>VXAV01008467.1:0-14568 GCA_013399715.1 Alectura lathami | reverse complement strand
GCCATTTAAAGGCCTCTTATTTTTTTTCTATGCCTTTCTACTCTGTCAGATGAAAGCAGTATGGTATGCGAGAATCCCTAAAAATCAATGTCTAAATTTAAAAAGTCAATGACAACTGATATGCTAGTCAAAATTACTTCTCATGACCACACTAATTAGACAACAACATTGCTTTCACATATTTTACAATCATGGACTGTCCATGCTCCTCTAAATCTGTGAGCACTGGGAATTTTTACTCATGTTGCCCAAAGTGTTTGATCCAGGCTGGTCATTTCTCCCCTTTGTAGGCAAAACAGCATTTCAAAGCAATGGCAGGATCTTCTGGATCAGCTGCAGAAACGACAACACTCTCTGAGTACGATGCGGGAGATTCTGTGCCTCCTGAGGGACATCGATGCCATTATGGAGGAGCTGAAAGAGCTGCAGGTACTGAGCCCTCTCCAACAGCACACAGGTCACACTGTTAACAGTGTGTGCCCTCATATTGCAGAGACTGCTGTGAACTAGAGTACTCCCTTCCTGGTACCAACAAAAAATAAGTCTATCAGTTATAGAAGAAATACACCATTTTTATTTAGATGCCTAACTTTGGGTTTCAGCTCATCATTGCTGGTACCAACATAAATACCTGTAGTCTTTGTTACAGGAACTCTCTAATCAGAAAGCCAGATATGGTATTACTGGGAGTGCACTACAGGTTCAAATTGTGTAGTAAGATAAAGATGGTACATCTCTCACCTAAATTTAGAAATCTGAAGGTAAAAGTTGAAGGAAAAAAAAAAAAAAAAGTCTCCTGTTCCATTTCCAGGTAATTCCACTGAATTACCTTCTGGAAGTCCCTCCAGTATTTACTGAGGTCGGAAGTCACAAATGCACAGTGCTCACCGTTAGTAAGAATTTCCAAGTGTTACCAGAGTTTCAGATGTCAAAGTAGTCTCTTTATCATAGGAAATAACTGGTTTCATATTGGTTCTGTAGTGGCAGGCAGCATACATTCATCCTTTTAGTCTTGCCTTGTCTTATTTGAAGACATAAATCTCTATAACTGCAGGCTACATCATACTGAAGTTGAAACTGTCAACAGGTTCTATGAAGCTGTGAATTTCAAATTAAAGATAAGAGGCATCTGTAAATTCTGGATCTGTCTGTCCTCGTGTTAATCAGCAAAGAACACCTAATGGTAATAACACTGTCGGAACCATGTGAGCCTGAGGATGTAAGAAGAAAGACCGATATGGATAGATAACATCCTACATTACAATAGTTGATACAATTAGAAAGAGGTCAGACATTGAAGTGTGCAGTACCTTCGTCAGGCCCAAATGAAATACTATGAAGTAGTTACTGTTTTGTTGTGGTTTAACCCAGAAAGCATCTCAGCACCACACAGTCTTTTGCTCACTCTCCCCCTCCCAGTGGGATGGGGGACAGAATTGGGGAGGGGGGGGGAAAAAGTAGAACTTGTAGGTTGAGATAAAACTATTTACTAAGACTGAAAAGAGAGAAATAACAGTAATGATGATAATATATGTGTGTATATTTACAAAACAAATGGTGCACAACACAATTAAGCTGCCTCTCCCAGCTGCTTGTGCCCCCAGCCTCCTTGCTGGTGGGAGAGTACGAGAAGCCAGAAAACTGAAATGTCCTTGGCTCTGCAAAGCACTGCTCAGCAACAACTGAATCAATGGTGTGTTATCAACATTGTTTCTCTCCCAAAGCCAAAACATAGCTTCATACCAGAGGCTATGAAGAAAATCAACTCTGTCCCAGCTGAAACCAGGACATATTTCACTATTTAGATAGCAAATACAAGTTCCTCAAACAAACAAACAAAAAAACTTGCAGTCAAAACATACCATTAAATGGGATACTGTAGAATTCTCTAAATACAGACTGTGAATCGATCTGCCTACAGATGGATGTATAGGAAAGGGCTATTCTTGTGCACAAGAATTCTGACACCTGAAGTGCTTACTAAACAGAGGTAACTTAAATAAGTATCTGTTTTCACATCTGAAGAGAGCATTGCTTGCTCTGCAGTATATGATAGAAACGCTGGATTGTTGCCATATCCTGTGAAACTGAAAGAAAAATATAATTTCGCTAATTATGCGGGTTTTTGACTTTACATAGCTGACATCATTCTTTTACGTTTAGAATTTATCAGCATCAACAGAAACCTTTCAACTGATTTCTTTGTACTGAGCCCTTGGACGCATTCTCTGCCAATGCTGTTTGTTTCTCTTTGTACGCAGGCACTAGTGAATTCCCAGGACTGTGGAAAACAGCTCCTAGAAGTAGTAGATCTGCTGCAAAAGCACAGCTTGATTGACTCACAGATCTCTTCCTATGATGATAGATTGACACGCATCACTCAAAGGACAGCAGAAATCAGCAAAGACAGCACAGTTAAAGCAGAAGTGCTTTATGCAAAAGTTCCAATGCTTCGTCAGCTATATCAGAACCTTATAGCTCTAAGCAAAACACGGTAGGACGGTTTATGGCTCCTTCTTCATGGTTAGGATGGTCAATTAATCCCTTGGTTGGAAGACCCAACTTCCTCACATTTTAAATTTTTCATTTCTCCACTTACAAAACATAACACAAGCAACTTGAGTTTTTTTATTGCATCTGACTGAAAGAGTTCACGCATGCTCATCAACTAAGGAACAGCTTCATTCTCAGCATTTCTTTTGCTTTGCTTTACATGTAGTCTGAATAGCATGTGGTCATCTCCTCGTCTCCTAGAGGAAGAAGGAATTTTAATTTTGTTTCCTTTTCTTTCTTGTATGAATAAATTAAACTATGCCAAAGAGGAGTTAGAGACATTCAAATTTTGGATTTTCAAAATTCTGAACCTCTTTGATTATGCTGTGCTGTAATATTGGGATCCTAATTCTGACTCGGAAATACTGTTTGTTTCATCATTTCAGAAAATCCCAGCTAGAAGAAGCTTTGAAACTCTTTGAATTCTTCCGTGACTGCAAAGAGGAGGAATCATGGATCTCTGAGAAATGGAAAATAGCAAGAACAACAACATTAGGGAAAGATGTCAGCCAGATTACAGCTTCCATTCAGAAGCATAAGGTATCTTGCTTGGCTGGTAGTGTCTATTCTCTGTGTTATACCACAGTTTTAGAAGATCTATGTCCTTGAGTCAGTGGAGCAGTTATAAGAAAACTGTCAAACTCCTCATTATCTCAAGTGTCATGACCAGTGTTTGCAACCTTTAAAAAAAAAAAAAAACAAATGAACAAACAAACATGCAGGATAGGCATTTTTTCCTGGGAGGGGACAGAAAGGGCAGAGAAGGACAATACTTCATACTGGACTAGAAGTGGGGCTTCTTCTGGGCTACTTGAAGACACTGGACTACTTACTAGCTCATTTTGGTGGGTGGTAAGGAATAATAAATTGTTAGTTTTTGTTCATCCCAGTCATATCTTCTGACCAGAAGAGATGTACGGGGAAAAAAATAGAGATGATGAAAAAAAGACAGCTTGTGACAGAACTCATGTTGAGAACTCCATGGATAGCATCATGTGAGCTGTGTAGAAATTACCACTCCTAAAATCTTGCTGTGAACTAGCATCACAGGTTTAGCTACACAAGCTACTGCCTTTTCTGGCAAAGAATCATTATAAACAAGTGTAGAAACTTGTGGACTTGAGTGACAAAACTGAAACAAGAGCCTCTTTGGCAGTTTTAATATGCCTATGCATCTGGTTTTGTATTGTTGCTTCTGGAAGGCATAAAACCCCTGAACTTGTGGACCACAAATAAGTATCTCTTTCAAAGAAGACTGCACAGCAATTCTGGCTTTGCAAAAAGACAAAAGGTAGGACAGTTACTTGTTTAGGGAGAAAGGGTCGGTCATCTTAGGGCTCAGGGAGAAGTTATAGGCCCAGATAAGACGCAGGGCTCTTGCAAATGTATATGCTGTAGTTGCTGAGAATAGGAAAATCCCTTTTTGCTGTCAGTTGGTGGTGATTGAGCTATGCTCACGTGTCTCCCATCTTCCTGCTAGGCTCTGGAAGCAGAATGCAACTCCCACAGGGCCATTTGTGCAGACGTGATGAGGAGGGGCTGGGAGCTGAGCCAGAAGAACCCCTCACATGAGGAGGACATCCAGAGACAGAGAGACAACCTCCAAACACTGTGGCAGCAGCTCCAAGATGAGGTGGCTAATCGCAAAAGCCGCCTGCAGGCAGCAGCTCTCATCAAGCAGGTAAGCAGGTCTTGCTGTGGTGTGTGGTATGGGAGATGCAGATGTGATTCAGTTCTGTCCCATGTCCCTACATACAGGGCAACGGCAAAAGGAAGCCTTCAGGCGCAGGTCTTCAAAAAGAGATCTCCAGCAATTCAATCTAATCTTCCTTCAAGCCAGCCAGGCAGGAGATTTGAGTGGTTTGTGCCTAGCAGAGTACTGTGGCTGGGGGTTGCTCTCAGATAAAAACTCTAATGGAAATATCTCACATAACATTGCTGATGTACAGTATTTTTTGAGGGTGGGATCTGGGTAGCTGTGTGACATTTTTCTAACATTAAAAAACAAACAAACAAACAAACAAACAAACACCACTCACACACAAAGAAAAGCAACAAAACAAACACACCATAAGACTTGGATCAATTGTGAGCTTTTGCAAATCGTGGGGAACATTTGACTGTGCCTTTCTGATCTGCACAGGTCTTCCACCTGTACAAATGTTCACACATATGCAGATAGGGAGCTTTTATCAAATCAGCATTCACAAATCACATTACAGTGTCTCAGGTATTCTTATTATTGTCCCTTTCCTGCATTTTTCCTCAGTCTGTTGTTCCCATGAGATCCTTGAACAGATATTAACAGCTTTGTTCTTGACAAAGTCTAAATTCTCTCCTCTATCTAGTAAATTTGACATCATTACCATGTTTTAATTCTTTATTTCCCTTCACTACAATGTCTTTTTTCTTTTTTCTGTTGTGCCTTTATTCTGTACCTCAAACTCTGGTGTTGTTTGTTTGTATGTTTCTACAAGTATAACCAGGCAACTTACAGGGGAAAAAAAAAAACATACAAACACTGTAGACTCTGAGATCATTGTTCACTGCTAGTTATTGTTTACAGCCACAGCTGTTAAATGGCATAGTCCTTCAGTTAGGTGTTCTTAAAATGTTATAAAGAGCAATACTTGAATCTATTTACTCACTGTGATTCTGTGAATTATCTATGCTTGATATGATTATGAAATACATTAAGGACATCAAGGATTTGGAGCTTTATAGTCATCTTATTTATAATTGTCCCAAAAATGTGGAAGTAACCTTATAGCTACAGACCTAATGGCACTTCTGTTTTGTATACACTGTTTTCAAAAAAGAAACGAGTTGGGTTTGATAATTTCAGGGTGAAACCCAGTATTTTCTTCTCCTTCAGTACTTTGCTGACATTGATGAAGCAAATTCCTGGTTGCGAGAAAGGCAACCCCTTCTGGCCAGCAAGGACTATGGAAAAGATGAATCGAGTGCTGAAGCACTGTTGCATCGTCACTTGCGTCTGGAAAAGGAGATTGCAGCCTACTCTGCAGAGATGAGACGCCTGAAAGAGCAAGCTGGCATTGCAGCAGAGCAGGCTCCAGCTGCAGTAAGTAGATGAGGCGTTGTGTAAGATTTTCTTCCTTTGTTTTGTAATTATTAAAGCTGGCTAGAAATTTCACACAGAACATCTTTCAATTGGAAAACAGTGTTCTAACATTATCTAAACTTTTTTTCAGTAAGGCACCAATTTCAACAGAGTTTTAATTTGTAAACAAAGTGAATAAAACCTTTTGTTAAGTTGAATTGGTTCATTTCAGGATGGAATGGGTTATGTTTTGAAATTATAATGTCTGTGATAGTTGTATATAGAGGATCAGAATGTGGTGATTTGAATTAATAAGCCCAAATTTTCCATCTATGTGAAATTTTTATTCAAAAAAATAAATATTCATCCACTGATTCTGTTAAATGTTACGTAACAGATGGTGAAGACAGAAGCCTCAAGTGACTTGTTAAATCAAAAGGCAACTAAGCTACCATTCAGTCGAAGCTGGGCTACGTCTGAAACTGTGCTTCCTGGAACCTCCAGTCCAGATGCTCATTTTGTTCCAGAGAACATCTGGAAGACCCAAGATGAAATAGACTCACTTTATGAAAACCTACAGAGCATGGCTGAGGTATGGGATCCCCATTAATGTTTTGAGCTTCTCTTCTGCTTTTAAATCCCTGTTGCTCTGTGAAGAAGTGTTGTGAGGTTGAGGTAACATGTTCTGTTCTCTATCAGCAGTATCTGGCAAAACTACTAAGCTACCACCTGTGTATTGTAGTTTATTTAAGTGCAAGGATCTTTTTCCTTCAAAAGGCAAGGTAGTTATTACAGCAACATGATTCTTCATCTGTTTTACAGGACAGAAAAAGGGCTCTGGAGGAGATGATTGGATATTACCGCTTCTGTAGTTCCTGTGAAGCGTTTCAGTCATGGATGAAAGAAAAGGAGAACATTTTTCGAACTCTTCAGCCTCAAGCAGACAACGTGGAAGTCATGCAACAGAAATATCAGGTATCCCTTTTCCCTGCTTGCAAATGACACCTTTTAAATAAGACTGACCTTGGGAGAAAGGAGAAAGTTGAGGAGTGAATTTTGAGAGTTTTTCATTCATTGCAACTTATGGTGTCATGCAGAGATCAGATACTTCTTTAGTATGAACCATGCCAACTGTATTGAAGCTGATGTAATTATGTCTGTTTAACTTCTCCTGTGGACATATATACAAATATCATGGTATAAAAGGATTCATTTTGTGGTTTCTGTTATGGCACTTAAAGAAAAATGCCACACGAAGAAAAAAAATCCTATAGTGCACTTGCATCCCTATGGAATGGGACATGCATGCATAGACATAGTGCACATACCAGGAGATGTCAGGACTATAGGAGAACTGCATGTGCAGGTCTGTATTGTGCTAGCAGATATGTAAATGAACAGCAAGGTGTAGAAGTCACCTGTCAAAGTGTGAGTGCGTATGACAAAATACTGAGAATAGTGTCCATAGAACTGGAAAAATCTCAAGCTCTACATTCTTGTATCTTTTCTGTTTTAGAGCTTTTTAACAGAACTGGCTGCAGGGAAAGGACAGCTGGGAGAAATTGAAAGCTTAGCTGCTAAATATGGAAAGAACAGTCCTGGCAAATATGCTGAGATCCAGATTTGGCTTGAAGAGATCCATAGCAGGTAAAGGTGCTACTGGTAAAATGGAGAATGACTGATCTAAACAGCACAGAGAGGTTTTCAGCCTCATAGATTTTTAATGCCCAGAATTGGGCTGAGGAGAGGATTTTGCAGGTAGCTGAAATTTGCTGTTTTAAGTTGCAGTGGTCACCACCAGACAGGGAATTGTGCGGAGGGGAAGGAGCTACTCACTGGGGTCTGCAGGGGCCAGGGCCTCAGCCAGCAGGACCATGGGTGGGCTGAGGCAGGGCTGCGATGCAGCAGGGCTGTGCCTTGGTCCGGGCCCTAAAGAACAGCCTCTGGGGAGAGAAGCTTCCAAGGTTTGGGGTCAGACCTGGCAGCTCCCCAGGTCAGAGTCCCCACAGGGATGTTGTTGGGAACAGCTCATGGCTCAAACAGCCTGAGCTGACTGTTGATGTGCAGCTAGGGCTGGCTGCCCTGTGTGGGATGGGGAACTGGAAGCCAAGAAGGGCCTCAGCAGGCAGGGCCACTCCCACAGGGAGACGATCAGGGCAGGCCCAGGATAGTGGCCAGGATCAGATGTGAGTTCCAGCTGTCCCCACTGTCACTCACAGGAAGATGGCAACCGTTGGCCACACTAGCTGTAGGCTGGCCCTGAGCCTGATGTCATGCTTCCAGGACTGGGGGTGCCCTCACAGTGAGACATTGGTTAGGGTGAGGATGCCGTTCACAAATACTGAAAGGAACATCAAATCCTGTTTGACTTTGCCAAGTATGTTTGGTACTTGTTGTATACATGTTCTGGTGAACTCCACCCAGCTGGAACTGTGAGGCACAGCTAGGTCCCAATTTTTAACTAGTGTTGTCTATTTCCATCATGTTTAATTTTTCTGATCACCTGAGCAGGATTCCTTTGTTTGAGATGTCACTGAGTTGAACTTGAGGTTGAGGGGCAATACTAGTTGTTCACCTCCTCAGCTCACTGAAGTCCTGAATCTGTTACACAAAACTTTATTGACTAGAAAAAGAATGTGTTTCCCTCCTTGCTTTCTGAATTCAGCCCAGAAACAAATCTCACAGCGGCTACAACAAATGTCACTCTGGCTAAAACTTTCTGTACAACAAAGGCTATAAATAGACTCTATTTTTCAGGTGAAGGCAAGTTCTGGTGACTGAGTAATGACTGAGGCTACATGCAAATTAATTGGATTCTTTCTCTCTCCAAGGTGGGAATGTATGGAATCTCTGAAGGAAGAGAAGGGGTCAGAGCTGATCGGAGTGGCTGATGTGAGGACATTTCTTCAGGACTGTCAGAGTATAGGAGTGCTACTGCAAGACAAGATGGTCCAGCTCTTGGATCTGGAACCAGGGAACTCACCTGCTGGGCTGGAGTCAGACAAACGCAAACTGTCTGCAGTTGAGAGAGAGGTCCTAGTGGTGGAGAGGAAAATTGAATACTTGAGGAGTGTTGCAAAATCGTAAGGAACCTGTTCTTTGTTTCCATATTCTTTGCTAAGATTTCCTAAGACCATGTTGTAAACGATGGCTGTAAGAAGAATGAGCAGCTCGTGAAGTTTCCCTTGAAGTTTCTTTACAGTGTCCTTGAAGAACCAACTTGCCCATTGGACTGAGATTCTCTCTCTGCGGGGTGGTGAGAGCCACCTCTCTCTATGGGTGGCCAATTGGTGAAGTGGTTGTTTCCAGGCTTTGCTGTTGTGGGAGGAATCTAACAAATACAGCATGATTGTGGCTTTATCAAAGTACCTCTGCTGATGGGAGTTACTCCCACAGTTTGAACTAGGTATAATTCAGGGCCTAGAAGATGATAATTAGGGGAAGAAAAGATGAAGGAAGAAGGATAGCAGAGAATTGTGCACTAGAGTTTTAATTTGAAATAGTCATTTAAAGATTTTTAGTTCTTCGAGTCTTCTGTACATTCACAATTTACAGAGTAAATTGAATCACAAGAATGTTACCAGAGTCTTTAAAGAGACTGCGTTTTCTGCAGCACACCATTTTCACACCAGTATTTTTTCTGGTGTGGAGTATTTGGTGCCTTAGCTGACTTTCTTTTTAACTGAAGTGTAAATATCCAAATCTGTTAATTTAAAGAGCATTGGTTCAGGCTTTAAATGCCTGAAGCTGCTCATCCAATTGTATGTCTTTTATTTCTTGTTGTAGCATTAAGGACACCAACCCTGCAGAAAGCAAGGCTATCACGGAGCAAGTGGAGAACATGGAGAGGCTTCTGTCAAAGCTCAAATTGGAGACCCAAATTAAGCATGACATTCTGCAACAGGCCCAAAATCAACAGTCCTTCCTGCAAGACAGCCGCAGGCTCCTGCTGTGGGCAGAAGGCATCAGGGAGAAACTGAGCAGTGAAGAAATGGGTGTGGACGTGGCTTCTGCAGAGCAATTGCTGAGGGAACATCAGGACCTTCTGAAAGAAATTAGATCTCAGAAGGAAAGGTAAAGAGATTATGTCAGGCTGTGCAGAATGGGGTGATATTTCAACAGTACCACGAAGATGAAATGTATCTATTGCATATATAAATTGTGTATGAAAGTTATGCTGTTTATTTAAATTCTCATGAAATTTAATGTCGAAAGGAAACTGCTGAACACAAAATCCAGTTAGTTTTCACATTCTTATGCTGATAGCAAGAAGGGGGAGATGTGTGTTAGAATAGGGTTCCACTAGCTCTCTTGAAACTTGAATAATGCCAGCTGCACGCCGTTCTTCCCTCCCTATGCCCCGTGCTTCCAGTTGCCATCATTTTAATTTCTAGTCTTCTGTAGCTTTATAAAGTTTCAGATACTTCAGATACAGGGTGTCATCCCTTCTGGCCCATTTAATGGGAAAGCCTACTTATATGTTATTTCAGACCAAAGAGGGAAATCCTGCCTACCACCTCTGTCCTGTATCCCTGAGCAAACAACTGCATGCACTGTGTAGTGTACAGCAATGGGTAGCTGAGTAAGAGTAAGAGGGAGGGAGGGCAGATTAGCGTCTAGGTACTGCCAAGATAGCAATGATCTGTGTTGAAAGAGAATTCATATATCCTCATGCACTGAGGTCTCCCTTTTCTTTCTCTGGGAAGATTTGTGCAGCTGGAAGAGCTTGGTCGCAAAGTAATCCACCAACAACCCAGTAACAGCAGGACCAGAGATGTCCACCTGTCCATGGAGAGGCTTGCCCAGGAGAACAAAGAGCTGGAAAATTTGTGGGAGCNNNAACAGGGAGGGAGACCGCATCAATGCTGCCCTTTCTAGCCATGAGGCCTTTCTCCGGGGAAATGACCTTGGGGTATGTACAGCAGCTGATTTTGTTTCTTCCTATTTCTTCTTCCCAGCCAGGGAGTCACAACATTTTTTTGAATTAGATCAGCTTCCTCCTTCTTATGGACATGGCATTTTCACATGTTGAAACCAGACATTCAGGTTCTGATTGATATTCTTATTCATCATAATGAGAATGAGGTTCATTGTCTCAAAATCATTTTAAGAACCAACTAGAGTTGTGATCTGTTGCTGTGTTTGCATGTCAGATGATTTAAGTGCAATCAGGTGAGCAATTTGGTGTTTTAATACTAAAAGAAAGTTTTGAGCTTGAACATAATGTTTTTTCATGAAAATAAAAACCTGAGTTTCAAAAAATAGATTTTTTTTTTCTTTTCATTGAGTATTTTAAAAACATTAAAGAAAAAGAAGGAAAAAAAACAAATGCAGACAACATTCACAATATCAGTGAAGGAGGAGGTTGTGGTGCCTCACCTTGTATGTTTTCAGCTGAAAGACTTTGTTATTTTTGGACCAACTAAATGGAATAAAGATTTGTTTAATTATGGACATGCCGGCACAGACGCAGAATACAGATTTTCTTACAAGGTGAGAATGGAACCATAATGTAGGAACAAACATAAGACAGGGTAAGCAGATATGGCACAAGCCTAAACATACCTATTGCATGTTTATAGCCTATAGATATAAGCTATAAACAATGTGTGTAAGCACACTTTTATATGTCATAAATGTACAGTCTATTTGTATCTCTGAAAGAGAAGGGGGAAGTAAGATCCACAATTTTTTTTTCATTGCAACAGGAACAACATACATCCAAGAAAAAATTTGATCCAATTTTCTTTCTTACATGCAGGACCATGTAGATGCTGTTCGAGGCCTGCAGAAGCAACATCAGGAATTTGAACAACTGCTAATGGCGCTGAAGAGACGAGTTGAAGCACTTAATGAAAATGGGGTGGACCTAATAGAAAGCGGACACTTTGCATCTCAAATGTGAGTCCAGACTCCCTCCTCCTTTTTGTTCAAAGTGGGAGATAGGAAAAAAAAAAAAAAAAAAATTCCACGGGAAGCATTTAGCTTTAATAAATGATCCAGTATGATTGGATTGAAATGAAAATCTTTCTGTGAAGCAGGATTCAGTTGATCTCTAAGGACAAGGGGCAATGGTTTTAAAGTAATAGAGGGTAGATTTAGATTAGATATTAGGAAGAAATTCTGTACTATGAAGGTGTTGAGGCATGGGAACAAGTTGTCCAGGAAAGTTATGCATGCCCCACCCCTGGAAGTGTTCATGGCCAGGTTGAATGGGGCTTTTAGCAGCCTGGTCAAGTGGAAGGCGTCCCTGCCCAAGGCAGCGGGTTTGGAACTAGATGATCTTCCAGCCCAAATAATTCTATGATTCCAGGCTCTGATCTGCTGAATGTGGGCAGGAAAAGGGGTGTCTTTCAAAAACATGCAAACTTCCTATGCTCTCAGGACAAATGAGTGTAATGCGTTAATTTAAAAGTGGCATTCTACAGAACAGTAGAATAATTCTTCTTGTATCATAAACTAATACTGTTAAAACTTCTTTAACATAAACACATTAAATGCCTGCATAATTAAATTCTTCTTTTACTTACCGGTATCACGTATTAGAATTAATATGTTTGCTGTTAAAAAGTTAGAAATGTTTTTGAAAGGAAATAACAAAACATCAGGAACAGTTTCTTCTTCATATTGTTGTGTAAGCTGAAGTGTCATCTATTATTCCTTTACTGTGATAGAGCCCCTGAAGTCTAGTAAGGGGACATCTGCATAAATAAGAATTCGAAATGTAGGGTAAGAATGGGCCTCTTGGGTCAAACAGACAATGTTTTTGTTAGTACAAGTGATAACATCTTGAAAATTCCCTCCACAAATCCAAAAAACTGCTCCTAAAACCACCTTTCTTGCCAGCTCTACTTTCATCGGAAGGCTATTCCAGAGCCTTGTTGTATTTGTATCACAGATAAAATTACTAGTTAAAGTGGAATATTTGGGAAGGAGAAAGGTCTAGTGAATTGCAGTCATATATGTTTGACTAGAACACCTAATGTAACACAAAAGGAAAATCCAGGGCAGCTGGAAAGCAGTAGCTACTTTCCAGATGAGCCGCACATGGTCATGGGACAGGGCCATATATCCCTTCCATCAACAGGTGTGCTGAACTAGATTGCAGTCATATCAAATTAATGAATACAACATAACCATGGACCCATATGGCTAGTGCTACATTACACCTACTGTTTTTCTTGGTAGTATTGAAGAGAGAATGGTTATGCTTCAGCGAAGATGGGAACGACTGATACAAAGCAATTCCAAGAGAAAACAGGAGTTGTTGGATTCCCTACAGCTGCAGGTAAAAATGACTGAATCTGCAGATTTAGTCAAGCACGTGTGAAATAAGCTTACCCTTCATCTTAGTATGGGACAAATCTCACACTGCTGAGCGTTTTTGCTTCAGCTCACCACTTTCCCTTTGGATTTCCAAGGAGGAGGAGGTGTATCATAGAGGATAGATCTTACAAAGCTGTAACTATAGCAAAAACCAAAAATTGAGACATTGAATGAAAAATATCAACAGAATGCTTTGTCTGCTGGATAAATTTATTCTGCTCATTACTTAATATTGTTCTGGGCATTAATCATTTGGCACAAATTAACCTTTCACTCTAGGTTAATGTGATTAGGGGGAATATTTAAAGAAAGTGGAACTCCATAACCATCAGTAGATAACCTCTGGCTCACATTCTGAATTCCTAATGACAGTTTTTCTTCAGAGAAATGAGACCAGGTTCTGCTACTGCAGCATAATCTGTTCTCTTATGTTATTGGTCATGCTGTGTTACAGTTGGAAAAGCATCAGCTAGAAGAAGATTAATTTTTTTTTCTTTTTATTTTCTTTTTTATCAGGTTTTCATTATTGCTGTTTATTACAAAGAAGGAGTTTGCCTAAGTGATTTGATTTTCCAACACTTTTTATCCCAGCTTTCTGTTGTACCTGCAAATTTTGCAGGTTCCCACTACATCCCTTAGGCTCCATGTGCTACAATTTTTCACTCAGAATGTTTATGAATAAATGCATAAACATCAAGTGTAATTATTATTATCCTGCCTGTAAAGTGCCCTACATGAAAATATCTACCAAAAGCATGCAGTACATAACTGGGACACATCGCCTTGGGCTGGCTGTGTATGATACTTACACTAACTCTACTTTTGCCAAGAATTTAGCTTGCAGTGCTAAAACACAGTTATACTGGAGGGTTGGATTGCATATAGTTAAAATGTCAGAAAGGCAAATGTTTGCTGATAATAGAATTCAACAGATTAGTAAATATGGTAAAAAGGAGACTAAAAATACTACTCTGATGATTTCAGAACTCGACAATGATTCAATATCATAGCTCCTTAATTATAAATGTTGATTATACAGAACAACTTTCATATGAAAATATAACACTTCTCCTAACTCTTGGAAAAAAAATCAGGGCTTGATTGCAATGGCAAGGATGCACTGCAAACTCACACGAAACCAGAAGTTAAATCTATTTAATCCTATTTGTTCCTGTAAGGAGTTCAATCGTGATGCTGCTGAGCTTTTGATATGGATGGAAGAGAAGTACAAGATTGCATCAGATGAATCCTATCGTGATCCAACAAATGTTTTACGTAAACTGAAGTGGCATGAGGCTGCTGAGAAGGAAATGATGGCTAACGAGGAGCACTTCACAATGCTGATAAAGGTGAAGGCATTTTTGAAGCCAAGTCTTTCCAATCTTGTCCCAGACTTCATGACACTTACCTAATCAAAAAAAAAAAATTAATGTGCTGTGTTTCTCCAGAAAGGAAATCAACTGATTCAAGATGACCATTATGCTGCAGCTTCCATCCGAAACAAGATGTCAGAGCTACAAAATAAATGGAAGAAACTCTATGGGAAGATGATAGAACGAGGTGACAAGCTGAGACAAGCTGGGCAGCAAGAACAGCTCATGGAACTGCTCCAGGTCAGGAGGTGCTGG
>VXAV01008466.1:5256-44445 GCA_013399715.1 Alectura lathami | reverse complement strand
AGAATGAAACATTTTTTCATACATCAATTTTTTTTTTTTTTCCCTCTCCCAAGAAACTGGACCAGGTCAATGTATTTTGGCTTTAGAAACATGGATAACATCTTTATGAAGAACTGTGGAGTGAAAAAAAGAAAATGAATGTTGTTTCTTTTTTTGTGTTCAAAACTCAACAGCTTTTGATTCCTCAGGAGTCTGCTGTGCTTTCTGAAATGCTGTTCTCCTGTAAGCCCTGCATTCATAATCAGCTGTGGCTCCTTTTGCTTCTGACCTTCCTTGCTCTGAGTCTCCAGTCACAACAGGACAAATTCTGACTTTTCATACCATCTCTCTGAAGTGTTACAGCTAGGAATGACCAGAAAGGGAAGTTTATTTCCCCAGGAAACATCATTGAACCAGGTCTTTTTCACCTAAATCAAAGCCAGGTTACTCAGCTTTTCATTAAAAAGCAAGTATTTGAAAATGATCAAGAGGCCTTCAAATTAACATTTCCAGGTTGTTGAATAAAGATGAGAATTTTGCAGATAATTTTCTGGAGAAAAATAGGATTTAATCGTGCAGCATTATTGCATTAATCAGAGTTCCCAAGAAAACTTCTGAGCAGGCCTTGCACAGCTCTGGTCTTGGGAAATGCAGGTTCTGCCTCCTGCATGATAATACTCTGCAAACTGAGTGGCGGGCGCTTGTGTTTCCCCACACGCAGAGGGAGCAACGATGCTACCGCGTGTGCTGTGTGGTTGAGATGTGTTGATGGGAGCCCTGGGCAGGACTAATGGTATGCACAGGCTCTGCCTGTGTTGATGTGGCAAATCCACCTGTACGAGGCAGGATGTGGATCCCAAGCACCACCCCTCATTAGGCAGAGCTGAGGCAGGTACTAATTACCCCGGAGCTGTGGAGCTGTGATGCTTATGGGCCCTGCCAGCATGCAAGCTGTGTCCCGTCTTGCTTGTTGATTCCTGCAGCTCAGCAGTGCAGAAGAAACCTGAGTCCTACCCCTCCAGGGTGAGAGCAGGATTAGTACTGGCTTTGCACCTCTCCTCCTCACTCTGTACGGTTCAGGTGCTGGAACCACGACTGTCCCCATCTCTGCTCTGTGCCTCTTTTTCTGGAGTCTCTGGGGCCATCAGAGCAGCGTATGCCTGGGGAAGCATTTACAATGTTCTTTTAAAGGTTATTTGTTATTGTCCTTTGCAAAGTAAATTCATCTTTGCTCTTGTGATCTCTGTGGGGACTTGAACCCTTTGTGAATCCACAGGCTGTTGTAGATCTGATTTGGTGGGCACAGGCACTCAAAATTTCAGTGGTGAGCAGGAGCAAGAGAGGACATGCAGGCTCTCGGGAAGCAGCCATTATCATAAAGTTTTCTTGTGACGTGGATCAGCTGGCAGGGGGTGTACATGCCAGCCCTCCATTGTGTCTGGAGGGCAGGACAGTCATTTGGCAGAGTTCAGGTGAGTCATCACCTGGTTCCCATTGCACTCTGGCTCTGGGCAGTCGGGAGGGAAGCACTGGCTTTGTGCAACAGTCATTGCTGGCCGGGAGGTGGAGGCCCCTGAGACCCACCACTGCACTATAGGAACAGGCAGTCAACTGATGCCAGACAGGCAGGGCTCTTTTCCTGGGCAAAATTAACAAATGCGCAGGAGTAAAAAATTTGGCCCCATGTCAGTGGTAAAAAACAGCCTGGGACTCCATCCAAGGCAGCAAGGTGAGAGGGAACAGTTAAAGTAATGTAATGGGGCTTCCTGCGAAACACAGCTACAGGCTTTCAAACATGTTCTTCGATTTACCTAACTAATGTTTTCTTCAGCCCTGATTTTTAATTAATGGTAATATCATTAATCACATAATTATGGGCTCAGCTCATCCTTATAAGACTTGGGTGACTAGTAAGGACGGGGCAACGTTTCATTTTATTCTGCTGTGTTTTATTGACTAATTTAATGTAGTTGAAAAGAAGCAAGCATGCTGGGGACACAATCCCCAAAACATAAAATTTTGCTGAGAATATGCAACAGTTAGCTCTTTCTGGAGAGCTGAAGAATAGGATTTATTTTTTTTCTTATTTACACTGTTTCAGGGAGTTCTTCCTTTAGAGATTAACTCCTGCGAGGGGCTGAAATCTTGCTGATGGGCAGCATCAGGTCCCACTGATGCCATAAAGCACGGCAATGAGCACACGGAGACTAGGATTTAAGAACGCATGTGATTGACTGACTCATGTGAAATGGTTTTACTCCTGGATTGCTGTTAGAGACTTCCAGTCCTTTCCCATCTTTGGATTTTACCTTTTCATTGCTGTCAGTATTTATGGTCTCCTCTGCCCAAAGCCTCATTGTTATTTGGTTTGCAAGTGGCTTTTGTTGATCGCACAATTTCACTGCAGATCTTGCAGTAATTACTGGTCTAGATATTTTTTTTTTTGTGATGAAACTCATGGAGAAGGTTTTATTTCAGAAAATGAAGCTTTACTTTTGTTACTGAAGAAAACTGAAAGTTGCCTGAAGGGTGAAAACTAGAAGGCAAGCTCATCAGTTTTCAAGCTAGTTTCTCAGTTTCCAAATCTAGCTTGAAAGTTGTGAGTGCTTACTATTGGCAGTACGGCACAAACAATACCCATTTCAAACACATCTGCATTCACAGCCCTCTCACTGCTGGCCCAGTGAAGGCACTGCTATTCCTCCTACAAATCATACTGCATAATATCGTCTGGACTAGTTTAATGTCCCAGTTTGTGCTGTGTCATGCAATGCACCAGTTTTGTTTTCATCTTGCTGTTTTATTTATTAATGTATTTATTTATTACTTCCACATGGTAGCTGAAATACTGCAGCCCTCTGGTCTTGCTTTACTGTTTCCCCCTGATTTTCTCTTGTGCTTAGATCAGCATTTAGTCATCTTTGCTGCCCTTGTCTTTCCCCCTTGTTCTCTTCTCTACAACATGATCAAATTCTGTTTGCACAGGATTTTTGTGGACTTCAGCACTCACTAGCAATGGGCCAACTTGTCTTTTGAAATTCCCCCCCATCAATTGTCCACTTTGACATCTCCTGTAACCTGCCATTCCTTAGCATTAATTTCTCTTGCTGCCCTCCGTTTTCCAGGAAGAACTTCCGATGAGGCAATAAGTGCTGGGCTATCCATCATCTTATGTCTGTAAGATGCATCTCAGGCTATGAGGCACAGATCACTCTTAATCAGCTGAAGTGAGCCACGGATGAAATAACTCTAGACCTGATTTCCATTGCCATCCCCCTGTAATTCTGTCGGATGCGACGGAAGCAAGGCAGAGCCATTGTAAGTGCCATGTAGCGCGGTGCAGCATGGCTGATTAAAGACCTGCGAAACTCAGATAGTTTCACAAAAGTCGTGCCAGTCAGCTTTCATTTGATTTCAGGTCTTATTTTCATTTATTTACAGTATCACCCATTATGTGTAGAGTGTTTGCTAAACACTCAAGAATAATGGTCCTGTCCCACGTAGCTGACAGCAAAAGGGCTGACAAAGGGAAGGAATGCAATAAAAGTGGTAATTTATGTGTGAGTCATGCTTCCCAGCCAGCTGTGCTGATAAAAAATGGCTGGTTTTATGGGGAGGCTGNATTTGGACATTTGGACCAGCACTTTGATGGAAGACAACTTGTTGCTGACAGCACAGCCAAGAGAAGCATTGATTCCTCCAGCTGGACAATTAAAGAGCATAAATGCCGTGTAGTTGATTTCTCTCTCTGAATTAATGTAACAAATGATCATTGATTCAAGCGAGAGGAAGCTATACCCCAAAGAAAAGGACCTCCCACGTTAAAGTGTCCTCCACCCTATGTGTGTTGGTCCCTAACATGCCTAGGTGATGGCACTGCTTTCACAGGCAGCTGGCTCCCCTCTGGCCATTTGTAAGCCCCTTTTGCTAAGACCGGGCACCAAGGGTGACTTGCCTTGCAGCGGGGAGCGCACCCCAGTGCCCCCGCTCCTGATTTGCAGGCTGGCTGGTGGATACGGGCTGCCAGTGGAGATGGGTGCCATGGGTGTGCTAGGGGTGGTAGCCCTTGAACAGGGGCAGGGCAGGCAGGAACATTTTAACAGCCGCGGTTACTTGCGTCAGTACACGGGAGTCAGGGCACCGACCTGGGCAACGTCTTGTTTTCACATTGATCCACGGGCTTTGACGTAGCGCAGACTCGCCTCGATAACGGCCGGGACATCCCAACATGTGCTGACTGCCAGAGGTGCCATCTCCTATCATCACCTTGCAACACTGGGCCACTGCTTTTGTGCTCAATGGCTTTTGTGTTTGTTTTTTTTTGTTTGTTTGTTTGTTTGTTTGTTTTTCCCCCTTGGTAGCCTCCACCTGCAATAGAGATGTTCTGCGAGGCCCCAGCAGACACAGTGCTCCTTCTGCTGTTCATCACAGGAACTCGACTCAACAAGAGATGTGATAACTGTTGAAAATTTTCAGGCAGCTGAGCTTTGTCTGAGCAGGATGCCCAGTCCTAGAGGGGAGGAGGCGTGTTTTGGTCAGTGGCAGGGATAAAAGTTAAGCTGTTTTGCGACCTAGCCTGATAGAAAGTAGCTGTTAGAAAAAATGTGTCTCTGAAAAAGCCAAGTGTGGACTCCCATTCTGAACTGACAGTTACACAAGCTGGAAGTGATACATAATGAATACTTTATTAGGTTAATTTAGGCTATTTGGGGTCACTGTGAACAGCCCATTGGAAAATAACAGTTGTCTCCAAGGCTGCCAAATTGCTGGTTGTTATTATTTTTGCAAATAGTACTGAATCTGTAATTTGTTTGAGAGCAGCTTATTGCAATATTCGGAGGTCAGAATCGGAGCATTAACTGGGTAGACAGCTGCTTAGTGTGCTCCTGACCTCTGATCAAGGGAGCATAACTTCTAGAATCAAGCTTCTCATGTGCAAAGGGCAGAGGGACAAACACGAGTTCAATTTCACTTCCCACGACTATTCAGAAATTGTGGTATTTTTGCATTATATGGTCTTTCTGATGCCTGTGTCTATCTAGACTTTACATTTTTCAGTGTATTTTTGCAGTCGTTAGGGCTGTAGACAGATCTTTTGTTGTAAGGGAAGATGGTATTCCCAATTATACTGCAGATCCCAGAACTAGGACCATTAGGGACAAAATTAAATACCTGAGAGCACCAAACCGCAAATGCTCTTGTGTAATAAAACACAGGATTTGCTCCCAGTCAGTGCTCCTGCTGGAAGCGTAAAGTGCTTGCTGAAAAGCACCATGAGAAGTACCAGAAAACTTGTTTAAAAATTCAGAAACGTGTTTATGGACTTAGAACTTTTTCCCCAGCAGTAACATAGCTCCAGTCTTGTAAGTGCTGGTAGCTGTCACAGAAGCTTTCTGTTTCACAGCTAGAAGTACCGGAGGCAACAGCAGTGTGTTCAAGAGAGCTTTGATGTAGGATGCTCAAAAGCATGATTTCTATTCCCTCGCCAAAGCCTGGCCTCCCCCAAGCCTCCCTTGACCTCTCCCAGGTATGAAACAGTTCCACGCAGGCTTCGGCGCGCTCCTTAGGTTTCTCCCATGTACTCCCCACATGCCTCTTGCGGAGCAGACGGCTGAAATGTTACCACCAGTGCTTTGTACTGTGGATGGCTTTTGATTATTCATAGGATGGTCAGGAAGAGTGAGACTATTTCATGTCTTGTCAAAGCAGCCTGAGTAGGATGCTGCTTTTATGAGGCTTGCCACTGCCTTCTCTCCTCTCAATCAACTCTTTCATGTGCCTGAGCAGGACTGAGGTGACAGTCTGCTTTATAAAGAGTTGGAACAGCGTGTGGGACAGCTCAGGCTCAGGAAGCAGTTTACAAATAGTGAAGAGAGAGCTCACAGGTAGAATGGAAGAGAGCAAAAAATAAGAGCTGATTGCAATGTTTTAAGCTGAATTTCCATGACCTTCCAAGTGGGCATTCCAGTATGAGTACATTAAATTCTCGTATTACTCAACAGTCAGGGCTGTTTAGCAATAAAGACCTCTGGCACTGAAAGAGACTCAAAACAAATCTTTCCAGCCAGCAATAAAACGCGAAGAGTGTCATGCTGAGGATCACTGGGTCGCATAGCTTGTTAAGGCAAGAGGCTGGAGGCTTATTTGTGCAATTGCTGCAAGTGATGTTGTCCTATGACACACTCACTGCAATAGATAACTGTCTTGGAGTTAAAAAAAAAATTAGATATAGTCCTACGAATGCAGTTCTGTAGCCACAGAAAATTAAATTGTGCACATACACACGCACAGAGAACATTAGGGCTTTTCAAAACTCGATCCAGGCTGCATTTGGAATTGGTTTTATAGCTCCTGATTGTTCTCTCTGGCAAAAAATAACTGCAAGCAATGCTTGTTGTGCGTCCTGGAAAATGAGAAAAAAAGGCTCAGAGCCAATGCGTGCAGCAGCGTCTTGTCTGAAAGTCCCCAGCTTCCAGTCCAGGGCAAAGGAAGAAGGCAGTGGGGGGTTTTCACATTTTCTCACATAAAAAGAAGATGCCTGACTCCACGGCTTTCCAGAGAATTCATTATTGATGTGGTTCTGACTAATGCCTGTATTAAGGTTTGACATCTGTGGGGCTTTGCATTGCATCCGCAGCATGCAAACTACCTTCCTGCCGTTAAGGGGAGGCTCAGTCCTGCAAGGATTCCATCACAGGGCTTTCTGCCCGTGTGTGGGTAGTGTTCCTCACTGAAGTTAAGTTCTATGGAGCCCTCTGCCATGAGAAAGCGCCTGAATGCAGTGTTACCAAGCTACCTTACTGCCAAGCGAGGGCAAAGGCCCCCAGATTCCCTGTTTTTCAGCAGGCTGAACATAGTTATCTTTTGATTTTAATAAACTTCCATGAAATTTAAGATACTTCACTGTGAAAAAATATCCATCTGGATGCTCAGAGCATCTTGGCCATTTAGACCATTTCTAATGCTCAAACTGGCATTAGTGTATGGGACTGGGGGAGTCTCTGTAAGTACCAGTGGTGTAGAAAGCACTATTTTACATTAACAGAGCTCCAGTGCTCTTGCCGGGCTCAAAATGCCGTGTTCTTGGGCGACCTTTGTGCCCAAAGCAATGTGAAAATAGTAATGCAGCACAGAACTGCTTGCAGTATTTTCTTCCACTGCTATGGTTTTTCCTAACTTGCTTCATGTAAATGCAGGAGACAAAGCGTTGGTTCTAGCTGCGGGAAAGACACGTTAGCTGGAGTTGCATGCAAGCCAGTGTCTAGATATCACAGACCCCTCAGTACTGCTGTTCTTGTGCTGGGAGGAGAATTGTTTCCTCTGGGAGATGGCCGATCTGCTGGATGATGGCTTCTGCTATTACACGTTATGTTATTTCCGCACTCTAGGTTTCTTCATACACGCTAAACAGCCTGTGCTGGTGAGAATGCTAATGCCTTGCTATGTCATCTGGCTGGCACTGGATAGTATCTCCACATTTGTGCTCTGGTTTAGCTTCTAGGAAGAAGTTATATCCCAGGTAAATACCACAGTCTCATTTCCCCCAGTCCTTACTGCCTTGTCTGAATTATCAGAATGGCTGTTAATCATTCGGCTGTTTGTAGTGAGATGCACACGTGTATGTGTATATATGATAGTCTGCCCTGAAACTGGCTTTGGAAAAGGCATCAGCTCGCTCCTTTAAAGCGGTTATGCAGGCCAGTGTCTGCAGAGAGCGGCTCTTCCATGGCATTTCTCCTCAAGCAGACATCTGGTCCTATTTCTGCCTTCTTGGAGGCAATGAATGTTGTTTCCAGTGCATCATCAAATGTCTTGTTATTAAGTAATTAGAGAGTGGTTTTTGTAAGCATTTTGACTGCAAAGGGCCCTGATTGTTATTATTACTACTACCTTCTGGCAATGGAGAGGAAGACAGTGATCCTCCCGTGATGTCTATTGAAACAAGCTGAAGAAAATCTGAAGAAAATGGGCAGACCTTTGGCTCTGAGAAATACTCCTGTCCATAAATAACAAGGCTTTTCAGGGCCCTTTCTGGTCGGGCTGTAGCTTCCTGCCAGAAGGCATTCATCTTTATGCACAGGCACCGTGTCTGCCCTGTGCTCCTCTCTTATGACTGGTCCAGCTGCATTTCAGGGCTGCATATTTCTTACAGAGCATACTTCTGTGAGAGCATACTGTGGTAGTTTTAATCGCATCCAAAAGGACACACATCTGGACACACACATTGATCATTTCAGAGTTTTTCCATGCATAAATTTTGTCTGTGTAGTAAGAAAAAAAGCAAGAAACAACAGAGTCATTTATTTGGGATTTCCAGATGTCCGGACTAGAGGTGACCATAATTCTGGCTCAGTTCTGCAACTTGGTAGCTGCAAAACTCAGCATGCTGCTTGGGATGTCTTGCACTTGGGGCAAAGGAGTGCAGAATATGGTCCTCAGACAGCCTGGCTAACAGCCAGGGGGCTCTTGCTGTGCCTTTATTGCAAGGCAACAGTATGTGCGTTTAACTTCTCCTCTCTCTCTGTTCCATACCTAAGAGAGCTTCCATGTGATGGCAGAGTCACAATATCTACTCTTGACTTTGTCTTTGTACCATTCTGTTTGAAAAATAGAGCTGTAGCATGCAGTTAGGTAAGTCCAGCAGTGACAGCTATCCGAGGCATAACCTACTGTGGGATCTTGCACATTCGGTCCTCCAGCGGCGGGTGTATTATAGCTGTGGAGCTCCATGTGTCACAAGGGCAACTCCCAAGATAAGGGAACATCGCGCAACCACCGGTGAGGGCGTGCTGGTGGCAGGCTGCTGGAAAATTGCAAATTCTAGGTCTCCAGCTGAGGTGGTGACAGCACATCCTACGGCATCTCCCCAGCACGTGTGCCACCGTGTGCGTGCGGTGTGCCAGGTAGTGCCCAGGCACACAGAGATCCAGAAATAAGAGCCAAAATCTCAGTGCATGCCTGATAAAAAGTCCTTCTCATGTGCACCGTGCTGCCTTCAGCTCAGTGAGTCAGACCACGAGGCTTTGGGAAGGACTGCGCTGTTTGCTCTCAGGAGGGATGCTGGGGTGCTAGTCATTAGGGAAAGGAGGGCTGGGCACTCTCTCCCAGGCTGATTACGGAGCCTCGGGCTGAGCCACGTTCCCTCACCCATTTGGTGAAGACTGCCCATTTCCATCACGTGAGTCAGAGGATCATCCCCACGTTGACAGGACACCTGTCTCCTATCAGTGACCTGGAGAAGGAGAAGGGTTATTTAACCCTTGCATCACTAGAGCTTAAGGAGAGCAAGCCCTTCACTGCTTGTGTCTGTGCTCCTGCATCGCTACAGTGCTTGTGTGAGATTATTTCAACACATATTTTTCTCCTACAGCAAGCAAGTTCCCAGCTTTAGGAGGCTGACAGGCCTTGTGTAACTCTTCATTACTCATCAGCACTCCCTGTACTCGTTTGGATCTCAGGGTGTGGTTTTAATTGGCCAATTTTGTAATAACACCCAAGTGACTTGGTGAAGGATAGACATCCTAGAAACTGATTAAATAGGAGCATAGTGACTCCTTGTCCTTGGAATACTTTTCTGGATTGTTGTTTGCTTCCAGAAATTGAGTTTGTGGGGTTGTTTGTCCATCCATCCCAATAGATTCTAAATTGATTGTTGATTGAATTCAGCCAGGTTATGCTGGTGGATAAATCCCCCAGAAATGATCGGCCCTGTAGACATTTCATGGAAGTGTGCAACCAGGTAAAAAAGTAAGAATAGCTTAAATGCCTTTACTGATAATCTTGTGCTTTTTTAGGAAACAGGAAGTCCAAAGAAGCATGCATGAATACCCAAGCAATGAGAAAAGACATTGCTCACAGCTCAGTTGCTAAATCTGAGCAAACTGGACTATGTCTGTGTTTCGTTATCTCGTGTTAAACTTGCGTTTTTCTGTTGCTACTTTCAAGACCCTTTGTCTAAGCAGCTTAGTGATGTCTTCAGTTTGCTGTTCTCCTGTGGTTCTCAGCATGTGTCAGCCAAGTCTCAAGGCTTTTGCTGAAGCTGCATGGGGCTTTGAAGGTCTGCCAGAAAGGCATGTGCTTGGCCAGGGCCTTTATAGTATTTGGTATCAGGCACAGTCAGACTTGTATAACCAAAGACTGTGTTGTTTGGGACAAAACAAAGCTTTGTTTTGGTTACCTTTGTAACACGAAGCAGGTTTTCAGTCTTGTTGGTTGCCTTTTGAATAGTTCAATAAAATTGAGTGCTACCCTCTGTACAAGTTCAGCTTTTGCTTTCTTTCTGTTTTGGTGCAAATTGGTCACAGTTATTTTTCAGCCGTGTCCTTGGATCTGAAATAACGAGCGCTTCTTATCTTGTGCAGTCAAACCATCTAATACCTTCTTAAGGTTGTCTCTATGTAAGCATGCTTGCTAGCTGCTCCCACTCAGGTATTGGGGAAGCCAGACAAACTTTCAGTGCTAGTGATCGCTGCTCTGTTGATACTGGCATCACTTCCTGGCTGCATTATCTGTCAGGAAATACACTCTTGGTGTTATCTCTTTCCACTGTTTTAAGTCAACCAGCTGTGAAGCCAGTCTTGCATTTATTATGGAACAAAGGAAAAACCTTTCCTTAATTCACATGATTGAGAGTTTGCCTTCCCATCATGTGCAGACAACTGCGGTTAATTTTAACTTTGTACAATTTGCATCTTTCAGAAAATGACTGTTTCCATTGCATACAGAACAGCACACCCCTTATACAGCTGTTGTCATAAACACATCCTGCCTCTGCTGTTTCTTTATCCTTGCAGTCTGTCTTTAGGCCTTTTAATTTGGAGGCTGTTGCTTTTTTTTTTTTTGGTGGCTTTGCCATTTGGGAAACACGGTTGTCCTCTGCCTTGGAAATACCCATTGTTCTTTGCAGAGTCAAATCCATTTTTCACAGTGACCTCTCTTTGACCTTGTTATCTGTCTGACCATAAGTAGTGTTGTCTCTCATTAGCCCATCTCTCAGCTGTCCAGGTTCACACGACAGGACACGAGCATCGCTACGCAGATTGGACGCTGGCTGAGTGCTTAAAAACTGATAAATGGGAAATGCCAGGGGATTTGGATGCTGGAAGCTGTCTAATATCTTGTTGCAAGCCTCAGCACTAGATCTGATCTGAACATTGATAATGATCTGGAGGAAGGATTAAAGGACATACCAATGAAACTGACAGCGATGTCATCTGCTTGCTCCTACAAAGCAAGGCTCTTGAGCACAGTTTGCCACATGTTGTGTCAGTTAATGCCCACTTGCAAGCCTTGGAATCCAGTGGGTTTGTGTAGATTGAAGGTTAGACCTTGGCCCCAAGGATAAGGATTTTAAGAAAGGGATTTTAGTATGCAGGTGCTACACATACCTGTCTGAGCACAATGATGCCCAAACTGGTGGGCTTGAGTATGTAACTGTGAAGAACTATTAATTGCCAAGCTTATTTGATGAGCAGGAAGGTGAAGTACAAGGGATGCATGGTTCTGCTAGTGAGCTTTTACTGTAGCAGGGAAAGACTAAAGGACTTACTGGTGGCTGCCAGGATCTATCAGCACACTGCCTTTCCCTCTCTGTTGCTTGTACCCCCAACTCTTTTCCAACTAACCTTAAATCGTGATTCAGAGTTGTGCGTGAATGGTAGCAGAGGAGTTTGTGACTGGTTGAAAAGGGGCGGTGAAGGCAGCCTGGCAAGGTAGATGCGTGTGGGAGCCTCACAAATAAAGGCCTCAGCTGCTGGATGTGGTGAGACATGATTCATGGACCTGCAGCTTTGCTAGGACTCGATGTAGGTGAAATTGTCCTTAGGAGCCAGTGGGTAGGGTGAACGGCTGGCTGGTGACACCATATTCCCTTCTGAACAGAGACTTTAAAGTCAGAAGTTGCATTTCTCTACAGTTTTCTAAATTTGTTCCAACTGAACTTGTTAGCAGAGGGGAAAAAAATACTGAGCCCTTCTGGAAATCCTATGCCAAACATTTTTAGTGGGGGGTGCCTCTTGCACAAGAATCATACATTTTGATTTTGGTGCTTAACTGCTCTGATTTCAGAATATCCCAAAACTCACACTTGATTTGAAGGCTTGTTCCTGGAAACAAGGCTGTTTTGTAGAAATAAGCAATTAATAATCCTTGTATTTCCGAGCTCAAGAGAAAACTGCTTCCAGGAGGAGCTGTTTTGCAAACACATGTTAAAAATGAGGGAAAAAAAAAAATCACGGAGAAATTGTGGAAATGTCTTTGCTGGTGGCAGGGTGGTAGCGTGGTGATGCCTGCTCACCATGCCATGTCCCATAGTGGCCAAAAGTATTGCTGCCCATTGTAGGCTTTCGGAGGGCTCGGTGATCATCCCTCTGAAAACCATGCTGTTTTCGGGTGCCTGACATAAGGCACACAGGAACCAAGGAGTAACTTACATTTCCAGGCTCTTGCCATGCCTTTGGAAGGAATTTGGAGTGACCCAGAGAGTAGGTGCGGTCATGCACTGGGGAATGCCGTGGGCTGCTCAACAAAAGTTTTTTAATCGTTTAGCAATTGGTGTCCCAGTTAGCATAAGACTCTTACGCCTTTCCAGCACCATCCAGCACTGTGCACAGCATTGCCTAATGCAGTCAAGGCCTCAGGCAACTGCTGTCTTACCTGTGAAGAAGCCAGTGTTTTAATTTAGCTGCAGACTTTTAACTTTTGCATTCGTTTGTGTAGGCAAATGTGATGCTTTTTCATTTTAATTCCTACTCATTCAGGTTTCAGAGCATCCTAAATCCTGGGCTTCTTTTGAAGGTCTGCTCTTTGGTAGAGGGCTACCCTGTGAAACTGAGCATCTACCCAAGGGCTGTGAGCTGAAAATCAGCAGTACCCATGGCATGAAGGTTTTCCTTCCTCTCTGCTGCTCCTGTCTCCATTTGGATAGAAATGGTGGCACTTTTGTAGCACGTTGCTAGCGCGTGCTATCTTAGCAAAGCGTGCTTTCTAACAGGACACATGATTTGAACTTACCTTTGAGCAGCTCGGTCTACTCAGCACTGGTCTGCTAGTGCCCTAGGACTTGCAGGTAGGAGTGGGGGCTGCAGGCTGCTCTCTCAGCACTCCTTGGCCTGGCTTGGTTTGTGGACACGAGATGACAGCTGAAGTCCATGCGTGGCATCTCTGAGGTTTCTATGCAGATGGAGCTAAACATTCGATCACAATTGTTAGGTTACACAAACCATGAGGAAAGCCCAGCTGCTGCACTTTGGTGTCTAAAGACACTGCAGACTCTGAAAGAGGAAAGTACCAGAGTCCTGCCTCTTTGATGAGTCATGACATTGCCCCATTGCTCCCCTTGCAGATCTCCCTCAGTTCACTCTGCTTTGCATGTATTTTCCGGCATGGTAGTTCATCTGGTTATGCGTCTTCTCTCACTGCTGATTTCTCCTCCTCCAAGCTCCTGAGGGCACCTAACTGCTGTTCACCTGTGTGCCTCTGGAAGTCTCTGCTGTGGTTTAGTTTTAGCATGCACAATGTTTGCAAGATTAGTGTTGTGCTCTTGATATTTTTCCTTACAGCCAACAGATTTTTTTTCTTTCTTTCTTTTCTTGCACTGTCTTCAAAGGGGGTAGATATTCTGCCCTGTCAGATTTGCTCCAGCTATCCCTGTGTTTAACAGTCTTTCAGATCACCTGTCACTGACTCCATCCTCTCCTCTCCCCAGTTCTGTCTTGCATCACTTCCATAAGTGTTCATTTCTCATGGAGGTAGCTCAGCATGCTTGGGAAGCATGAGTGCGTTCATTTCACTGAAGTAAAACTCCTCTGCCTGAAAGAGCATCTCAAGGAAAGGACTCGGAGTTTGTGAGTTCGTGGTGCAAGGCAAGGGACTTTTTGCCCTGGACTCTGTACCGCCTGCATGACATTGTGATGGGCCACAGCCACAGCTGAGGTAATGAGCCGTGTCTCTAAACACTTGCCTTGGGTGAAATCGCAGCTCAGAGCTCCCCTGAGGATTTCCTCAGCTGCACATTCACAGGAGCAGGTACTGCTTTTCTTCCCCTTGCTCAGATCCAACAATGTGCCCCTCTGCCTGGAAGAGATGAAATGCAGCTCTTCATGAAGAGAAACGGTGTGCTTGAAAGTTTATTGGTGAAAGAAAGAATGTAGCTCTTCCCTCCTCTTCCCTCTCTGCCTGCATGAAAGTTAGCATTGTCACTGGGACATCCGTCTGCTCTGGTCCCTTGGTCCAGGAGTGGCCAAGCAGTTGCACAGCCTCCTGTGCCATCTGCAGGAATTGGTAAGTAAAGGAATGAGAAAGCAAGAAGGTAGAAGGAATTAATCAAGTTCTCATCTTGTGTTTTCGCGCTGGAACGGTATGGCATTTGGGGAATTGAGTGCGGGTGCTCTGAGAGCCAATTGACATTGAGTTATTCTGGTTTTACAGTGGTGAACTCGAACAAATTACCCTTTGGGTTCTTCCCAAGGGGAATGTTTGTTGACTCAGTTCACAAAGGAACTAAGGATGTGCATTTGCTTGGGAAAATTATTATCCAAATCACAGCGTTCTTTTGAAATAGTTTTTTGACTGAATACCAAAAAGAAGCAATCAAACGCTTGCCTCAAAAGACCTTGGCAAAGCAGTGAATGGTGAAATCATAAATTTCTTCTCTCCTGCCCCCTCGGAGCAAAATTATCTATTTTTGGATTTTTTTTTTTTCCAGCCCTGGAGAGGAAGTGAATCAAGTTTGCAAATGGTGTTTGGATCAAATGAAATGAAATCTGCTGTGCCTTCTCCATGTAGCTAAACTGGAGCAGTGTCCAGACGAGCCCTGACCCACAGAGCCGTCCTTCCTAAGGACACTTGGTAGAAAAAGCACCAGTGTAGAGCTGGGAGTTTAGATGTTCGAGTTTCCTCTCAACACTATCAAAATTATATCAGGGAAAACTTTTAAGCTCATTTTAGCTCCACCTCCACTCCCCGCGTTGGAAAGTCGTGTTTCTTTAGACTGAGGGCATGTGGGGCAGGGAATGCTCCATCTCTGTTGCTGTTCCCACCTTTGGAGTGGTTGCTCACCAGTCCAGAGGATCTGTTTCCCTTCACTGAGTACCACTTCTCCCTCCTCCTTTCTCTCTCTCTCCCTCGTGCAGTGCTTTTAGCCACCCTTAGATCAAAGCTTCTCTGGTCGAAGATCATTCTGGCTGGCAGAGTTGCCTCCTCCACTTTTGTCCCTGGGTGAAGTTTGGCAAGGATTCCTGTGACATGTTCTTCATTTTTGAGGCACAATGTTGGTTTGTGGCTAGAAAAAATGCCATGTAGGAGTATCTATTTTGATCTCTTTTATGAAATATGCTGAGAGCAGCAATCTCCTTCCATGGCTTGCCCTGAAGCACATGGGCAGCATGCTGCTTGGTGGGGGTTTTGTTACGCATTAGGGTTTATTGTTATGTCTCTCGGCTGGACGTTGAGTGTTGAACCCTTACCTTTTGGGGTTTTGATAGTGTTGCTGTGTTTGCTGAAATCTAGTTTCATTTCTTGTTTTGTTTTAGTTAGGTCTCGCTATATTATACCGTCAGTAGCTGGGGCCAGACAGATGTCAGGTGGGCAAGGCCTGCACCCACTGGCAGGGTCCTGTGTTACCAGCACTGGGGTACAGAAAATGGGTTCTTGTGACACTGCCTAGAATGGGAATAAAAACCCTGACAATAGACTGGGGTAGCTGGGGCTCTTGTAATTGCAGCCTGATGAGTCTCCTTGCCCTGTTTACCAGTGCAAGAGCTTTCATAAGTGAACAGAGGTCCTTTCTGCACTGGAGAATAGAAATTTCTCCATCCACTGTTGAAGAGAGCCAGCAGTTTAAAGAGGTTTCTAACGTAAGTCTGGGAAAACTCCACTTCCTTCCCATCTGGGAGGCTGGTATTACTGTATCCAAGTGGGGAAACTGAGGCACAGAATACACCTTTAGTCTCACAAAAAGTTTGATTAAGTTACGGAGAGAGGTAAATAACTAGATTTGTCAGTAATTTGGGGAGGTTCATGTTTGTTCGTGAACGCATTTGATGAATCGTAATATCTGGTTGGAAATATATTTCGTTCTTCTTGTTAACATATGTTTGTGCACTAAAGAAATTAAACACTTTGTAGCCTTAAAATTTAACCACAAAACTGCTGAATGGAGATTTTCCATCATTGTCAAAGCACTCCAAACCATTCTTGGTCAAAACTTACATTTTCCTGTATTTTTTCAGTGGTAGCAGATGGGGTACTTGAGTGTACCTGGTCCTCTCCCATGTGGGATCAGAAGCTGTGCTGGATCACCAGAGCTCATTAGACAGGTGCATATCTGGCTTCAAAACCCAGATTTGCTATAGTCCTAGGTGCTGTGAGCAGTCCCCTCTGCTGCCATTGCTGCCCTCTGTACCTGCAGCTTACTCTCTCCTTTCATCTCCAGCTGTATTTATAAATATCTCACCATTAGCTTGAAAAAATCAATGATCGATTGAATAATAAAAGCGCTGAAGCCACACAACTGCTCTGAAATCTGTGGAGTCCAATTCTGCAATCCCATTCCCACTGGATTTGATGTGTTATATTGAATTCAGTCAGAATGCCAGGACTGATCTCCCTGGAAGGAAAGAGAAGATGCAGGAAGCTCAGCAATTAGATTTTCATTTCTATGTGCTTTTCTTGTTTTGTTTTGCTTTTAGACTTTTTCATTTAATTTCCCTGGATGGGTAGGTTTGAGATGCTCAAACGTATTAAAGAAATAACTTCGGTTCAGCAATGCCAGGAAGGTGCAAGCTGGGGCTGTGGATACTTTCTTCTTCCCAGCCCTTGCTTGTGAACTCAGGGAAGTCGGAGTGGCCTGGCAGGCAGCCTAACTCCTTGCTGTGGATGACACCTCTCCAGCAGAAGCAGTGTGTGGGTAGGCAGTTTCATCACAGGGAGGAGGAGGAGGCATGCATCACCTTTTGTTTAAGCAGAAGCATCTTTTTGGAATGCTATCCATTTTATCGGTTAGGGCTTGAACAAAGAGCAGCCAGCAGAGGCTGGATATTGTAATTAACGCAAGTGGAGGCAGGCTGCTGCGTCTGCCTGCCTGCCTGGAGAAGAATAACCTGTTGAATTTGCTAGGAGCTATTGCTGTGAGGACAAGAGCTACAGATACAGGAAGCGCAGCAGCCACAAGTGGATGAAGTAGCTGCTTCAGAGCTATGCTGTGGGGACGAGGCAGGGGCCTGGCTGTTGGACACTGGATGCCCACTTGGGTTAGAGCCTCCACTTTTGCCTCCTAAGCCCGGGGAGGAAGAACACGCAGCCCACTCGCTTTTGCTTGGGTCAGCCGAGGATGGCTGCGCTCTCCCAGCACTTGAGGATCCTGCTGTGGAAGAACTGGCTGAGCGTCAAGAGGCAGCCGGTGAGTGCGAACGCAGAGCCGTAGAGGAGGCGGAACTGGAAACCGCGGGCACTGAGGAGCGAGGAGGGCACTGCAGGAGTGGGAAGTGGTGATATTAAAATAGAAAGATTTTGGAGGCTGGTGATAGAGGCAGAGAGGGAAGGAAGGGAATGGCGTGGAAGAGAAGATGGGTCATTTTAAGCCAAAGTGGTTGGATCTTGTGTTGGAGGTCATGCCTGAGGGCTTAGGAGTCCAGGCTGAGTACCAGGGATGCCACTGTTCCCCTGGGCTAGTGGTCTTTGCAAACAAAACCATACACAAACTCATGGACAGACCTGAATTAAGGCTGCTTAAATCCTCTCCGATGTGAACAAACCGTGCCCCCGTTTTGGGAGTAGTGGGGGTTGTCCTCTATAACCATTCGTCATGGATGGCCAAAGGAAAATGTGACTCTGAGAGGTGCAGGTAGGACAGATTTCCAGTGCAGTCCAATGTGTGGCAAATCAAACTCACCAGATGGTCTTTCTTTCCAAAAGAAAGCATTGCCAGGGTTGTCCAGAGAGCAACCTGAACACAGCATCACAGAGGCAAACACTCCTTTGGGCGACATTGAGTGTCCATGATGCCTGTCCAGTAGTCTTGTCCCAAGCTGGTTTCAATACAACTGCACTGGGATTTCAGCAAAAGCATGCTCCAGTCCATGAACTCGTGTTGCAACCCATCCTCTTGCTAGCAAATCAGACGTGATGGTTTTTAAACTCTCTGTGATTGAATGGGAAGCACTAGCAGGTGCAGAAAAGGCTGATGGAAGAGAAAGGGCCGTGGAGAGTGTGATATGATGGTGGAGCGAGAGGCCTCGTATCACTGCATGCTTTGCAAGGCCCACTGCGTGCCTGCCCTGTCCTGCCTCTCGGGTTGATGGGTCCTCTCCTTTCTGCTTCAGGTTTGTTTTTTACTGGTGTAGTCTGACTGCAGCGGTTGACCAGGCTTTCAGAAAGCTTTTTTTTAGCGTGCTTGTTTTGCAGGGGAAGCACTCTGTTGTGCTTCTCTGTTTCTGATAACCCCTGAATGTGGTTCCTGCTGCTGCAGTGGTGTTCATTGCCCTCCCCAGGGCTGAGTGACATGTCACAGAGCAGGCTGACACAAGTCAGCCCCTGTCCTTCTGCAGACTTAAGTGCTTTCTTGTTGCTCCTGCTCTGCTTATCAGTCCCTGCCTTCTGCTTTACACTTTATTTCCTCTGCACACTCTTTGCAGAGCCCCTGGGAGATTGCCTCTACCTGTGCAGCAGGGGGAGAGCTACAGCTTGCTTGGCCACTGATTTGTTGAAATCAGCTGAAGCTCTGCATCCATACCCAGGGAGAGCCTCAACAGAGGTTACTCCTGCTGAGAAAGGAATGGCCATGAGTTGAGGTGGCAGTCTTCTGGGAAACAAGGTTTGCCCTGCCTGCCAGGGGTAACTGGAGAAATCAGTGCCTCTTGCACTTCTGTTGCTTTCCATCTGTCGCTTCTAGGCAACTTGTTTACTTAAGAAGAGACAGAAGGGAGAGAAAATGTGCCTGCATCCAGACATACTGAGATCTGAGCAATTAAATCTACTTGTATCAGCGAAATAATCCAGCAACCAAAGGATTATGCAACCTGTGGCACAGTGCTGAATGTCCCACGAGCCAACTTGGCATTAATTGTGGTTCCATTCAAGTCAGCATGTTGTACCTGCATAGGTTTGGCTGGGTTGGTTGCCTTGTTTTTGGAGATGCCTGGGACAGTGGGAACACTTTTGTGTTGCAGCTGATGGTACCCAGCTGCTGTTAAATCCAATTACATCAAAGGACTGAGACACTAGGGGAGGAGCTGACTGGGAAGTGGAGAACATAAGCACCATTTTAGCTCTGAACAGGGAGGTGCACAGATATCCTGGAGTAGAGCCAATCAGTGTTCATTTCTTCCCCAAAAATATGAGAGACATCTTGCCCTTCCTTTAGGCAGCCTCTGACTAATATCAGTTTCTGTGCTGTTACCCCATAATTTGGCTTTAGTCTACATGGTACTGACCTAGGAAGATGCCTTAATAATACCTTGCACAGGTGAATTAATCCAAGTTAAACACTGTGTTTGTGATCTGATTATAGGGAAAGCACATGATATAAAAAAATTATGAAAAGGAGTTAGTTTCAGTGATGAATCTTGTTATATCGTGTCTATAGAGAGGAAGAAGGGTAGTGTCTGTAAAAGCTAAAATGCTGCTGGATGCAGACATTATAGGAGTACACCCTCTGAAAGGATGTGTTAGGAGGTGCCTTGTGGTTTGACATCTGTCAGTTCCCTATTTTGAGGCATGAATCTTGCTCCCGTTCTGTGGCTGAGCATCATCTCATCAGGAGGTGATGCAGAGGGAGATGCTGTAAAACAACCATCTTGAAGCTCAATTGCTCTCCAGGATTTGTTTGTCTGTCTGTTTGTTTGTTTTCATGTTCCAGTAAGTGTTACAGGAAATGAAAACACTGTTATGGGCTTGGAATTACCTTCAGAAAAATGATTTGGGGTAATATGTGCTGATCTGAAAAAAATAGCAACACAACAATGAAAAATGGGATGATTCTGAAGAAAGACATCTTTGCAGTTTCAAAAATTGGCATGAAGACAGCACAGCAATTTTAGAGCACAGGGTACTTTGAGCTGTACTGATGGATGGAAAGCTCTAATCTTGCAAGCACAGTACCAAGCTGCCCAGCTAGTGCAAAAGCAGTTAATTATTTCTAGAACTGCATTTTCCTAGCCTACAAAACTCCAAGGGCTGCAGGTTTAACACTGACTTTGGTACTCCTACCTGGTTTGGTTTACTTCACCAGATGACTAGTAGGTTCTGTTTTCTTCATTCTCATCCACTGAAATGGGCAACCCTCATGTCAAAGGCAATAGGTCTGTAAATCTTCATGTTTTTTCCAACACACTACGCCAATTTTATGTCATTTCTCTATCATCTTGGCTCATCTACGTAGGCCGCTACAGTTTGGAAGTGGAAAGGTACCAGAGAGTTCAGTTACAGTGATCAGAAGCTCAAATGAAGAATTCTGGTGATCAGTGCTCGGACAGGACTTCTCTAACTAACTGGTTACACAACTCTGTAAACCCCTTCCTTCACCATCTTGTAAACGAATACAGTGAAAATCCTTTTTCTTTTGGCTCTCCTGTAAGGCTTAACTACTGTTTGTGAAGAACAGTGAAACTTTTGGGGAAAAAAAAAAAAAGCTGTAGCCTTGTCATTTGTATGTGAAACACTTCACTTTTGAGGCACAGCGAAATCGAAGTCGTCTTCACTGATCATTTGAGCGGTGCCATTCACTGGAAGTGAAACCAGGCCTTCCTATTTGGGCTCTGTGGTGTCTCGTGGCTGCGTGTGAAGTCTTGTGCTTCTAAGGATGCTTTTACTGTTACATAGCAGTGTCTCAAACCTGTGCAAAACTGTGCAAACAGCCAAACTGAAACACAGGAAGGCTAGTGTTATTTTCAGACTTGTTATTTGTCCTTACAATCTTTTGTAGTTCTTATTTTTCTGCATAGACAAAGCTTGGGTTTTAATAATACGTGTACCAAGACAGGCACAATTTACAATGCATCTTATAACTCATTCAGGGCAGAACTTGTGCATTCCAGACAAGCTCTGGGACACATCAATATGACAAACATAACCGATATATTTTCATTGCTGTTTTATAGGTATGGTCGTTCATCTTAATTTCCTGGCCTGTGGTTGTTTTCATAATCTTGGCTATCATCCGTCTCAAATTCCCTCCAGAAGCCCAGCCAAACTGTAAGTAACCGGTTTGCTTTTATGTCTTTGGGGTTAGTTCCCATTTCAGTGACTGATGTGTTAATTTGATGTGTTTTGCTACTTTTACAAATTTTGTTCTTTGTAGCTTCCAGTGGAGATTTCCTGGGATGCAGCATGCTGTAAATAAAATATCTGTATTCCTCTGAGGTTGTTTCTATTTATGTGTCTTTCAAATTAATTTCATAATTGGAAAACAACTTTGCAGACCTGCCTCATCAAGATGCACTGAGATACTGCTGTTGTAGCAGCAGTGTAAACCTAGATGATAAACTGAGGGACGAGAGAGCAGCTGGGGGAGATCTCATTCAGTAAAATGAGTAAGGACATAGGCTTCAAGTGGGGTTATGAAGGTGAGGTAAAAACTGTGAGCTTGGTCATCATGAAAGATTTCACCTTCTGTTTGCTGCAAAAAGACCACCTATTCAGGCAGATACTACTAGGGCTCAGCTGAAGGGTGATGCATCAGGCTGGCACTGACTTGACAAGAACAAAGTTATGGCGTGGGCAATGCTGGATTTTTGTATTTGGGGCAAGAAGGCTGATACAGGCAGAGAAGAGACAAACTCTGACAGCAGCAAGGACAAGCAGTTGGCTTCCAGAGTTTGTAACTATCAGATGTCAAAACTTGCTCGTGAGAGGTCTGTACTTGATGGTGTGCGCACTGGAAATGGTCCAAATCTGTTAGTGATGTGCCATTCTCTGATTAAATGTGTTTCTGTGCTTCTGAATGATGTATGAGAAAGGCCCACACAGTGACAAACACTAGATGTGCAATTAGGATAGCCCTTTTCCCAGAGAGCTTGCAGCCTACTCTAACCAAAGGTTTGTGTACCTGATTTGTAGGCAGTGATGGAGAGCCAGATTAAAGGGCTTGCCTCAAGTATCACGAAGTCCTTGATGGAGAAGGGCATTCTTGGTGTGCTAGGGTGGACTTGTAACCCTAAGCCCATCTGCTGCCTCTTTGGGCACGTTATGTAGCTGATGTTCTGCCCAAATTCCCCTTGAACCAGTTGGAGCAGGCAAGACGTTGTTCTTGGTGAAAACTGCAGTTTTTGCCAAGTGTGGAGATGGCAATCTGACACATGGCTCCAGTGGCTGTACTCCGTGTCCCTGAAAAATCAGATGAGCCTAATGTCGAGAGTGCCAGCTGGATGGTAAAATATTTATTCTTTTACTGTGCATGGCTATTAATTTGAATGTATATTTGTTTGGAGCGTGTTTGCTCTGGGTGATTGCGTCTGTGAGTTAATGGATTGGAAGGAATGTTCCTAGCAGCAGCAAGTAGCTTCATCAGTTGTATTTTGCAGGAGAGGAGAAGATTGGACAGTATCTTTGGAATTGCTCCCTTTTCTTGCATAGATGAATTTTATTTTGGGGCAAGTCTCAGCATCTGAGTGGGTGTCTTTCTGTGTTAAAGTGGATGACAGGATCTCTGCGTTGCAAGGGAGGTTTTGTGCTGGAAAAGATGTAGATGTTTGTGGTATAGTCCTGTGATCCAGATTGTTTAGAAACTGTCTAAGAATCCAGAGGGGACGAAGAAGAACGTTCGCTTGGGAATTGAACAGCCAGTTCCTGCTGCTTTTCTACCCACTTGAAGATTACCCTTTCTGTTTTGACAACTAGAAAAATGTATCAACTTTTTTGATTGAGTGCAAAAGAGAAATCATTTGGGAGCTTTCTTTTCTCTTAGGAAAAAAAGCCCAAACAAATAAAAGGTGGGTGGACAAATGTAAGAAAATGATTACAGGAGGGGTTTTTGGTCATTTTCAATGGGAATTACATGTACTTTATGCTGAGTTCTAGTGACAAGTTCAGTGATGCAATCATTAAATAGTGACAGGATGCTGACTCCAGTTCTTCTGCTGTCAAGAGATTATTGCAGGCAGACAAAAGTCAGAAAACATAGAATCAATGGCGCAGAGATAGAATAAGTTATGTTCTGAAGCCCTAGAGATAACCCTACAGAAAACAGGTGAGTGTAAGCTTATCTCACATATTCAGGGCCATAGAAATATCATGAAATCTATGATTTGCTCAATTGAAACAGATCAAGCTTGAGACAGTGGGTTCTTCTGAAGGATGTCTAATACACATTCAATGGATTATTAAGAGAAATTCCTTAGCAAATACAAGTCAAGAATGAACAAGTGGCTAGAGCTTCTTGCGAGAGCAAGTCACTTGCTTTCCTTATGTTTGGGTAGCACCTAATGCAATGGGATCTAGTGCTGGGTTGAACTCCGAACAGAAATGACATGCTAAATAAACATCACCAGTCAAGAGGATGCTCATAGGAAAACTGAAAACAGAGGTAAAATAAGGAGCTGAAATCCATCTGATACATAATTTGCTTGATTTGCTTGATGATTAAAGCATCTAGTGTCTAAAAGAAAATAAGTAAATAAATAAATAAAAAGCAACACACTCTTCCTCCCAGGCATTTGTCTGGCGATGTGTTTCCCAGTTAGCAGAAATTAATGTCAGAAGAAAAAGAGATTTATATTTCTCTGCATACCCCATTCCTGCGATGATCTGAGAGTCTCATCAAACAAATTTCCCATCCAACTCCTTGTGCACATCGTGCTTTTGGCTTTTGACCTTTTATTATAGCCCTTGTATTTACTAAAAGGTGCTGGGATGTGCCTTGTGACATGCGTGTGGAGTAGGAAGCTCTGGATCGGAAGCATGCAGCATGAAAGGCAGTGGACTGACTTTGAGGTATCTTCCAGACTTTTGTGTCTGTATCATCTGTTTTCTAGAGTAAGTAGGGATGAACATCCCTTTACATCACTACAGGTTTTTGCAAGGTATGGGAACTGAGTGAGAGATACAATCTGTCCCTCAGGGCCCAACCCACTCAGTCTACAGGGAAGCCCAATTACACTCTTTGCTTTAACTAGCACTGTCACACCCTGTCACACCCTACCCGCCCTCTTTCTTCCATTTCTATCCTACTTTTTTCCCCTCCTGTCAGTTTGACCTCATCCTTATTCTCCATAGAAGCTCTCCTGGGTGTGGTTAGTTGCCCACTCATTCTGGAACCCTGCTTTTCAGATCAAGCCTTGTTCTCCTGTTAGACTCCTCCTGGTTTCCAAGGGTCAGAGTTAGATGTGGTCTGTGAAAGCTGTGCCTCATTCACAGATATATTTCCTTGTTCATAAAAAAAAAAAGCTGTGCTCTTGGATCTGGCCTGAAAATCCACCAAATTCCTTCTGCCAGGGAATTCCTTGCCTGAACTCTTCTCAGTGAAGGACACCTTACCCTTCACCTCTGCCCAGAATTTTCACCTGTGGAGATGCCTGCATGGTGTATTGCGCTCACTCAGAGATATTTGTGATAGACTCAGTATCATGGTGCTCCACGAAGCTGCCCTTTGGAGTCTTGACTGAGACGTGTGGAAAGATTAATAGGTTCCCATGGTAATTACAGGGAGTCAGGATGGTGGCTTAGCTACACAGGCCGCTCCATTCATTTGGATAAGTCACGGCTATTTATGCAAGGTATGATCCACCCCAAGTGACCAGCCTGCTCTGTACACTGGCAAGCACGCATCAGACTCCCAGCTGTGCTCCACCATTTGCCTGTGGTGCAGCGGTCTCATTCCTCTGTTTTCTTTACATCTCTGTCTTTAGTTACCTCTTCTTTTCTGTCAGTTTTCTGCCCTTTTCTAGACAACTCAAAACCAGATTTTTGTTTATGCTCAACCACAGTGTGATTAGCAAAATGAGTCTCTTCAGGTCCCTCCTCAAGTAGCCTTTGCTTTAGCAAACCCCTAGCCTAGCCTAAACAGAATGCTGTGATGTTTATGATCAAGAATCACAGAATGGCTTGGGTTGGAAGGGACCTTAAAGACCATCCAGTACCAATCCCCTGCCAATGACACAGACACCTTCCACTGGACCAGGTTGCTCACAGCCCCATTCAGCCTGACTTTGAAAACTTCCAGTGACAGGGCATCTACAGCTTCTCTAGGTAACCCATTCCAGTGAGCCTCATCAACCTCATCTATCCAATCTAAATCTACCTAATTTCAGTTTAAAACCATTACCCCTCATCCTGTCATTACTAGTAAAAAGTCTTTCTCTGTTTTATTCATAAGACCCCTTTATATTTTGAGAAGCAGCAATAAGGTCTCTCCATAAGACCTTCTCTTCCCCAGGCTGAACAACCCCAGCTCACTCAACCTTTCTTCATAATGCCTCCCTTTTCATAAATCTCCACACCTCCATTTCTTTCTATAGACTTCTGCCTTCTGAGGTGTGACTGAAGCATGTTTAGAGCTGGAGCTGGAAACTCCTGAGTTCCCAGGAATTCTCCCCATTGAATTACAGCAGTGATGTGGGGCAGTCACTGAATTCTGATGGACTTCCTGAAGCACCTCAATCCAGGTGCTGGGACCTAGAAGCACAGAAGTATTTTTCCAAACATGATGAGCAGTTTGGCTTGCACTGAAGTTAGCAGTTGTTGAGGTCTGTGTTTCTGGAAATGAGGTCTAAACATGGGCTCTGGAGACTGCCTGAATGCATTCACCACTGAAGGACAGAAAATTAATAAACACAGCTTTTGTGCAGGTTTTTTTTTTTTTTTTTTCCTAAGAGTTTAGATATGGATTTAGGCTTTTTTGGTGTTTGGTTCTGTTTGTGTAGTGCCCTGCTATTCATACAGACAAGAGCAAGGTGGCTGTATTACAAGAGCAAGGTAGCCTTGCCTGCAGTGAGTATTGTGTTAAAAAGCCCTGTAGGGAAAGGGCTAGCCTACAGTTCACACTGTCTCTTGGTGTGGTTGTGCTTCAGTCAGTGGAGCATCTCTACGTAGGGCAAGCAACCTCGAGCACAATGCCTCTCCATCAGCTCTGCCCCACGGTGCAGACATCAGCTCTATCATTTCCCCATCTGTATCTCTTAGGCCTCCATCTCTCTTCCTTTCTCCTTTGTGTTGGGTTTGGAGGTTCATTCTCCTCCCTTTATACGTGCTTTTTCTCCCACTTCTTTACAATTTTTATGCTCTCTGCTGTTTATTATCTCCCTGTTCAGTACGTGAACCCAATGCATTCATAGTCAAGTGCTGGTTTTTAATTTATTAAATAAGGGGGTGGAAGGTGAAGGTCTGTGGGCGAGCAAAACGAGCTTGCCTAGTCCTAATAAGCATGGAAGCAGTTGCTGTCTGCTCTGGGTTGGTCTTATTATTTGCAGAGCCTGAAATGCTAGGGGGAAGAATTGGGCAATGAGTTGCTTCCTCCTCTGGAGCCACCAACACAGGGAGGAGCCTCGCAGCGAGTTGTCTGCTGCTTCGATCTCACAGTTGTAGTCAGACAGCTGAGGACATTGTGTTAGAGGGATGCCCAGAAAAACGAAAATGCCAGGGCTGCGAAGATGGAAAATTCAAGCTTTGAGTTCCACCCCTTTACGCTGTGCCACCTCACAGCAGGAGCCTGTGCTCATGTACAGCAGTGATGGAGGCTCACAGAGGAGCAAAAATGACCCCAATACTATAGTCGCTGGGGGTGTTTGGTGTCTTGCAACTTAGGGATAAGCTCAAGGACATCTCTTCTTCCAGGGCTGTCAGCTTAGCAGGGGAAGTTGCACAGAAGTAAACAGCAGTGCTGCTGGTTGGCCAAAAATAGGGTGAGAGAATTCACCTGTTAGCTCTGCAGTGGTTTTAAAGATTAGCTGTGTCATATGAAAGGCAGTCTAGGTACAGAGGGGGTGCAACACCAAACCATTAGCTCTGACCCAGAGCAGATCTTAACTATGTGTTTAACCTGAAGCTTGCGTAATCCCATTAGAATCAGTAAGGGCTTATCACTGCTGTGCCGTGGGCTTTGAACACACTGAACAAGATCTGGGCTGTACCGCCAGGAACTGCAACGCTTGCTGTCCTCACCTCTTTTTTCTCAGTAGCTGTGGGGCTTCCGTGGGCACTGATCTTGCAGGTGTGGACAAGGAGAGGAAAGGCTCAGGACTTGTTTGACAAGGAGACATTTGCCTCCTGGTCCTGCTCCCACCGGAGCCCTCACTGCTCCCCCTTCTCCAGCTTCACAGACATTAGTTTCAGAGCATGTGAATCTTTCTCACAATGTCACATCAATATAAACACCATGGCAATTCAATATTCTCTTTCCATAGGTGAAGGGATAGGCCAGCCAGCAGTTTGGGTCATTCTCCATACGTGTGAAAAAATACCTTGCTTCAAAATTCATGTTGTCCCGTGGATCTGATGATCAAGTTTCATTTTTGGAGAGATGCCAAAACTCCTAGCATTATCATCTAGCTTTCTGCAAAAGATAGGCAATGCAAATTGTTGTTCACAAACAGATGTCAACAAAGCTGGAAGTGGGCAGTTGCTTGAATAGTATCAGTCGTCATGTCGTGAAAGAGGCATGTTTTTTACCTCCTTGTCTCTGGATGTGTAGCAAAGTGAAGGAATAAAGTTTACAGCAATGCTGTGCAACTAGGGGAAAGACAAGAGAGGAAGTGAGAAGGCTGTATGCACACAATTTAGTCAAACATTTTGCTTGGAAAGTTGGGAGGAGGACAGGGTAGCAGTAAATATTTTCCTTGTATGTTTTGTGACTGCTTAGACAAATATAAATCAGAGCTGATGGACTGAATTGACACTCAGGTTTAGACCTCTGCTGCTGCTCAGAGATGATTGGGAGGACATAGAGCAACATGAAGCACGGAGGGATCCTTCCACTAGAAAAACCTTATTTCTTTGCTGAAGAGTGCCAATTATTAGGTCTTTCTGTATGATACAGCAGCAGTAGAATGCATTTTCAATTAAACACAATACATCCTAATGAAGTTATTTGCTCATCATTGCCTTTAATTCACCAGCTGGGAAACAGAGATTTGTATGGATTTTTTTATGAAAAAAGACTTAATGCATAAGGTATGTGCAGTATCAGTGTGTGTGAAATCTGGAGCCAAGAGAATTTTTTCATGCCCAAGTAGCAGTAGGGAGATGATGCTAAACTGTGGGAGGGCAGAAAACAGGAAAACCTCAGCATGACTTTTAAAATTCATAATAAAAGTGGAAAAAAAGTTAATGTACCTAAATTTATTTAGGAAGCAGCCATTCATAATGGACATCCTCATCTTTGATGTGATTAAAATAAGATATAGATCTGCCTGGCTTTGCAGAGCTGGGTAGGAAGACCTGAAAGCAGAAATATCATGTGTGCAGAAAAGGGAGAAGGAATGCATGGGTGGTATTCTGGAAGCGAAAGACATGGTCTGTGGAGCTCCATTACGCTTAATGGGATTTGCATGTTCAAGTGGTGTGGCTGCAGTATGGTTCACGTCTGTCAGAGTGGCAGTGCTGAGACTGGGGGACTGAGGGAAAGGCAGGCAGTTAGCACACTGCCTGACCTTGTTGCTGCCTTACACAAGAGACCTGACGTGTGGCTGGTGCAAACCACGCTGCACCTGTTCCACATGTGGACGGGGTCCTGTCTGTATTCCTGAGTTTCACGTACAACAGTACTACTAAACGCAAGAAGCAATAACCCCAAATACTACGTACTTATTTTCCTCTGCCCTGATGTGGGTAATAATGCTGTTATCCTCCCAGCCTTCTCTGAGGTAGCCTTGCTGATTTCTAACTGAAGTGGGTGGCACAGGGGGGCTGTGCTCGTTGTGCTCTGCCGGCACTCTGCTAAATGCCCCATTCCCTGCAGCAAATTGCTGTGTGCAGCTAGTGCAAACCCCAGTGTGAGCAAGCAACAAAATCACTGTGGCAAGGTAAAACATGGTTCATTTAGATTTGGACATTTCAGTCAATTTCAATTAATCTTATAGATCGTAGTGAAACAGTAATTTTCATCTGTCTTGTGTGACATTTATTATTACCCTGACATTTTTCATCATTATACCAAGTGCTTTTACCTGAAGAAAACAAAGTATTTTGCTTGTGCTGAAGTATGATGGAATCTCACACATTCTGGGAAGTAAAACTAACTTTCTTCGTTTTATTCCAAGTGAAAGCAAATGTGGAAATTGCAGAATTTCCAACCGAATGAAAGCCTTGTTTCTTTTCAGCTCTTACAGATGTGGCTGGTGGATGCTAATGAGCAGGGAAAACCAGCCAGCCCATGCAGAGCTGAGCCCGTGGCTTCTTGTGCCCTTTGGGATGCCTGTCTTGTTTTCTTCAGATTCAGTGCCTTTCGTTCAACAATGACAGAAAATCAAAGCACTGCGCAGTGAGAGAGGACAGCAAAAAAATTCTGCACTTGGGCTCCTATTGCTAGCAAACCCAGCGGTCAGTCTTTGCAAATAGGATACAGATCTGTGCTCAGGTTTTGGTTGCAAACAAGCCAGTTTGACAGGAAATCTGTTGGGGTGACATCCCAGCAGAGCTGGTAGCTGAGTGATCTCCCCTTCTTGGCACATAGGCAGTGTAGTGATATCTTCCAAAGGTAGTTGCACTTTCAGGGAATTAAAATTTTTAAAGTTAAAGGCAGTCAAAATGAAAAATGATGTCGAGTGTTATGGATCTGCTGTGTCATAAAGTTGGGGCCTACAGCACAAAGAAAATCCATTTTCCTTGGCTACGGTATTGCCAAAGACTTCAGTGGGAGATGGAGATGCCTTCTGAAGGGATTCCCAACAACGAGAATATTACAGAAGTCATTGATGATGAGAGTAAGTGTTGTGTTTAGGTTGCAAAACTATCCCCATTGAAACAACATCCTTCAAAATTTGCAGGGTTTTGCAAGACTCCTTCAGTAATATTTCATAGCTGGTGCTCATGTTGTGTTTGAAGTAAATCCCAGCCCAGGGAGGGACAGATTACAAACACCTCGTGGAGGGAGCCAGCTTCCTCCCTGGCCGTCCTTGCGGTGGTGGATGACACAGCCAATGGGTTTGTACGTGTGGGCAGAGCAGCCTGTGTGGCACTGTGGAGTCACGGCTCCTTACCATGAGCAGGTGGATGGAGGGAGGAGGAGGCTGGAGCTGGGAGTGCATTAATCTCTTGACTCACCTTCCCATCAGTAAATTTCCTCCTTTGCAGGATGAGAGGCAGTTACAGGGAGTTTGGCACAGACATTGCAGATTTTTCTGTGCCATGGTCTTTCTTCAACAACTTCCTTAATTCTCAAACTGCTCTCAGAGTTCTGGCCTCTTCCAGAGGAGTCCTCTCTGGCATCTGCCCTGCTTTTGTGCCAAGAACATTGTGAGGCTGCATCCGTTCACCACTGATCCAGTGATGGATCATGCCCCGTGGGTGTAACCAGGTGCCAGCAAGCTGCTTAACATCCGAAGCGAGTTGGCAAAGCCTCACTAAATCACATTGGGCCAGCGATGTCTTCACAGGCATCATGCTACCACCAGCACTAAAGCAGCACTTCCAAAATTCAGATCATAAGTTCCTGTATCTTTATTTTTGAGCTTGTTTAGAACAAGAGGAAAAGAAAAAGCTGATATCATCACCACGTTCTTGTGCTTCACGCCTTGCTTGTGATACAGCAACTGATCGTATGATTGTCCGCTTGGTTCAAAGTATAATGCCTTCGATTTAATTTTAAAATATGTCATTGCTACTCATATCTCAAGGAAATGGTTTCAGCTCTGGGTGCAGGAGGATCTCTTGCATGATTTTCTCTGTAAACATCATGCACGTCCCTAGCAAAGAGCAGTGCTCCCAAGCTCCTGGCCATGTTTGTCTTCTCATTCTGCTGTCACACATGGCTTTAGCTGCTCCAGGTCTCATAAGAGAAGCGCCCTCAGTTGCTGGCCCTGGTTAACATTGGTTGATGTGGATGGCATTAGGGACTGTAGCCCTTTTCCTCCTACTTCCTACCTGTCTGCTTCACTGCAGCTGTGCTCTCCAGCCCGAACCTCATGGCTTTCCAGCTCTTTGGACTAGCATTTTGGTAGAGATGTTGATAAAGTGAAGTCTGTGGTGTGTATTTTTGGACTGGGGTGTGAGTCAATTTTGTGGAAAGGAAGTGAGCGTGCAGGAGATCAGGAGGAAGACAAGATAAAAATGCAAGGGTGGCAAAAGGCCATTTTGCAGGGTTGTTGTTGCTGATCTCAGAGGGCAAATGTCCCAGACACAGCAGAGTTATTCACAAAAGAGTGCTTCTAGATGAAAGTGCCCTGCTCTGCATTTCCTCATGGGCAGTAAACTTAATTACACTTCAAAACCTTTAGAGTGGCATATGGTTGGTCCTTTGGCCTCAACCCCAGAAGGACTACCTGTAGGGACAAGAGGGATCTTTGACTCTCCTTGGTGCTCTGTGATTGCTGGGAGCTGGCTCAGCCTGCCATGTAGCTCCTGGTGGCCTGGGAGGTGCGGTGAGTGTTGGAGGAGCAGGCAGAGCTCTGCCTTTCCCCTCTGGTAGGACATCTCCTTTAATTTGCTTGGGCAGTTCTCTGCTGAGGGACAAGGGAGTCAGACCACCACCCACACTGGCGGTCTTTGACACTGTGCGTCTCAGCAGTCCTGTGCGCCTGCTGCTACCTGGCATAAAGCAGTGGGAATTCCCATGCTAAACTATGAGCAGTTACAAATTGACCCAGAACTGTGCTGCTGGAGGCCTGAACATCCCCTCCTACTACCGTGGTCCAGCACCACAATGCACAATCATGAGCTGTGACAAGCTTTGCTGAGGGAAGTTAAGAAATGTCTCTCCTTCAGGGAGGATGACAGTCATATACCCTTCCTAGCACTGCCATTCCCTTTGGGAATATCTGATTTTTGACCACTATAAACAAATAAATGTACTACAAAGGTAGCATGTCCTTGTTGTAGGCGTTAGAGATAAAGCTGTCCCTGGGCAAGAGTCACAGGTCATCTCTGGAGACTGAACAGCAAGGTAATCAATTACCACAAGCCCGCCTGCAGGCCTTTTGTAAATCTGGCTCCATCCCATAGCAGAAATAATAGCCACGTCCTTTGCCAGGTAATTTTCCAAATGATTATTTTAAATAATATCTTGCAGTGATCCAGCAAAAGAGTTTTGAGATTTATTAGAGCATTTGTCACTGAAAGGAGGAGCATTTGGTGAACTCTGCGGGCTGGCAGCAAGCAGCACGGGGCAAGTGGCACACGAAACTCTGAAGCCTCTAATTGCTCAGGTCCTCTTTGTGTTTGCAGAAATGGGAGGCAGGGACATGCATCTCACCCCTCAGCATGGCTGCCAGCATTGCAGGTCACCAAGCAGATGGCACTGGATCTTCTCTGGGATAGCAGGAGACATGGGGGGAGAGGTGATAGATTGCTCCTCTCCCTTCCTTGGGCAGGTCTGCACAAATAGCAAAGGAGGTTGTCTGGTCCTGGATCTATTGCCCCTGTCTATGGTAAAAACTGAGACAGAGCCCTCTTTCATTAGCCTGCTTTGAAGCTGAAGCTTGTGCCTTTACACGGAAACCAATCCAACCAAATGTTGGACAACATGCTCTTATGGATGCTTGAGGTTACTCTGGCTATGTGCCTGCTTTTATTTAAAATAAAAATCCTGCAGTTCCTTGGGGAACTACTTAGAAACAAATAGCTTGACTCTTTTTCTTATTAAATAGTCTTTCATAGCTCTGTTGCTGTTGAGGGAGGCTCCTAGTGGGATTTGGCTGTTGGTGCTGCCAGGGTGAAGTGAAAGAGCCTCAGTGAAACTGAGAATCAAGCCCATGGTTTGGAGGGAGAAAATAGCCCATTCTGATAGAAATATATGGCAAAAAAAAAAGGCATGCCTGCATCATAATAATGGCGTTTTCTTTCTCCCTCTTCCTCCAGGTTATCTTGCACCCCGAAACCTTCCCAGTGCAGGCTTCTTCCCATTCCTGCAAACCGTGCTGTGTGATTCAGATGCCAGATGTAAAGGCACACCATACACACCAGAAGATCTGCTGCCAAGGCTTAATGACATCTCATCTCTCAGACTGTAAGGGAATCTGAATATATCTGGGTGTCACAAGCTGTAGAGCAGAATTTGCTTTGAGGTGGAGGGAGCAGCCGTGCACGTGTGTGTATGCAAGTGTGTCCATGACAGACATCTCTCAGGTATCTGCTATAACAGGTAAAATTTCAGATATCTGAGAGCTTAGAAATGAGAATATGGGCTGCAACACAAGTGCTTTAAAAATGTTCAGATTAGGGTCAGCTATCAGTAATGTGTCTGCAGCTTCAGGACTGATAGTAGAAGAGTATTTTGCTCCCTGAGAAAAATGCTTCTGATAACCCAAATTTCAGAAATCAGAGAAAAGAATGTGGGATGTGGGTTTTTTTTTTTTGTTTGTTTGTTTGTTTGTTTGATGATTTTGCATTGCGTCATGTAAGGTATCAGCTGAGAAGACTACACCAAGACCAGCCCAGTGTACTGGTCTCTCTTCTGGAATGATCAGTTTATGATGCTTAGGGGGGAAGTGGCAAATGTTCCCCAACAGCTCCGGTTTCAGAGGTACATTTGTTCTGGCGCTTTCAATAGAGCCACCAGGTGCCAGTCAGAATGAGTGTCCTCTCTGCAAGCCACTAAACATATAGGCAAACAGATGAAAAGACGAAACATTTTTTGCCCACAAAAGCATGTAGATTTGCTCATGGTCATTTTTGTTGGAATGCTATTTTGCTGAAATTGAAATTTGCAGTGGAGGCATTTTAATCTCATTGATGTTCCAGGGGTAGCCAAGCAGCATTTGCTTTGAGACGTGCCAGCCAGGGTTGTTTCGACATCTTGGCTTCCAGGTTCTGGTATGTCCCTGGGAAACATGCAGCTTTGAGGTCTGGCTAATGGAGAGGTCAAAATCTGCACAACTCATATCCAAGGTCCCCAGTTGCTCGTTGCTCTTGTGAGGTGACAGGCTGCTCCAGAGTGGCTATGTCAGAACCTCAAAATCCCTCTTGGCCAGAGCTTGAGAGTTTGAAAAGCTAGCATGGGCCCCAAGCCTTCCACCAGAGAGCTTGTCAGGCAGGATGGGGGATCCTGGGTATGGTGGTTCCTCAAGGGTCCTCCTTGTCTGGAATTTCTAGGGGCAAGTCAATGGTCAGGATCTGTCCATTGGTTAGGAAAAGTCTGGATGACTAAACATGTGGGTGACTGAAGTTGCACGAGGTGAATCCTGATCAAATTCAAGGTCATGTAGCAGCAGAGGGCAGAGCTATGGAGAGACTGGATGCTGGATTCGTAGCTCTTCACTCTCTTTCTCAGTGTCATTGTTTTCCTGGGCATGTTAAACAATGGTTAATCTGTGGCATTGAAGTAAAGAAATAGGGACTTTTAGCACCAAAGCTGGAGGTCTTCCATAGTTTTCAATAGCTACAAATCCTCGTTGCTTTCTTTGGTTTCTGTACAGCTGTTTAGGAAATAACTGTTTTTTCTTGCCAACTGAAAATCAAAGGCTTTGGTCAAAATATAGCTCAAGTCACATGAGTCATTAATGAGCATCTTGACTACTACTGATGGTAGAAATTAGCTGTGTGAAGTATCACACAACTATGGGTATACCTACCTTTGTGTGGGCAATATTAGCCTTAGAAACGTGTCGTATTATATAGGAAAAAAACTTATAACTAGCCACAGCAAACCTAGCAGGATACAGCAGAGTATAAAATCTCAGCAGAAGTTTGACTAGGTAGGGGAAAGTTCCAGCAGCCAACATGTATAGGCTCAGCTCTGCCTCAGGAGCAGAAGCACGATGGACCAATTTGTCATGAAGTGTTGTCTGAATGTATTAATGTGTAATATACTATAGCCTGGAATATCCAGCTAACCCAGACTGTTTTTTTCCTCCCATTGTGCAACTTTGAAGCTGTTATTAAACTGTGTTCTGACTTGCCCTAAAACTGTGTCTTACCAGTGGCCAGCAGAGAAAATAGGCAAGGTTCTCGTCTTTGATTGTGTTCCCTAGAAGCATTTGCCAAAGTGTGCAAAATGTGGTCGTTTGAGATTTCCCTAAAAAGAAGGGAACTAACTACAAACACTGGGCTCAACACCAACATCTTCCAACATTTTTTTCCCCTGAAGTGAGATGTTTGCAAAGGATGAAGTAAAAAGTCCTTGATGTCTTGAAGGATTTCTTGGTCGAGGCATGCAGCCTTCTACTATAACTTAGAGCTGTTCCAGCTTGCATCAAGGCCTCTCTGATCAGTCAGAGCATCAGCAACAGTGCCGTGAAGTTCTGCGCTGTTTCTTCTATTGAACATTTGTTGGTGGAAGACAGAATGGGACCTGATACAATGAGGCCTTCTTTCGAAGAAATGGGAATTTGTCTAAGAGTAGACCAAAAATGTATGCCAAGCCTTGCTGCCTGTCAGGCATGAACGCCATCCCTTCCTTCTGTTTAGCATCTGAGAGCACAGTGGTGTACTTCCCCAAAATACCAGGCTTCTAGCAGGAGCTCAACATTTACACAACCCAGATTTCAGCACACCTGCCATGAAATCCAGCTGTTGACCCATCCAGAGTCACACTGTAGTTAAATGTAAGCTTAATCACAAGACACTGAGTTTTTGCAGGTGTCTACATTTTTTTTCTTCTTTCCTCTAGTAAGCAGAGGAGCTCATCCAGCGTGTCCAAGGACAACCATCCATCACAATGGAGTGCTGAGGTTCCTAGCAGCAGGAATGCTTCACTGGGTAGGTTATTCACTGCTGTATGCAAAGGCCTGATCTTTAAAGGGTTATCTTTCAAAGCACTCTCAACAGAGTAGCAGTTCATAGAGCTCTGCTTAAATGATTTATGTGTTCTGTACAGGCACGTGACCATGGCTGTGACATCAGCATGTATTCTTGGGAATAATTACGAGTAACTGTCTGTAGAAAAGAATTCTGGAATGTGTCCAAGAAACCAGGGTTAAATTGTCACACTCCATAGGGGCGATGTGAGATCGCAGGCTGTCTGGACATTAATTAAAGACCTGACTATTTATGGAGTATTGCCCTTTTACTGCCCACTAATTGTCTGTGAATGGCTTATGATTTTTTTTTCAAATGCATTTCTTATTCACATTTATCCAAGAAACAAGTCTTCTTCTGTGCTACAGTGGGTATTTATTCTTGGTGCTGTTCTCCTCTGATGTGTTTCTCTTTCCTGAAGGAACTTTCAGACTTAAATTTTCAGTAAAATCATTTCAGTTACTATTTATTGGTGGCAATGGCTAGTACTATCTGCAAGTCATCATGATGGATAGTCCTTTTGCCAGGGAGCTCATGATCAGATGAATGATTGCAGATTTGCATTCTGTGACTGTTCTGCCCCAGCCCTTCACTGTTCCAATTAGCATTCCTGCCAATGCACTCCCTCTCCGGTGCATGGGCAGAAAAAGGCAGCACACAAAAAGGATTGAACACAGAAGCATGAGCAGGAAAATCAATGAGTGGCTCTGGGAGCTATCAACTCATGTTGATGGCCATGGTCAAGAAGGAGCTCAGTTTTACCTCATATTTAAAATAAAAGTCAGAAGTCATAGCCCTGGCTGGTGTAAACTGGCATAGCTTCTTTGGTCTCAGTGGGCCGTGTTGTTTTGCAAGTGCAGCTCAGCAACATGTTGGCTTTGGTGTGCGTCAGCCAGTGATGTGGGGGCGTGCCACCGTGTGTAGCGGGCAGTGGGTTCTCCAGATCTGTGTTGGTGCAGTTACTGAATACCAAGTACCACCCAGTGGTGCCAAGGACACCCGGAGAGCTTTCCCTTGCAGGGCTATTGGCTTGAGCTTATGTGGGCATCCTTGTAAGGCTGCCCATGTCTCTCCCTGTGTGGAAGAGCTGCAGGATGGGAGAAAAAAGGTGGAAATTGACGTTGAACCACAAGCAAATAGTTTAATGCATTTAATTTTAAAAAGTTACAGAAGGAAGCAATGTAATCCAGGGTTTAATTGCTTCAGAAGAAAACCTTAAGTAAGTAATTGCAGGGTGCCATTGGTTGTACCTTTGGAGACAGATTAATGATGGCATGCCCAAAGCTGTAGTCAGTTAGCTAACCCGTGTCCTTTTTGATGTAGCAAAGAGGTTAAAATACATTATGTAAAATACAAGGTTTTAAACTGTTATTGCAGCATTCAGGGATTTGGTACCTCATGGAGAAAACACACTTCAGAATATTTCATCACCATCCAACGTGACTTCCAGCATCAACACGTTCAACAAAATCTTCAATTCTGGGAAGGTAAGTCTGCGCTTGCATAATGCTCTATCGGAGCATTTATGTACAGTTGTATCTAAAGAGTTAAAAGCTCAAAGTACCAACATATGGCTTTTATGGCTTTAGGATCTCCCCTATTATGTGAATTGGCTTAATTTTGGGAAGAGGAAGACAGTTATTGTGGGTGCACTTTTAAACTCTGTGGTAAATTTATTATTCTCCAAGCAGAAACCAGATAAACCGTATGCCTTGGGACATAATACTGTGAATAACCAAATACCGGCAAACAATAACCTGAGGCATTTTGCTCAAAACTTGTGTGAGTTAAGGTCTTTAGAGAGCATTTTCTTTCATGTGAAATTAAAGATGGCTTTGCCTTTGGATTCATTATTCGTCCACAATACTTCAGCAGTGATATCAGAAGCACTGTATGTTTATTATGTAGGTAATTGAATTTCTATATTTATAGGCATAAATCCTGTCTAACTGAAACTTGGTACCATTTAATGGACACCAGTATGCTAGGGACATTGTCTGCTATTAATGGTAGATTAACAAACATTTGGAATACAGTAATGTTTTACATAGAGGCCCACAAACACATATGTTTCTGTTTATCTCCATGAGAAGCTTCAGGGATTTCAGTGATGCTGTTCACCTGTTAAAATTCTGTATGTGTATAAGTACTTGTAATGACAATGCTTTTCAAACGTCACAACTTCCCTGTTAGCAGAGGTCTCAGCACTGCTTGAAACCATCATAAATAGAGTATTGCTTTAACCTTTAACATTACACCTTCTAGAGCACGACTGAATATTCAACTGGAGCAAATCTCAAAGTTATTCTGTGTGAGGTCCTGTCACGATACATAGCGCATCCTGGTCTTACTGAAGAGAAGATGGCAGCCAATATCCACAGGATGTTCTGCTTTACTGACTCATCGCTTTTAGAGTCCTTTACCCAAGAGTTCAGAAGTCAGCTCTCTCAGGTGAGTGCCTGGGACTTCTAATGCCTGCAGTTAGTAGCTGTGTTAGCTCACATACTTCAGCATGGTGTTTTGGAGGTAGAACATGCCCCAACCTGGCTTGGAGTCGCTCATCTCTGTAACAAAGAGCATATAGCACAAGATGAGGCTGAGCTAGTGTTTGTGAAAAGTATTAGTGGAAACATCTTAAAGCTGAGCACACAGCTCTTGGGGAAAGGCAAGGAGAGACAGCAGTCAGCTAGTGACCATTAAGAGTTTTTCACCATGCCTAGGTTTTGTTTCTCCTCTTTATTTGCCTTCCTGCAGTGACAAATAGATAGAACCATGTGAGAATGTGGCATAAATAAGAATATTTAAAGCTAGGGGAGGCCATAAATTTCATCCTGCATTACATCAGCTATATAACTTCATACAATAACTCTGCACCTGATCCAACAACTCATGACTGAAGCAGCACTTGTCTTTGGGAAAGCTGTGTAATTAAAGCAAATGGATCCTTTAAAGGTAATGCCTTCTTTTTTGCCAGAGTGAGGATTGATATGCATTTTTTTTTTTTTGTATTCCTAGTCTTTGGACAGTTTAGGACATTCTGAATCCTAAGGCTTGTCTAAACAGAGAATTTATTGAGCCATCAGAGGTGTGAAGGTAAAGCACAGTCACTCTCTCAGTTACTGCCTGTTGCTAGAGTCCTTTGAATGTATTGTTTGTCGAGTTGTGTACAAGTGCAGTGAAGGCTGAAAAACATAAAAAGACCCACCGGCAACAAGGGTTCTTCTGCTTAAATAATTTCTGGCATTGTTATTTGTTAAGGTGCAACACAACCCACAATACCAAGCAACATTCGTCAATGAAATGGTCTCGTTTCTAACGCTCGTCTCCCAAGTGCAGAATGACACCTCCCTGTGGCATCTCCTTTTGCTGGCCCCAGATGTGTTTCAGGGCAGC
>VXAV01008463.1:104583-138171 GCA_013399715.1 Alectura lathami | reverse complement strand
TGAGGAGCCGCCGGGGCCGGGCGCTGCCCGCACCTCGTCCCGCAGCGTCTGGCGGCGCTCGGGGGTTGCACGTTCGAGTAAACGCGGGGCTGAGCTGTGTACATATATTTTTAGTTCTCCTAAAACCACATAAAACCAGTCCTGTTAGACACTTCTTTTGGTAAGACTATTCTTAACTGCATAGATCAAATTTATTTCCTGCCAATCCATATTTAGGCACTTCTGAAATGCCAAGTTTTTTCTCCACTCTCTCCTTTTTAAATACCTTTTGGAGCTGTTAGTACTTTTAATGTAAACCATTTCTAGTTGCAAATTGGAAACCTCTGAGCCATAATGGTCTGTTGCATTTTGCTGGCTGTCTCTCCTAAGCTCTACATTCTCATGACAAAAAAAAAAAAAAGCCCTAAAAAACCTTATGAGATTCATGTTTAGAAAATTGGCTGCATACATCGTAGCTGTTTTTTAAACCTCAGTACCTAAGTCACATTTTCCATTCCAAATATTAAGAGTGGTTAAACTATGTTAAAGGGATATGCTCTACCTTAGTTTCCATGCAAGCTTTAGGGAATTTTAGCACAAAGGAAAATGGCTCTACAATTTGAAGGAATTGCAGGCTAACGTCTTCTTGCAGTGCCTGAAACGCAGCAGCACCAAGGAGTCAAAGAGACTATTGGCAATTGTTAGTCACCAGAATTGTGTTTGTTGTCCACACAGAGAAGCGTACTGAATGTAGATGGGGTCTGTATGGTGATAAATACATCCACAGAAGTGTTCTTTATGTGCGTTCTAAGATGGGTGTTTTCAGTAGTATAAGCTGGTCCTCGCATCCACCGTGCATTAGGATGCTTTAGTTATGCAGATGATCCTCGAACTAGGAGAACTGTGCTTGTAACATCGTACGCTGAAATGAGCAAGCTGGTTTTGTTCATGTGTCTCCATAGCGTAATAAAGCTAGAGAAAAATGATAAAAATTAAATGGAATTTAAAGGAGTTCCTTCTGAAGAAAAAAAAATCCTTACATTTTAAAAAAGGAATTCCTCCTCTGCCCAACTTCTTGGGCGGGTAAAGGCTGGCTGGACCCAAGAAACATGGTGGTGAGCTGCAGACCCGCTGGGGTTCACCATCTGCCCTGGCTCTGGGGACACTCGGGCAGTCTGACCTCGGGCATCTCCTGGGTACCGAGCTGCACCGCGCAGGGTTTGTGGCGGGTCCTCTGGAGTGGGTTGGAGCCTGCAGGAGGTGGCCGGTGGTACCCGTGTTAGCCGCCGCTCTCCGTTAGTCACAGAAGGAGCCAAGGCTCCGAAGCTCGATGCTAGTGATAGGTGCTATAAATACCCCACCGCCTGCACGAACGCGTCGTTTTGTTGACTGTAGTTGTCGTCGGTGAGTGAGCTATTTCTGTTCTCAGAGTTACTGCAGGCAGAGCAGGGTGATGTAACCGGCGTCTGTAGATGCGGAGCTTCCTTGCTCTTGTGGCTTTGGTCAAATGCGCCCAGACTTGGTGCAGTCCTGCAGGAAGCTGGAATTGGGGTACCCTCAGTGCGGCTCCTGCATTAAATGCGTGTCTGCACTTCTTGCTAAAAATGAATCTGGGACCCTGTCTTCCCAGAAAAGCTCTGTCTCTAACGAATATGTAGGTACAAGCCAGGGATGGGGAAGAAAGGTGGGGGGCAGTAACAGGTAACCCTTTCCTTAAGGAAATCCAGCGTGGTCTGGCAATGCCAGCGAGGTACGGACCTGCACGGAGCCTTGTGGATGTCCCCGTACTGCCTGAGGCGAAGGTGTGCAGAGCGGTTGGAACTTGACAGCTTATTTGGTCTTGAAGTGTCTCAGAGGTGCAGGGAAGGATGTTGTCTTCCAGCCAATGAAAGTGATGAGTTCACCAGAGCAGTGATGCTCCTTGTGGCTGCTTGTGCAGGATGAGCTTCTGTGTGGCCAAGGAGGAGGGAGAGTCCTGTGTCCACAGCAGAGGCAGGTTGTTGGGACCCTGGGACACTGGGAGGAAAGGCAGGGAAGGTCGGAATCCATGGCGATGCTTTTTCACGTGTGCATTGTTTGCGTTGCGGTGTTTTCAAGACAGGCTTTGTGACTTTTTTTTTTTTTTTTTTTTTTCCCCCCCTCCAAAGCAACCCTAGGTGTTTACACTCTGAGTTCTGTGATTAAGTTGTTAGGTGTTTGTTTTTGGAAAGCCTTGTTCTCAAGCAGGCTGTGTGGGGTGGGGTGATTTGGGGACAGCAGCCCTCTGAAACTGTATCTAAAATTTGTGCCTTTCCCCCTGATTTTCACTGAAACCTGAACAAAGACTTCCTTCGGCTGTCTCTGGGAACAGCTTTGCCCCCCTGCATGAGCCGTTGAGCCGGTTCGATGGACACTGGGCGAACGTTCTTGTTCCTGACTGAAGCTTGTCTGCAGCTACCGACCCAACTCAATGGCAATGGATGCATTGCCTTCAGATTGCTCATGCCCACGTTTGCTTGGGGAATCCTGCTCAGACCGTCGGACAGCACTCTTCCTGGTGCGGATGGGCCTCCTTTGGTTAGCGAGCCAGAGTAGCCCATGTGAGAGCTGGAAGGACAGCTTAATGTAACCATGGTGTGATTAATGCTTTGTTTCTTCCCTGGCTGTAAACTGGCTCCTACTAAAGCAGCTGTAAACTTTTAAAACGCTTTTGAATAAGATTCATTTGCTTCTTCTAGCTGTTTTGTAAACAATTTAAATATTTTTCTTTTAGGAAACACTGAAAGATTTTAAAACTATTTAAAAGAGGCGGTCAGCAAAAACTAAGTGATAAATGCTTCTGGTTCGCCTGGCTGAATGCAGATATTGTATTGGAGCTTCGAGCTGCTGGCTGCGTGAATGTGAACTTGCCTAAGTTAAATAAAGAGTGTCGCAGGTTAGAAGTGGTAAGAACTACTGCGGTATTTGTTTTTGTTGGCATTATCAAATGCTAATGTGAAACTGAATGTTTTGCTTCGGAGACTTTGGTTTATGGTTATTGGATAATTATGAATATTGGTACCATTTGCAAAATATCTCTCCTGTTCCAAATTCCCTGAACTTCCCTCTAGGTAAAAAATTAACGTCATGTATTTCTGAGATGTGGAAACAGAGAGAGTTTGAGATAGCCGGAGATAAAGTGAACTAAGGTACAAGGGAGAGAGAGGAGAGGTGACGAGGGAGGTAGTGGAGCTCCTCAGCTGGCTCTCTCCATGAGGTGGCTGCCACTGAGCTGTGCTGTTGCCCACCGCCAGCTCTCAGCGCTGTGATTTCTTTGTGCCCCTTCACAGCTCCCCGCTAGGCTCTGAGCGCGGTTCCCTCAGGCATGGCACCCCAGATCTCCACCATGAAAATCTGCCGTGAAATTGGGGCTGGTTTGCAGATCAGCGCTGCGTTCTCTGGAGCATGCAGTAACTGGGAGGCAGTCAGGGCGAGGAGCTCTGCCTGGTCTGGGGTTCTGGGGAGTGAAACCCGAGAAGGGCTTTGTTGGTGTAACAGTTGTGGAGGTGCAATGGGAAGTGCTTGCAGGGAAACCTTCTGCCCCTCCCTCTACCCTCCCACCCCAGTTCCCCAGCCATCTCCTAAAAGAGGTTTAGTGTAGCCCTATTGCCATATTTGCATTTTACTCTTTGCAATGTCTTAAAATGTTGCGGGTCTTTGAATTTGATTTCTCAGTACAGGGCTTTGCACGTTACCTGTGCTCGGTATCGCTTGGAGGTTCTGGTTTGTAGCTGTGTGCGTGCTTTATCTCGCTGCCAGTGAGGCTGTGCCAGCCAGCGTGCAAATGAGCGTCCTCTCCCGCAGCGCTGAACGGGGATGGGGCTGATGCTCATCTCACTTCCCTCGCTGCCACGGGCTCTGCTTTTTTCAGGCAGTGGTCACCATGTACTTCAGCGGGAAGGACCCAGGGCGTACTGTTGTGACCTGGCTTCCCAGTAACTGCATTATTTACGGCACGCTGCCTCTGCGCGCTCTGACCACTACCTCTCCAAGCACTTTTCTTCCTGCTTTTTTTTTCTGGTATCACTGACTTTTGTTGCTATTTTGGTCTTTGTGCAAAATGCAACTGTGTTTTAGAGTTTATTGGTATTCCCTCTTCCTCATTTTCGGGGTTGCACTTGATGGTTTGGCTTCAGAGCATGGTGTGGGGCAGCAGGCTGGTGATGATGGCACTGCTGCTGGGGGGCTGGCTGGGAGCTGGGGAGGAAGGCTGGAGAGAGGAGGGGATAACTCATAGTGTAATCTCAGTCATCTCGCAGAGAATTCCCTGCATGCTCCTCAGGTGCCTCGGGGCCGGGCAGGCTGAAGGACCCTTCAGGGTCTCCTTCATGAGCATCTCTGTCGGATTGGAGCAGATTGCTTCTCCCTTGCATTTCGCTTGGCATGGTGTGACAGCACACAAACGAGGTCAGAGTTTGGCTGGACAGATAATGACAGTAGGTGTGACCTTGCAGCTGTATGTCCCACCTGCCTGGGGACTGCTCAGACACCATCCGGACACGTCTCTCCCTCTGCCCCAGCACCCTCATGATGTGACTGGGGAGCTCTTAAAAACCCGGGGCACTCTGACCTCAACTGACAGCATTAAAAAAAAGTAGCAGAAGTGCTAAAATCTAACTTTTCTTCTGCAGTGATGCATTTAAGGCTGCCTGGGAGAGGCGATGTGCCTTGGTGGGAGGAGCTGGGAAGCCTGGGCTTCCTGCGGCCTGGCACCCCCGGAGGCTGGGCAGGCCCTCCTGGGTCCCGCTGGAGCTGTGCTGGGCAGCGATACCCTGGGGACGGAGCTTTTTTGTCTGGAGGAAATCTGTCAGGCATCGAGGCAGCCTTTGTGTCTTTCACAGATGCTGCTGACTTTCTAGAGTGCTCACAGTTCTTGAAAGCAAGAATGGCCATTTCTGAGTTTTCAAATGGCACAGGCATCTACAAAACTTAGGAGCATTGATTGCTGTTCTGAGGCAAGCTCTTGACGCTGAGTAAGAAGCTGTCATCAGGCAGCGGGTGGAATAATGTACGATTCATGGTCTTCAAATCTGCTATTAGTAGTAGGAAAAGGCATTTCCTTGGATGACAGAATCCTGAAGGCGTTAACAGGGAGGGATGGAGCAGACCACAGGAAACGGCTGCGAGAGGCAAGCAACTGTTAAACGTCTGAGGTCCTCCTGGATTTCAGTAGGGACAGAAATAGCTGCGTGACTGAAATTGTATGTTAAAGACTGAAGCTCCTCTTTTTGACATGTGATTCTTCTGAAATTCTATGAATTTCTTCAGAGATTGATTCAATGCATCTTAGAAATTCTGTGACTTCCTAAAGATTCAAGTACAGAGTGCTTTGCTGCTGGACTGTTGAACGAATGAATTTTGCATTGTATTTGCCATTTTTCTCCCTTCAGGCATTCTGAGAATTCTGTTGCCGAAGTATGCAGAGGCACCATGTTACGTGTAGCTGCATCTGCTGTTAGTTTATGGTGCTCATTGACCTGGTTAATTAAGGCTGAAGCTCCGGGACTTTGGACTCCGGTTGGACGTCAGCCTGTCACTGGAAACCCAGGCTACATCCTGTGGACGAGCGTTCAGGTACAGCGCACGTGCAGCACACGCATCGTTACACCTCGTAATGGCAAACTATATGGAGGTTTGTGGAGCCTTCGTGTTAGCAAATCTGATTTCCAAAAGTCCAATGAGCCCAGCAGTCCTAGTATTTTTTGGAAGGCAGGGAGACATCTAAGTATCACTCGAATGTCAGAGGTTTCTCTCCTGTTTATTCTAGACTTCTGCAAAGCAGGCAGGTGTCTAACTATAATGAAGGAACTTAACACTGGGCGCTAGTTTTTTTAAACTCTTGGCCCCTCTTTATTCTTTCTTTTTGAGCTTGCAGGCTCTGAGCAGAAATTCTCTCTTGGTAACTTAACCCTGAGCAAATATTTACATTCATGAGATTCTTGCTACTTCAGTGATCATTCTGGGCCTTGAGGTTGGAACAGGGTGAAAGTTACTGTACCAGACACTGGGGCTGGGGAAGGAGAGGGGAAGGGAGGCTGGAAGGAGTTTCCAGATGTGGCTTTACCAAGTTTGGTAAGAATCACCTGTCCAGTGGGCTTTGGTTGTCACTCCACAAACATCGCAGTATTCCAGAGTAAGCTTTGCAGAGGTACGATGTCATCTGCCACTGTCCCTGTGCATGTCAGAAGGATGCTTGTGGCTTGAATTTCACCCACATCTTCTAAAGAGTGAATAGAAATGTTTGTGTTAAACTGAAGTGAGCGGAGTGGAAGGGAAGACTGAGGTGGAAAAGAAAGAACGCATGGTGAATAAAATGCAAAAACCGTTGGAAGAGGGAGGAAGAGATTTTGAAGAACGTGTTTGAAATTAAACCGGTGGACACCGCAGAAGCAAAAGAAAGATGCTCCAGTGTCCAGAAGAACAGAGACCCGGATAGATAAGGCGAAGGAGGAATTACTTGTTTGTGGATTTCGTCCACTGCTACATCCCCCTAAAACAAGGGACGAAAGCAGCACTGGACCTCTGCCTCCCACGTTTCTGTCTTCTGGATGCTGCCGCTGTTGGCCCACAGCATGCTGGGTGCTGGCTGTGCAGAGCTGGGGAGGCGAGAGGAAGGCAGGGAGCTCGGCTCTCACAGCTGCGTGCAGGGGCAGGCAGTTCCTCGGGGGGTTCCGTGCGGCTGAGCACCAGCGTGGCTTCCTCTCACCAGCCCGTCTTTGCCGTCCTCTGCCTGGCATGAGAGCACGAAGCCAGCGCAAGCTGAGCCTTGTGTTCCCTGTTAAATGTGACACAAGTGGGGTTGTGCCCCTGCAGTCAGATGTGTGCTGGAGGCTGACGGGATTCTGTGCAGATCTCCCAGAGCCTGGATGTGCAGGAACTGACACTGATTAAAGGTCTAGCCCCCGGCTGTAACAGCGGATAGCTGCGTGTTGGAACTGCTACCCTTTGCATTGAAGTAGCATACATGGTTTTTCTATTTAAATTTTTTCCCTTTTTTCCTGTTTCTTGAGTATCTGCAAAGCCCTGGGTTGGAGGTGGATGAATTTGCCTAGAGGAAAATCTCAGCTTTCCAATTTCCTGCTGGAGCCAGGTGTGCCACCTCCGTGCATCGCTCGCACCGGCCGTGGGACTTCTTCGCTGGGGTTGAAGTTTCCCATGGAGAAACAAACAGTGCTGCCTGCTGAGCCCTTCTGTATCTGTTTTACTAATCGCGATTGAAATTCTTACAGCCAGCTTCTGAGCTGTAAAACTGCGGAGCCAAATACGGAAGTTGAGGGGGAGCAACAGCCCCTCGTTATTATGCACTTCAGAAATTAATTTCTTAAAAGGATTTTCAGCTTAGGCAAATACCTGTCTTGCCATTCCTAGTTTTTAATGAAGCTACAAGTGTTCACGAGTGACCAGCCAGGGAAGAGTGAGGTTTCTTCAGAATAAAATGAAATAAAGCCTGCCTCATCCACAGTGTCTGGAATTGCTAGAGCTGGGCAGTTGGTCTGAGTTACGGCTGCTTGATTTTGACGATTGTGCAGTGAGGGAAGTTGCTTCACTTGGAATGCAGAACAGATGCTGTCCTTTTTGGCTTGAAAGAGAAGACGCTAAAACACTTTTTTGTGTTTTCGAGACCATGGAAATCCTAAAAGTTATTTTAAAAGTTGCTCATCTTGTTAGGGCGAAGAAACTGTGCAAGTGAATATTGAGGATGAGGGAACTGTTTTGTTAGTCTTTGTTCCAGTCCAGTGTTCAAGCTTTGCCAGCAGCCCCAGCCATGGGGTCAGGCACCATAAGAGAAAAACTGTAGCTAGCAGCTGTGGCTATAGCTGGCACCAAGAGGTGGATTTTTTTTCCTTCCCCCTTCTAGCCCCCAGCCCCAGTTGTTTAAAAGTTGGATTTGTCTTAAAGTAGGAGGGTTCATAAACTTCCAGAGCTCTTGGCCTCCACTGAAATATATTTAGGATTACTAGTATGTATTTTAAAAAAACAAACAGACAGGAACAAAGAGGAAAGAATTGTACTTGTAGTTACACCAGTGGAAATGCATTTCTAGTTCTTGAGCACTGCAGTCAAACTCCTTTACTGGCACCCTTTCCACTGTTGGTGTTTTCAGGACGTAGAGACAGAAGAACTTGTTGTTTAATTTCTGGTTTGGCTCTGATTTGTTTGTTAGCTTGATTCTGCTTGTTAAGAAAATATTGACAGAGCGGTTCCGTGGATTGACTTGTGTGTTCAGAGCTGTAACACATTGTATTTTGACAATAATGAGGAGGCGGGGAATGTTCAGCCTGGCTACTGTGTGCAAAGGCAAAATGCTGCATTTTGAATCCCAGGTGACTCTCCCAAAGCAGTAAGAAACCTGCAGGTTAAGTCACCCTCAGCTGCAGCCCAGCATGCACCATTGTGATGCTCCCTTCTCTTTTCTTTCCTTGCTCCTTGCTGAGTTAGGTTACAAAGAAAACCACTGTTGGAAATGGGTCAGGATCTCGTGTTAAATAATGAGCTGTGGTAGCAGAACCTCTGTAAGGTGGTGTTTTGTTTTCTGTTCAATGAAGAGCTGGAAATGTAGGAGCCACGGGTGATGTCTGTGATTTGGAGATAGCAGGGTGAAATATGCTTTAAGATCTGACAACTTGACAGCACGGGCTGGTTTTAAACTTTGCCCTTTGTTTTCCACGACATCCACCTTTGCATGTTCATTGTGTGGGTCTCCCAGTCCCACAGGCATCATCACCCGCTAGAAGGTTATTCCAAATCAGCCAGACCCATTGGATTGTCCTGCCTTCTCCTCCTGATTTGCTTCGTGAGCTCTGCTGGATGGAACTCAAACCCTGCTGGTTTTCCTGAGCTTTCCTGCTCACTGTTTTGTCCTGCACCAGGACAGCTGGGGACCCTGTGCTTGCTGCTGGTGAGAAGTGTCAGCCTGCTGTGTGCTTCTTCCATTTCCCACTGTTCCTGGTTCCTCTCCTGTCCTCTCCTCTCGTGGTTCTGTGGTACCTTAGGTCTTCAGGATATTCCTGCTGAAATCTCTTTCCAATATGTGTTTTTGTTGCAGCATCTGCTTGGCTGACAGTATGTGTTAAAAATTCATAAAAACCGAGCTGCTGCAGCTAGGAGCTAATGTAACGCTGAGCATCGTATCCGTTTGGTGGCCAAACTGCAGGAAAGCACATTTGTACTTGCAGCCTTCTGAAACTTCTGGGTTTAGATCCAGTGTTCACGGTTTAGGTAGCTCATGTGCACACAGTTTGTCAACTGTGTAATTGTATTGTTGGTTCCCCTGGTTTCTTTTTTTATTTTTATTTTTCCCCAGAATTTAAGTTCCTCTATCTTGCAATGGGGAAAAAAAAAAAAAAAAGTGTTAAATCAGACTGCTGAGCATGGAGACCGTGGGTGTAGCATGCAGAACGCTGGGCGTGGTGGTACGATAAGTGATGAGGCTGACCATCGTTGTCATTCCACAGAAGTGCACATCATATGTGAACTCGCACTGAACGCTGACTGCGGCTTCAAGGAGTGGGGAAGGGTGAGAGCGTCTAACACACATTTAGTTAGTAAAGAGAGATTCCATGCTGATCTAACTTCTGAAGTGCATTAGAGATTTCTAAATGGCAGGTGCCTAAGTTTTAAAGTTACTGCCAAGTCAGCATTTGTGAAAGCCTTAAAATACTTTTTGTGGAATATAATTGAAATTTGTATTTATTTTTTAATGTTGGCTAGGATTTTCAAAAACAGCACAGTTATATATGGGAGCAGTTCAATTGTAACCCAATTTTGTTTCCATCTTGGTTTTAGATTTGAAAATCTAGTGATGGAAAAAGTGTTCAAATGTATGCTCAAAGGCATGTGAGAGACCTTAAAATCAAAATCATCATTTTTCAGTCTGGTGTAATAATGCAGAAAACTGTCACTTACTTCACTTGGAAAGCAAGTACACTGAGTGCTCTGTTTTTTTTTTTTGTTTGTTTGTTTGTTTGTTTTTCAGCAACTTTGGTGTTAAAAGACACTGCCTGAAGGAATTTTACTTTTTTACCCCTGGTGCTTCTGCTAGAGATTGAGGGGAGGTCACACGTGAAGAGAGTAATAGGGGATGGAGCGAGACAAAGCCTTGTCTGAACAGTCCACGTAGGCAGCGCTGCCCGTGGGGATTGATCCCTCTTGGGTAGGTTTAATGGCAGTGGGCATGGCGCAGGCCTGCAGCTGATCACCTGCATCGCAGGCCCGTAAGGAGTCTGTGTGGCAGACGCTTGAGGAAAAGGGAGCCTCGGCTGGGAGTGGTGGCGATGATGCTCACTTTACGGTCAGGTTTGTATGCAGCATTGCGCTGCTGCTTTGCATGTTTTGGCAGGTGTTGCAGTTGGGTGATCGATTCACGGCAATGCATGTGATGAGTTAATGTCATTTCTGCTGCTTATTATGTCCAGAGGAAAAGATGAAATTCATTAGATTTGTCTTCGTAAAGACTGTGTGTGGCAGATAGGTTTGATTTTTTGTGTTAGAAGGGTGCAGAAACTGGATGTAGGTTGCTCGGTTGTCTCGCTTTGGCTTTGGTTTATAGTGACGACATGCTGCTGTGTCTTTAGCTGACACTTAAACTGGCTCTGACTTTGTCCCCATTCCCTGCACCCAGCTGGCCTTTTCCAAGCAGTATGTGGGTCTTGATTCTTCATTTAAACTTGCTGGTGTTGCTGATGAGATTAAACTGCAGTGTCTGAATTTTTCTCCTTTCAAGTCCTGATAAACCTATTTTTAAGAGCTCCATGCTGGATCTCACAATTGCAGGATTTGAGCTGGTTTGTTTAAACAAAAAAACAACAAAAACTGGAAGTCTGCAATTTTTCTGTATTGTTATGTTTGCGTTTATTTAATGGCAGTCGCGATAAAGTCTGATTTATGGAGGGCTTGCAGCAAAGGCATTGCTGTGGATTTCTGCAGTGAAGGGCTTAGAAGTGTTTGGAGGAGTTAGATAATGTCAGTGCTTGGTGCCGTGCCCTGGCTGAAATATGCAGCACATGGAGCAGGAATACCGAGATCCATCTCCTGCTCGGGCTGGTCTCAGTGAGACCGCGCTGCTGCTTGCTGCTCCGGCACACCTGTGAGATCTGTTCTGGACATTGCCCAGATGGAAGGGCTAAAATCCAGCTAAACACATCTTCGGGTTGTGTTGACTGTTGAAATAAATCCCTTCGTTTTCTACTAATTCATCTGACTGCAGCACCATCCCTTCTTCAGAGCTGTTGTGAATATGACTTCCTTCCAGCTGAGGATGTTTTTCCGGCACTGACAACCAGGCTGTAAATATTTGCTGCAGGCCAGCAGGTCCGTGCTCCATCAGGCTGACCTGCTTCCAAGTCCATCCGAGGCACAGTAACTGTCTAGAATGTTAGTGCAAACACTTTCAGTTTCTTCCTTCCCTCAACTTCTGTCACACTGCTCATGTAAAAATAGCTGCTTGTGTTTAAATCTGCACAACTGCTTCCTTTCGCTCAGCTCCAAATTTAGGAGCTCTCGTAAATCTCCCTCTTGTGAAGTAACCGTGGAGATATTTGGGACCTGGCTGCTGGGGCCGAATTCGTAGAGTAGGCTGAACTGTGGCCAGCGTGGCTGAAGGTCTGCTGCTGGTTTTGTTTGCTTGCTTGCTTTTAGGAGACCTTTGAAAATAACATCATCTGTTGTATCGGTGGTGGAGTTCCTGGAGTATATGCTGGCAGCACCTCGGATGGGTTTGCCATGAGAAAACAGACATGATCCCTGGATCCAGGCTAGCTCGCCCACTGGTAAATGTGAGCATGCGGTGTCGGTAGCTTAGGGCATGCCACAGTCCCTCCTCATCCAGCCAGGATTGCTGGGAATGGTGAAACACTCTGTGCTTTCTGCGCAGTTATGTTCAACTTCCTAGGTTTTAGGATGACACCTCAAAAACACGCACAAGCTTTCTGCTGTTGTAGACGGCTGAGTCAGTAGCGAGCAGGCCCAGGACAGCAGAGCATGGCACACTTATCCATGTCGTGTCAGGAAAAGCAGATGCTGTGAGTTCATGGGGGTTCAGTGTATTCCCTTGCAATTACATCCAGTTTTGCAAGAATACTGGTATTTGTTTTGCTAAAGTTAGGGTCATAAGTGTGCACAGAGATCTGTAACAGCTGCGTTAGGAGCCAAGCTTAGGGGTCCCTGTGAGCCGTGTCACCGTGTTTCCGTCCTTCATGGCCAAATGTTGGGTAATCCTCACATTATTTTAAAATTCTTCGAGGATACAGATAGTGAAATAATGTTGTGTTTAACATCTGGGCTGCTTGTTAATTGTTTTCTTCAGCATATCAATATCATTAGATAAAAGCCGAGCTATTCTAGGTTGTTTTCCTACTGTCTTTTCCAGTCTCTAATTACAACCCAGATTGTATGGGTTTTATCATCTAGGTGGAATGATGGACTTTGGTCAATAACAGCAGGAAATGACAGGGGCAAGCTCTTGCTCTGTGCTACACCCCTCTGTTCCACTGGGAAAATAAGTGCAGGAACAGAACTTTTTTTTTTTTTCTTTTTCCTCTTTGTCAGATGGGTGAGAGTTCCCCGCAGTGGCAGCTAGTTACAGAGGCTCCTCTTGCACTTCTGCTTGTGAAGAACATGGGTACCTCTAGAGAGACTAGAATTCTTTGAACTTGGGAGGTTTTGCTTTATATGAAACTGTGCAGAAGACGCGGGAAACTGCAGCAGCCGAAGGTAACTGTCACTCTTGTAAATGTATCGTGGTATGACCAGTGCCTTGGGGGTAACTCACTGAGGGTAGCGGAGAAGTGAGATGCTGGATCCTGACAAAAAGGAGTATTTGGGTTCTGTCAGAGAAAGGGGCTTTGCAAAGATCCTTTTTAAAGTGGGAAATGGAAACACTGACTGTCCCGAGCACTGCTGCGGGGTCTTGCAGGGAGTCAGAGCGGTAGCACAGGCTGTCCTGGCACCGCGCGACAGCTGGTCGAGGCTCACAGCAGGAAGGGCTTTTTCTGCTGCGCCTCTGCTGCTGATCACCAGTGCTCTGCTGGTGTTGCAGGGAACTCCTAGCTGCTAGTTTGGGTAGGAATGCTTTTTTTTTTTCCTTCTTTTTCCCTCCCCTCCCTCTTCTCACATTGCAAGCCTGGGTTACTACTGTGCTGGCAGGCAGCGCACTTGGCACCAACAATAAAGGCAACGCTAGAAAGATTTGTATTTAAGGAATCTGTAAGATGTGTATCAGAAGAAGATTTCTCTAGCTGGAGCTGGTGCTTGGTGGAGTTCCGTCTGCTCCTGTTGAACAAACTGGCCTTTAACTGAGTCCTCAGAAGACCACAGAGCTCCTCTTCTGGAAAAAGTGGGTGTTGTAGGAAACTCTAGATATAGCCATGCAAATTCTTGTAAGTCTCTCAGCTTCTTTCCATGCCCCTAAACACAGGGTTTGCAATCCCTAATGGGGTATGAAGACACCGCATTGAAGTGGCTTTACTTGGCACTGGATTAAGACATTCTGGGGCCTTGAGCCGTAACGCAACTTGGTGCTGGCACCGGCACCGTGTGCCGCTCTCGGCGGAGGGCTTCTCTTAGTGTGTGGGTAGAGCCGGGAGCTTTTTGTCCTGCCAGGACTAATGGCAAGGCCATGTCTTCACCTGAGAGCAGCAGGGGCACTGCACTGATTATTAACTTACTGCCTGCCTTTTAGGCAGAGTACATTTTGCATTTAGTCCCTTTACAGTTTTTAATCAGGAGAACCAGAAACTTGCCCTGCCTTAAATACTGACTGACACTGTATAATTTAAGCAACTGAAGCTTTAGATGTCAGCATAGAGTACTTGCACTTAATCTGGCTGTGGATCAGCTACCTTTGAATTGAGCCCTGAGGTAATGCTTTTTGGGCTTTTGTCAGCTCAGTTGGACTTCTGACAGCTATTGAGCAAGTCAGAGAAGAGCATTGGCTTGGTTTCCTCTGATCTTTTGAAGCTTTTTGTCTCTTGTTTACCTCATCTGTGGCAGCTGAAGACTTTATTTAGAGTCTGAAAAAGAAAAGGATTGTGTGACTTGGACTGCTGGACCCGGGGAGTTCAGTTTTAAGGCTGACCAGAAGCTTAAGCTGGATCTAGGTTGGTTTGTTACTGCTAAGACAGCTCTCTCTGGGAGGAGCAGGGTTTGTTGTGTTCTGGATAACCTTATGTAGGCTGTGTCTCCACTGACAAGTAGCGGGTCTGTGGAACCGCGCAGGAGCTGAGGACCCTGCATCCGCCCTTTGTGTGGCTGTGGCCTCGCACCAGCCCTGGTGAGGCCCGGCAGGCCGAATGCCTGTTACTGCTGTAGAGCTGCACACCATGACAGCACGGGGTGAGCTGGGCTGGGGACTGGTGAGGACCAAGGTGCTGGTGGCATGTCTGTCACCAGCCCCACTGAGGCCTGCAGGGGTGGGACAGCTGGCTTGGGCCCACCGTGCTGGCTAGGCTCACCTTGAGGCTCCGTGGGTGTTCTCAGATCTTTGGTCCAGCGTGGGGAAGGAGTGTCAGAGGGTGGCTTGGTTCTGTATCCCAAATGTGAAGAACCTGGCTTTCCATATGGGTGAAGGTGTAGGAGAGGGAGGTGAAACTTCAGCTGGACTTGGGGACAAATGGCAGCGGGCGGAGCGGTGTGGCCAGCCTTGGCCTCTCGTGCAAGGTGTGCTGTCAGTGCTCGTCCAGCCTCTGGCTGGTATCTGACCGTGGCCAAGGCTCATGAGCCCTGCTGTGGCCATCTGCCCCTCGGGCGAGCAGGCATGGCAGAGATCCCAAACCCTCACAGCTGTGGTGCCCTAGGAGCCAGGGGCTCCGCAGCAGGTGATGAGGTTGTTGCAAAGGGCCTGTGAAGATGCAGCTGATTTTTGTACTTCGTAACCAATTTGCACTGTGCTTTTTCCTAGAAACTGGAGCGTTTCCCAAAGGTGTCTGCCCCATGGCTTTGCTTGTCAAGTTTGCTAGTTCTGTGATAATGATGTAGGGGCAGGAGGGAGGAAGGTGCTTGCGAGGCCAAGTGTTAACTCTGTGACCGGAGATGATCTCTTGGCAGGGATCCTGGCAGAGGCTATTGTGTTTTGTTTGGATTTTCCCTTTAGCTTCATTAACAGTTTGTTGTAGTCTCTCCTCTCTTTTTTGCTTTCTTACCCATACTCCCCTCCACCCATAAGAAAGGAGATGTACATTTTCTTAATCCTAATGTCAAAGGTAGTTAATGCTTGTTGAGAAAGACAAGACCAAAATGTGCTGTGAATCCTCAACAAGAAATAGGAAGCTTTACTCAAGGTGTTTGCTCTTCAGAGCATTGCAGCACGCTCGTTGGCCATGATCAAGGCATCTGAATTCTTCCTTCCACCCCCATGAGGGAAAACAGCTTTGACACATTGCTGAAGGCGACTCTTCCTTTAAATCTCCTGTTCCAGCCTCAGGTAGGTACTTACAGATCTCAGGTTACACTACAAAAAAAAAAAAAAAAAAGGTAATTTGGTTATGGGTGTTTTTCTGTCTTTGCTGGAGACATACAGCACCTTACAGGCTCAGAAGAAAGAACACTTCCACACTTACTTATACATCTGATCTTACCCTAGCCTTGTTCCTGACAGGCGAATGCCTTTTAATAGGTTTCTGACTACGCTGTAAGTACCTGGAGTTTCCTGAACTTTGTCTAGGTAAGCCAGTAAAGTACCTAGGTGTGTTATGAGAGTCTTAGGGCTGTTCTCATTGTAAACCTGTGCACCTGGTAGAGGTTTGTATTTGTATTATTTGCATCTCTGAGGTTACAGGTAAATATTATCTCTTCTCTGTTTGTTTTTACTTCCCTCTAGAGTATGCTCTTTAAGCATAGAAACCATGGAAAGGTTACTTCCAGTGCAGTTCTTGGTCACTCCACCAGATGACACTTGATGCTTAAAGAAGCAAAGAAGATGAGTGGTCTGTGATCGCTGTGTTCCTTTATTGTTGTAAGAAGGAATCAGAACATTTTATTTCCAGAATGTTTTCTTACGGAAATTTTGTGTGTAATGTATCAAAAATGCTTATATCCTGTAGTTGTGCTTTTTCTAGTGATTGTAAGAAAAGAAAATTGAGGGGAGATTTTCATGAAGGTTTTGAACAAAATTGTTAAGTGCAGAAGACAAAAACTCAAATCATAATCACCTTCTGATGAACTGACACGAAAGATGGTGCTCTTGTTGAATGCAAGGATGCTACCAGGAGCAAGGACAGACGCTGTAGGTTATGCTCATAGACTGTTAAACTCACTGGAAAAGCCTGCTGTAGAAATTTGTTAAATCAGCAAAGTAATAGGGTGTAAAGAGTTCTTGGGGGTGGCTGTGATAAACCCGGGCTTGCCCAGTGGGGTGCTGACTGTGGGGTTGCTGCCAGAAGGCTGGCAGGAGAGCAGGGAACCGGGGCTCGTCCCTGCAGCACGGGCTGTCGCAGTGCTTTGTCCACGTGGAACAGTTCTAGCTGCTGCTTGCAGTTTGCAGAAGCAGTTTGTAAGTAGAGCAAGGGGAGTACGATAGGGGCTTAGCTGTTGCAGTTCAAACCGAGTCGTATTTAGGGGGCTTACAGATGTGTGAAAAGGGTTAGCATCTGATTTGAAAGTAGAATACATAATTTTGTATGAATTAATTCTCCCTTCTCCTAAATAACTTACTTTGTTGTAGATTTTGTTCTCTTCATGTAATTGTCTTTACCCTCTGGTGTACATACTGCTCACGTGTTGTGCCTGAACCATAGGATCAATTACACCATGCCTCACTGGTGTTTTTAACCAGAAGATTTAAGATAGGTATGTAATTGATCTTCCAAATAATACAACTTAGGTAGCTAGCATGTGAACTGTGTTTCTTCTCCCAGTGGAAGACATGAATTTACGGCTGTGCCTTACCTGTTTTCCAGGGCAGCCTATTTGTGTTTCCTTTGCTGTTTTCTAACCACCTGTTTTCCATTTCTCAGCAAAATGAAGCACTAGTTACTCAGGATTGCAGCTGGTCTGGTGGCTCAGGCCACTTTCTCTGAGACACTTGACGCTGTCCTTACTCTTCACTTAATGCCATTGTTGGTGATTAAAGGAGCCATGGTGGCTCCCTGTGTGCATAACCATTTAACAGGGGCACCTTCCCTTACTGTGACACATGGCAGTTTATCCTGCGCTCCTTGTGTTGGGCCTTGTGGCTCCCTGGGACTGTGCTGGATGCTTTGTTCTGCTCTTTGAAATTGCCATCTCTAGCAAGTAGTTGCACAGTCTGAAGGATGGAGAGGCTTGTGGAAAATGTTGAAGTTTCAAATTTAGTTTCAGGTTTTTAGATTATTTTTTAGTAAAAATAAAGGAAAAAATACCTGATAAACCTTGCCTACCTTGTCAGTTTTAATCTGATATTACTTATTAGTCTGTCTCTGGGCAATTAGTAAAGGGCAAAAAAGCTGCCATATATGAGAAGCAAAGGGGAACGATGCTTGCTGAAAATCTGGGAGTCATCTGCTTAGCAGATGTTTAATGTAAGTCTTGCATAAATTCTGCTTATAGATGGGAGTGTAACTCATGGATTTATGTACGTTCTTGATGTAATGATGGAGTTCCTCTGAAAAAATCCCCAACCCATTAGTGACACTGCAGTATATATGCTGGCAAGTCCACTTGTTTGAAATCTGTCCCAGCACCAATCTCAGGAAGATCGATGGGTCGTTTTCATTAGTGCAGTCCTGCTCAGGAATTCAGTTCAATCTGCACAGCTGGAAAGATCGTGTTCTTGTCTGCTCACTGCTGCTGATTTTTAGGGGCTGCAGATTTATGCTACGTGGCCCACCCTGTGGGTTTCCACTCTTCTGTACTGAAATCCTGGAGGTGGGCTGTGAAGCAGCGTGGTTACAGGTGCAGCTGGTGGCACCTCCTGGGAGCAGAGCCCGGTGGCAGACCCAGGGAGGGGGTGTCCTGGAGAGCTGCTCCTCGGGGCTGGAGCTGGGGCAGCTGAAGCAGGGTGCGCGGTGGGCGGCATGCCTCTAGGTGCTCCAGGCCTCCTCCAGCACCGGGTTTGCAGTATTCCGCTGTGGAGAAAATGCACAATATTTTATTTATGGCTGCAGGATTCAAGTTAGCTTTTCCTAGGCTACAGTTCTACATTTTCCAGATAATACACATTGTTTTTACCCTGTGCAGAATTTCATAGTCCAGGGTCAGTCTGGGATCCATCTGGAAACAGGGTTCAGAGTGGGTCACTGGTAAAGCTTTGTGGTCTGGCTGAGGTGCTGGAAGCCCTGGCTGCCAGGGTGCCTCCATGTAGACAGGAGGTGGGCAGGCCTAAACACAGCTTGGAAATCTCTTCAGGGGCAGGATGGATGTTCAGGCTTGTGTTTGGAGGGTTGGCAAAATGGAAATTAGTTATTGTTACCCTTTGTAATTTAAATTTCAGTTTCCCTGTGTCTTTTATCCTGTGCACAGATTAAAAGCATGTCCTTGCATCTCTTTCCCTTTCACTTCCTTCACCCCAGTACCTCAGCAGTGCATTAAAATGCAGAAGTTCCATGCCCAGTCTCAACGAAACGGAGCTGGCAGGAGACACTTTACAGGACCTTTGTGGTGTTCCCCGCTGCCCTCCCCTTCCCTCTCCGTCTGTTATCCAGCCCCTTGTTTTTCACTTTCACTCTTTTTTATTCTCTTGCATTGCTGATGGTCAGCCTTTTGTTACGCTTTGGTTCAGTTTTGTCTCAAAACCCCAGGAAACAATTATACAGAAAACGTAAGGCAGCAATTCTCACTGAAGCCTAACTTTTAAACCGTGTTCCAGTGAGGTCTGAAATCAGGTGATGGGAGTTTATACATCCCTAATTAGAAGCAAAGCTAAGCGAGCATGATGAATTTATTGATGATAAACCTCAGCCCTGATTAAACATCTGTTGAAGCTCAAGTTAGTAAATTACAGGAGATTATTGCTGCCTGAGCTGCAGATACCGGGTGCTCCCAGGCTCTGGAGGACTAGCATTGCACCATGTTTGTGGGAACGGCAGCAACAGTCCTGGGCTCCGTCCACTGCCTGAGGCTTGCTGTAAGACTATGGAAAGTCCCTTGTCCTTCTGAAAATCAAACAAGGTTTTTACTGTAAAAAAAAAGATCGAGAATCTTTTCAAGGTGTACCACTGAAGGGGACAAGGGGTAAGGCATAAAACTTAATTTTCTTTTTGTTTAAAGAGGATCTTAACTGATCCTGAGGCAGCCAGAAGACTATATGTTTCCTAGAGCATCGAAATAGTTAGCTTAGTAGGAACTTGACCTTGCTTGTGTAGAAAATCGTGTTTTACAGGTCGGAGAAGAGCAGGGCAGGACAGCAGTCGCAGGGTGGTTCATTGATACCTTGGATTAAAACGGTTACAAGTAACCTGGGGGCATGGGTAATTTGTTCGACTTCACCCTGGGTGCATTTTCCCACTGTGGGAAACCTGGGTATTTCCTCAGTCTGGTGTTCTGCCTCTCCTTGCTTCACTTGTGCCCTACTTTTTTCAGTAGTCCAGAAGGTCCAATTTGCTGTGTTTGGTTTTGCAACCAGTACAGCAGTTTACCACCTTCTCCATGCAGGGGTCTTCTCCTTCCTATCCCCTCAGCAGTATGGAAAGATATTTCCTCGAGAAAACAGCTTTTTCCAGCCAAGAATGCACTGCCAAATGTTTGTCTGAAGCATGTCAGTAGTGTGGAGGAAACAAACGATAACCAGCCCAAGTCCAAACCTCTTGGCTGCAAGCTGGAACAAAGAACTCTTTGACAACATTGTGCCAGACGTTTAAACCCATGCAACTAAACATGACTGTGCTTAGAAGAGCAACATGCGAAACAGAAGCCCTGGGTGCCATAAAATAGGCAAGTTAGAGCAAGACAAGAGGGCCTGGAAACTTTATTCCTCAAGCCAGGATGTAGTTTCATGGCTATCTGAAAAATATAAGAGAACTCAAGTAAATCCTCCTGCAAGCACTGAGCTTGTTCTGGGCCCAAGGCCTCTCCGGCCGGTCTCTGGCCAGCAGCAGCGCTCGGCGTCCCGTAAGGCTGCTGCGGAGCGGCGGCTGGCCAGAATCAGAGAGTTCCGCTGTTGATTTGCTTTCCTTTGTCTGGTTCCCTGAAGCTGCTAAACCTCAGCTGGGAGGTGCTGGGAATTTCTGTAATTGATACGTTATTTCATGTCAATAGAAATGTTGCATCATAAAGTGCTTTGGGATTTTTGGGGGTAGGTCTTTTGTTATAATAAGATTTTGTTATAATTCTTATTACATACATAAGATATAGTAAGAATTATATATAATTGTTATAATAAGCCTGATTAGTTATGATGGAACACATTCTAGAATCCAAGATGAAGGCTTTAGACCTATAGACCTACAGATCTTTGTGTGAGCACTGATGTTTGATTGACGTAATACGGAAATTAACAGGAATACTCACATTTTTTTTCCTTCTTCATATCAGTACGGTAACTTCTGTCTTGGTTTAGCAGGATGCACTGGCTTGCTATGCCAGGCAGGTGTGCTGCTGCTTGTTCCTGGCAAGGAATCTAGGTCATTTGTACCTCTGAAGCCTGGTAGAGAAATGAGCAATTGAGAGAATTGCAGCCTTTCTCTTTACAGTGAAGGAAAAAAAAAGTGAAGGAGGGGAAAAAAAAAAAAAAAAAAGACTTTTGCTTTGTTTTACATGAAAGCATACAGACATGCAGATAATTGCAACAGCTGCAGGAAAAAGCTTCGAATGCAAGAGGTTTACTCATAAATCAGGAGCAATGGTCCATGCTAAAATTGTTATCATCATCATAATCTCTTTGTTGCTGTGCAACTTTCCACAGGGTAATTTGTTTAACACCATTTTTACTGTCTTTGAATAAATGTGAAGATAGAGTAAGTGAAAGCAGGAGACCCGTGCCTCCTGTTGGGTGTTCATGGAGAGAAGCAGCCCAGCAGCAGGTCTGCCGGCAGCTCGGCTGCTGCGTGGAGTTCTCTCTGTTTTGCTCACGCTGAATGGATGTTACTGGGCAGTGCAGCCATTCCTAAGGGTTAAGATTTCGGTGTCTTCAGCTAAAACTGTGGGTTCTGGCTAGTGCTTGAGAATGAGAATTGGTCTCTCTAAAGCATCGTGCATTTCCATACGCTTTCTCATGACAGTATAGTTTCTGTCCTGCCTAACGTTGCTTTGATATAAATGTATGTGTGAGCCCGGCTGCCTCTTCCCCTGTGCCTGTGGTTACCTTTAAAATCAATTTTTAATAGAGTTGTGACAGTAAGTCCAACACTTCTACCTGTGCACGACAAGACCGTTGAAACACTAAGACCTGTGATGGCAGCTGTGGAGTGAGTGCTCCAGGGTAGCAGGAAGAGGAAGCAAGCTTGGAAAGACTCGAAGCCGTGCTTGGAAGCCCTCATTTAAATCATTTAAGGGGCTGATTTCTGAGCACATACACTCACTGCTCGGTACAGATGAATCTGTGTGGCAGGGTTCTGTGTTCTTTTTACTTCTTGCATGAAATGCACTTGTGGTACGAACTTCTTTGCACAGAGTCCATTTGCTGTGTGCTCCTTTGCATTTTTTTTTTTTTTCCTGCAGAATTGCACATTCTGCTCCCATGGGAGCGTGACTAATGTACAGTTGGATTTCTATAGTGCTAGTGATGTTCTGCCAGTGTTTTAGCAGGGGATTCCCACAAGAATTTCCCTGCCGCCTGCGTGCCAGCGAGGAGCTGTGTGCATCCAAGATGTGCTTTGCTTATTTACTTTGGGGGGTGTAGACCAAGACCCCTCTTTCATTTTTGCCCGCGAGCTGCCACCAGAGTGGAGCGAGTGGGCGACCCCTGGCCCAGAGTCCCTGCTCGAGCTGCGCCTGCTGTGAAACCTTGGCAACACCGGACTTCTTTCCCTTCTTTCATTTTCAAGCATTCTCTGTTTGGACTGTGAACAAAGACTGTTTTTAGTAAGTGTTTGTACAGTGCCTATCTCACTGCGCTCTGCTTTCCTTCGGGATTGTTAGGTGCTTTTGTAGTAATCATACAATTAAAGCTGGCCACCGCTCAAACGGGCTGCTGTCACAGTGCTGCGCTGCGAGCGAGGGCTGGCGCGCTGCGTCCCGGATCCGTGCGAAGCTGGAGGTAGCCTCTGCTTCCAAAAAACTGAAGAAATCCACATGAGCACAGATGTGTCACCTGCCTGCACAGATGAAGTGCTGCTGTGAGATCCTGCAGGATTGTCTGTGATTGGCAGGAGCAAAGCAGTTTCTGAAAATGCAGCCTCTAATGAAGGTGTTTTCTTGCAGTTTGCTCCATGCACTGTTTTGGGAAGGGTCCGGGGACTGAGTGCCCTACTTCTCTCTTGATAAAATAAGTAAAAGCGATTGAGCCTTTTCCAAGCTGTCTTTACTGCTGGACTGTTTTGAAATACCAGGAGGGTTTCAGACCTTCGCACCTGAGCAATAACAGCGTGCTGCTCTCTTGCACTGTCCGCTGTGGAAGCAGTGTGTGAAGGTTTTGGAAGAAAATTCTTCACTGTCGTGTTGTTTGTGGATAAGTATTTATTCCAATTGCTCTTAAAAAGATGATGCATGACATTAATTGTGAAAAATTACTGTAACAGCAGCAATCTACCTCTTTGTGTGTTTCCAGTTATTAAAGGGAATGATTGTCAGGGTACCTGGACAGCCATTCTCACGTGTGTGTGTGTAAATAGAAAAGACATGTAAAAAATTAACAGACTTGGCCTGGCTCATGCTCTTTCTAAAGCTGTTCAGTGTTTTGCACCATTCAGAGTACACAACTGTGTTTCCCCTTGCACAAAGGCTATCTTTGTTTTTTTGTGTGAAGTCACGGTCTATTTAAAACTCTGTGTTTTAATGAGTTTCACTGGAAACTGGAGGAAATGAGTCCATGGGTTTTTGTCCTGATAAACCCAAATTGGAAACTGCAAAGTCAACTGTGAATAAATACACATGTCATACTTCATTGTTTCTTCTTTCCAGTTTTGTTCCTCTTTTCTAAATGTTTTAGAGGTAGTTATAAAGTTCACATCAGTGACTTCATACAAGTTTGGGAGTTCATGAAAGTGCTGATCACTTTTAAAGCATATACTGACCAAGAAAATAAAATGAGAATGGAAAAAGGCACTTCACACCTCTCATATTTTCCTTACCCATTCCGTGTAAGTGTACTTCCAGGGACCTAAACCTGCTTCCACCCTTTCCCCTCTTCTTGTGGGCTCTGCTCTTGGTTTTCTCCTGACGCTCCCAGGCGTTGTTTTCAGAGCAGAGCATTCAGAGGACACGCAGCCCTAGGTCTGAGACCTCTGGTGAGTGTTGGCTGCCAAAGGAGATTCCCAGCACCGTCTACAGGTACGCTGTGTAACGAGTTGTTTGTGCAATGAAATGTAAAACATTCATTGAGGTATAAAATGCGTGCATCAAAGGTCTTTCTATAAAGACCGATCCGTCTGGTTTAATTGCAGAATTATTTTTTTCCTTTTTTAGTGTTAGAATAAATATTAACAAGCTTTAGAGGCTTTAGTAGCTGAAGTTATTTGGATATTTAATCTTCTCTTGACACCGGGTTACATGCTACAAATGGTACAACTTCTCTCTTTTTTTTTTTTTTTCTGCTCATCTTAAGGGGAAGTATCAAAAATAAGTCGCAGGAATCCATATGACCAGGGCAATACTTTCTGTTTGGTTCAAGTCTGGGAAAGACAAGCTGTGGCTCGTGGAGGTAATTATGGCAGTTCAGTTGTGTCTGCTTTCAGTAACAATTATCGAGGTCTGCTTATGGTCAGCATTCAATAGTTTAATTTCCCTCTATAAAAAGAGTGTTGTGAGCATGGGAGACTTGATTTCAACCTTCTAATTCTTGATTTATCCTTCAAAAAAGGAAGGCAGCTTCTGCAGGATTAGACTCCCACACCCTGTTAAGGTTCAGCTGCACCTGAACTTCCCAGCAGGAGAGCAGCAGCTCAGCGTGCAGGTGGCAGGGGAGCAGCATGGCCGGGCGTGGGTCCTGCTGCTCCCAGCTGGCGGCCTGCTGCATGCAGCCCCCCAGGCAGTCACCCCCTCCAATTCAGGAAAGTTCAACTTGAAAAATGCGTATCTTATGCAGAATCGTAGCCTGCTGAGTTATCATAGGGACGCGGTTTGGCGGCAGAGCTGGCTGACAGCAGCACTAGAGTTCCATTTTGTCAAGGTGTATTTGGTTTTCAGAACTTCGTCTTGCAAATGAGCAGTGATAGGACCCGCTGCTGGCTTAATGCTGCCAAAGAAACTTCAGGCTGCAAAAAGCGTGCTTTAGAGTTGTAGGTGCAACTCTAGTAATTGCAGATTGAAAATAATGACAGTGTTTGATAAACATTGTTTTGATTAATATTTTAAACCAGTCTATTTCTAGGCAGCATCTGAAAGCCTTATGAGTTCATATGAGGAATTTTTCTGCTATTGTACGAAAAGGAAGTGCTGGCCCTTCGCAGAGACAGGTTTTTAAAAGCTGGAAACTTGCGGAGGGTTTTGAAAAGTCACCTTTTTCAAAAATAAATTTAAAATATCACTTTAAAATATCACTTTAGCCTCCTTTCTAGTGACTTGGACTGGGTTAGAGCATGTGGAAAAACTGTATGGCTTGTGAAAAGCCAACACAGTCATCTTTGAGGAGAAAATTACAAAAATACACGTTACAAACCCCCAGCTGTCCCTCTGTGTGTCAATGGATATCTCTATGAATCTGTTTCCAGGAGCTGCGGTACCGTTTGGCACTCAGTTATTTTAGAGAAGCTGTAATGCATTCGTACAGTGAACTGGTGTAGTTCTTAGACCAGACTGTGATCTTTTTGTGGTTATTTAAAAGTTATTTGTGTCTTCAAAAATTGTTCTGTAGCACAGTGTTACTGCGTGGCAGGAATGAGTCTGTGTCTTCTGGTTTTCCTGACGTTTTTCTGCTATTGATACTATTAATTGATACAACTGATACCAACACTATTAATACATAGCAAATCATTTGTCTGTATCAAATACTGTGTATTTGCAGTTAGGCAAGCTGACAGCTTTCCTTTGTTTCATTCACAGGTGGGTGTAGTCAGCAGAGCATGAAATAAGTGGTGAACGAATACCAGGGATCTCCTTGTTCCCTCTTTTGCTGTGTACATGATTTGAAGTGTTAGTTTATCCTTAACAATGGCCTCTTTTTAAAAATTATGTCTCTAATTTCTTCTTCCAGCAAGAGGTTATCAATGATCTAGAGGCTACCAGCAGCGAAGAGATTAATTCTTCATTTCTTTGAGTGCGAACAATTCTAATAAAAAGCATCAAGCAGATTAGAGTAATAAATAGCCACTCACTTGTCATTTCTGTGCCACTCAGTCTTTCTCAATAAAAGAGTGGTCTGTTGTTTTTTCTTTTTCTCAGGTCTGCACATCTGATATCTCGCCCTGTTACTAGGAGACGTGGTGTGATGCGTGTTACGGTGCTGAAGCACGGTGGCATTAGCCACTTAAACAGAGGAATGCTGGCTTGTGGGAGTCTGTGTCACTGTTTAGCTGGTACAAGGTCTGGAGCAGTATGGCTTTGTTACTTGTTCAGGGAGTCTTTAAAGAAACCCCCTGGCTATCATTTTGAGATGTACCTGGATACATGTGATTAAAATATGTGTATAAAAATACGTATTCTTTGACTTCTAAGAAAAACGCTATTGCAGCAATTTCTTGGCCTTCTGCTGTACCTCGGTTGTTACCTTTGTTTCCCTGTGCCAGCCTACCCTTTAACAAAAGGAATAATACATCTGAGCGATCCCGTCCGAAGTCCCCTGGGCCGGCAGAGCTTCCCTGGTACCAGCAGTGCAGCTCTTTGATCAGGCTTCCTGAGGAAGCGAGAGTTTGCAGTTGTGCTGCTCATCCCTCACCGCTCTCAGGACTGCAGGCTCGTTTCAAACCAGACTGGTGGATGAAGGGGTGAAGGGCTCCACAATATAGGTGTTTTTTTTTTTTTTTTTCCTTTCAGGTTTCCAAAACTTGCCAAATAGTCTGCTCCCCAAGAGGAGGGGACAAGTGGCGAAGCCATTACGTTGTGACTGCTGCTTGTCAGGGGACGCACGGTGCTGCAGACCTGCCCCATCCGGAGCTGGCCCTTGCATGCTGGTAATGTGAGAGGGGCACAGTGGAGAGCTGCCATCAGTGGCATGGGATGAGGCCAGGAACCGCACCAGACTACCTGAGCTGAGCCGCAGCCCACGTTGTTCTGTGGGGCAGTGACCTGAGAGCGGCTCTGTTGCCTGCAGTATGTCTTTTAGGAATGGTGTATGTACCAATTTAATATTACCTCATCTTCCTACTGTGAAAAATTATTACAGAGAACATTTTTAATACCTTCTTTTCCTCAAAGGAAAGGTGGTCTTGCATGAGCTGCATGGCTGTAATTCTTGTCACCTTGAAACAAGGCAGAAATAAGTGAAGCAAGAGGAGTTGGAAGGGGACCCGGGTTAGGAGGGTCCCAGAGGGATGTACCAGCCACCTCCTGTGGGGTGCTGGGACCCTGGTGTCGTCTCCTTTCCCTGTGTGGGACTCAGGGGAAGAGCAGGAGCTGAAGCGGGAAGGCAGCTGCTGCTGGGCGGGTTGGAGCAGCTGCAGGAGCAGCCACAGCCTGGCTTTATGTATGGAAACTCCCCGCAGCCAGGCTGGGCTCTCCAGCCTCCTGCCCAGCTGGCTCACAGCTTTTCTCATGGTGTCCTTCCCTCAGCTCCATGCTGCAGCTGACTGTTCGCGTCGCCCTCAACTCCATTCTTTGCTTAACTTTACCCTTTTTCAGTAAGCCTGCTGGAAATGATAAGTAAACATACCATGGAATTTAGAGTGGATTCCCTTCAGCTGCTGTGCTTACAAATCCCAAAGGGCCGGGTGCGACACGGGCATCCTGGTGTGACACAGGCATCGTGGTGTCCCCTCTGAAGAGGCTGAGGCTACAGATCTTGCTGGTGTGCTGAGCTCTCCGTTTAATAACTGTTATTAAAAGAACTTCAGCACTTCCTGCGTGCTCAGAGACGGTGAACCGGTGTTTCTTAGCATGCAGAATTGAAATACGTTACTTGAGTAGTAGTTAATGGTAAACTGTTGCCTGTGGAAGCTGCTGTTGCTCTTGCTGGAGAGCAAGTGTTGCGTGAGTCCCATGCATCACCCTGCTGTCTCTCTTGTGCGGTGGCCACATGCATCTGCCTTGCATTTCATTGTCTTCACCTCTATTTTTCCTGACATTGTCATAACAGTGATATTTAAAATTGTATTTAGTGAAGGCTATGTGTGCATGAGCACAACCTCAGTCCAATGCACACACTATTGTGGTTGACTCAAAATGTTGTCTGAAAATTATTTTTAAATTTTAGTACATTAAACAATGACATAAACCCATTAATTAGGCTGTATTAGCCATCTTTACTGGGATTTTAGTGCCAGGCTTCAGTCTACCATGGATTATTTTGGCAGACTTGTAATGGGAACTGTGACAAGACCTGCTGGGGGTGAGCTGAGGAGCTGGGGCCTCGCCGCAGCACCAACAGTGCCCGCCCTGCTTTCACGTAGCACTTCTTCTGGGTTCTGCACACAGCACCGAAGTCTCTGAGGTGGTGTGTCTCAAAACGCGCACAGTACTTGTCAGCGGTGCTCCCCTGCGTCGTGGCAGTGAGCTGATGCCCTGTATCAGGCCTTCCTGGAGCTACTCATCCTTGCTAGTCTCTGCTCTGCAACAGGTTCATCCTAGTCAGCTAACTTTTAATTGCAATTGGACGTGAATTGCCAGAAGTGCAAATTCCAGTATGTAAACAAAGTTCTTTCCCGGTTCTTCAGCTCCTCCTCGGAGGGCTCGTACACAGCACACGCTTCAGCCAGCATTTCCCATTACGTCTCACAAGCGTTGTGTTTAACAGGGCTCGCGTTGGTCCCTACGAAATTTGGTAATAGCGAAGGGGGCCCGGGGTGCTCCCGGTGGTGGCGGAAGGCTGCTGGGTTCCCCTCCGCGGCAGGCCCCTGCCAGCGCCGCAGCCCCCTCCCCTCTCTCCCCTCCCGCCCATTGCCATGGAAACCCGGGGCCGGCTTTCGGCAGCCTCCAAACTACTTTTGCTCTTTCATCATGCAGGCTGGCATTGTCAAGGGCTGAGGGTATTCCTACAGCTTTGNAACAGTAAAAAAAAAAAAAAAAAAAAAAAAAAAGAAGCTGCATTTGGATGGGCAGTTGTTATTTGGGAGGCCCTACAGCAGGAAAGAACGGGCAACCTTCAAGTGACCTAGTGTCCGTACGGTGCCTAGTAAGGAAAAACAGTCTTGCTTCATTAATTGATTAACTTGGAGGGTGGGGGTGATCAGAATTACCCTTCTGCGGAGCGAATGTGGCAGTTTCCTGACACAGCTCCAAGGTAGGGGGGAGCGGGCAGATGGCTGGCCAGGCTTGGCTGGTGAGCCGCTGGTAAGCTTGCATGCTGTGATCTGTTGCAAATCGCGCTTTCTCGTGGGCTCGGTAATGTCTGTTCAGGTATCGTGTAGAAAATGGTGTCTTAACAGATGCCTGCTCTTTGGCTGTATTGTGCATTTGCCTTTTCTTGGTGTAGAGGTAGGCATGTTTAGCAGCATTTAGCAACGCGTGTTCGGTGCGAGCAGCTGAGCAGCTGGTAGTAAAGCATTTGCTGTGTTTCCTGCTGTAATGAGCTGGATTGATTTTTTTGTGATCTCTTTGCATGCTTTCTAAAATCTGTATTTGTGCAGCATTTACGTATAGATGTTGAGAGGATTTTATTATATTTGAGCAGGCTAAGGCTATTTGATCGCTATGTGTGATAAGCACAGCATGTGGAACTGGTAGTACTTGGTGAAAGGAAACCAATTGCTTGCAGACAGCATCTGCAAATGGGGAAGAATGAAATGGAGTTGTAAGTAATGATTTCTTAAATATTCTGAAAGCAGAAACCTGTCTGACACAAGTATGGTCAGAAACATTTCAAACAGTGTCCTCATCTTGTTTGATAAAATTGATTAGGCAGAGAATGATTTTTAATTTTCTGCTTATGTCTGTTTGTATGTTATTTGAGTACTTCAATCACAGTGCAGTAATAATATTTATTACAATATTTCAGGGATGCCTGATCAAAGAGCTGTGTTGCCATTTGATTGACTTGTGGGGAGCTGGCAAGATTTTTGTTTTTCCTTGCATTATTTGGTTGGGGAGGGGTAAAAATGTAGCTGTGCTCTAAATGTGTCTCAAGTACATAATGGCTGTGAAGTCACCATGACAACATGGGGACCTGGATCAGATTCTCCCTCCACCCCTTCTCTGTTTTTTTGTTTCCTAAATATTTATTTATGCCTTCTCTGAGATGTTTGAGGGAGTAGCTTACAGCTCCGTTGTTTCGCTGCTTTCAGTGTTAACCAGCTTTTAGGGTGCGTTTGTAGGGCATTTTAGTTAAATGCTAGAAAATATATAATTCACAGTGAACCCGGGTGGGATCTAAACAGGGACATGAGCACCTGCAGCAGGAGTTCAGTGTCTGCATTTCCTGCAATTCCAGTGTTGCAGCCTGGAAAACTTCTGCTGAGCTCTTGCCTGGTCCTTGGGCTTTGTGTGCTGTAGTGACATTGCCACTTCTAAAAGTTACGTGCAATCTGATGTGTAAGGGTGCCTCTGTTTAGACAAGGCTGTACAGGATGGGAAGAAAAAATCTGATGATGGCTTAGAGACAAACAATTCTTCTCCCTCCTTTGCGATAGGTACACTCAGTACCCCTCAGCAAGAGAAGAGCGTGGAGGTTTTTGCACAACACGGTGCAAGATGCTCTTTCCTGCTCTCTGGAGCTTGCTAAAGACACACTGTCTAGGGTGAGGTGGATTTTGTCTTCAATTCCCCTCTCTCTGAGGCACTCCAGTTTCACCTTGTGCAAATTTTCCCAGCTTGCTGTGAGGGTTGGGCTGTACAGGGCACTTCAAGCTCTTCTGAAGTGCTGGCCTTGTACGAAAGGAATGAAGGACCGGGTTAGAGGGGTTTGCAAGGCAGTGGCTGCAGCACACAGAGGCTAGGGGGCTCTTGGAGTGCTCCTGGGAGAGCATCTGGGTTCTGGTTTCCACTGGTACACAGCTGTTGGCACGTGCATGGGTTTGGACAGATGCTTACTTTGGGGTTAGTGTTCTGGGGTGGCCCAGTTCAGGGCTCTTCTAAGGCAGTATTTACTTTGGGGACTAAATGTGTTATCTGGAGATCTTAACTGAGTGCCATCTTCTGCCTCCCCTCTGCAGGCTTTGTGGGACAGGAGGGATGGTGTTTGCTTCTGATTTGTAACAGTAGCCTGGGTAATTTGTGGTGAATTTGGTGGATAACGTGTAGAATAGATGTTCTGTGGAGGTGGTGACATTTCAATGTCAGTAGAGAAGGGAAATTAAATAATTTTGAGATATCTTCATGCTTTTTGAGGAAGAAAACCCTGTAATTTGGATACTTTGAAATAAAAATCATTGCAGTTGTTTCTTGTGCCTTATCATATGTAAATCTCAAGGTGAAGTGTAGTATCTTGGACATCTTCCTAGAACATACGGATGTAGTTGCTCTTGTGGTGGGAGTTGTGAGCATGTTTCAGTATTACGTCAATTGAAAGGCAGATACAACGTGACTTTTGGCTTTGTCTTTTTACTGCACCTGTCTGCCGTGAGAAAGTGAAGTGCTGGAGGTTTTCCCCTCCACTCCCATCAACCTGATATTTCACTTGCCGCAACATGAATGATATAATGACCTTTTTTTATTGTTATTATTTAGAGGAGTGTTGAGTTCTGTCTAATGCTGGGGCTGAAGTTCCGAGTGATGTTTGCCAGGAATGATCTGAGCTGGGTAGGATGGTCCCCTTTGAAGCACTGCGTATCTGTGTGACACTATTTCCCCTTTTCCTTACTGTTACTTGATGTTATCATTTCGAATATAGCAACTGTGCAAAAAATCCAGCCCTTCGGAAATTCATCTTGAGTGTCTGAGAAAAAATTTCCTTTGAGCCAGAGGCTCAAAACAATGAGATAAATCAGTGATGAGAACAGCAAGTAAGAGCAGGAGTCTGGTAGAGTTAGGTTATACACATTTTTGTGGTTACACACCTTGCTTTCAAGAGCCTTGAAGTTAGGAAACATGCCTTAAATGCTGGAGGCAGAAATTTGAAAGTCATGGGTTTGGGAATAGTATTAACAACAAACAAAGGGCCAGAAATAGATCTCAGCTGCTCCCATCACTCCCTTTGCCTCTTACCTACTCTGCGTGCCTAGAAATTACGGAGTTAAACGTGGCGATCGTGTCAGTTCAGTTCGTTGCTGAGTGAACCAGGAGGATCACTGACTTGCTATTAAGAATAAATTACTTTCCCTTATTCCCAGGGCTGGAGACAGGCTTGATGCTATGAGGAAATCCAAACCCTCTAGATGTATGAAGGCCCGATGGGGACGGGCAGATGTCCCAGATGTCATTGCAGCATTCTTGGTATTTAGGGTTCTGGAGACTGAAATTATGCTTTGTGCTCCATGTAAAGTTAGCAGTAGTGCTTTACGAACCCACTGACACCTGAAACCAAGGTACTTGTGTGTTTTTTTTTTTAATTCATTTTGTCCATTCCTGAGTGGGGTAAGCAAAGACTTGCTTTGAGGCTTCTCAGGTAGAGAAGACAATCATGTTTTTTTTTTCAGCATCTTTTTAGGAACAACCTGTATTTGCTGTCTGTCCGAGGCCGGTGCTAGCCTGCGATGTAGTCCTTCTCCTTGGACTTTCCCTAACACATGAGGAGTGCTGGCGGTGGGAGAAGCTTTGGGGCCTGGTTCCGCCGTCTGAGGGCTGTCCCCCACCAGAGCGCAGCTCGCTTTCACAGTGCTTCCCCACGCAAGGGGTGAGCTGGGTCAGTCCAGAGCTGGGTCAGTTTATTGTCCTGAAAAAACCTTATAACCCAGAGTAACACAGTGCTCGTGGCTGCGGGAGGGAGCAGGGCAGGAGGACTCCTCTTTGTGGCAGAACAGTTAGATGGGGTGAAGTATGGTGTAAAACTGCATCTTTGGTCCCGCCACCAGCACCCGTGTGAAATTTTGCTCTCTGTCACCAGTCTTCCTGCTGTTGAATGTTGAGTGCGGGTTGTTAAATTGTACTTTTTGGAAGTGTCACCATGTACAGGATGCAGACGAGTAAGGGACCTCGCAGCCCAGTCCTGCGAGGTGTGAAGTTTCCCTTACGAAGGAGCGGCCTAGCGCTCTTTTGCTCATTTGAAGCAGTCTGGCTGGAGAAATACCAAGCAGGAGTGATCAGCTCTTGGTAGGATCGGGCCCTTGAAGAGTTAAATGCACAGAAGCACTAATCAGTGAATATTTAGGTCAGGGAGGACTGAGACTGGAGAAACACCGAACATTACTGGCAGCTGGTGTGTTTCAGTTTGGTCGTGGAGTACTGGAGAATGTCTTCTGTGGAGCGTTGACACCACCTCCTGAGTTCCTAGCTGTACTTTCTGCTGTGTTTGTGTTAGCTTCGCTTTGCAGAGGTGAGGTGTGGAGTGGGTCCCAGGTGGGCTCTCTGCAGTCAGGATTTGTGTCTTCTGTCACGTCCTGCAGCCCTGGGCAGAGCTGGGTTCCTGACAGTAGCTGGCGTTTTGAAGATTAAATATGGGTAGTTGGTCATCTTTTTTACGCATTGCTTCCAAAATTCTGTGTCTTGTTTCTGCAGGGCTCTGACCCACGAACCATTTCTTGTTTGTAGTCCCTGCTTTGACAGCTGCACATGAGCACTTGCATGGTCCGTGCTGTAGCTGTCCTGCGAGCTGCCCCCTGAAACCCAGCGGTTACTCCCCTGGAGGCTGGGGAGCAACACTGACGTTACGCCTGTGGTTGCTGTGCTGGAATTAGCACATTGGCATTCTGTGAAAGCAATTCTCAGTAATTAATTTTTGTTCTCATCACCGGGTTCCATGTTTATAAGTTTCTTGTCTGCTTCAGGAGATGATTATCGGTCTCGGAATGAGTTCTTTTATTGTTTTGCTTCACTTTAAAATTGCTCAAACTACAGTGTTACCATTGGTGTTCATGGGAAGTTAAAAATAGCTAGGGTGTAGGTATGAACCCCAAGTACCTCTCAAGCACACCTATGCTCAGAAAGTAAACGTTCCCATCAGTGTGGTGTTTTCTCCTTTTTTCTCCTATTACCAGGTAGGTGGAATTCTGTGCTTTTTTAATTATTATTTTTTAACTTTAAAGAAAATGTAGATAGCACATGCTTTGCACTGTAAACTGCAGCTTTCGTGACATCCTACCTTTGTAATAATCTTGCTTGGTGATGGTCTTCAGCACAGATAGATCAAGGCAGGGCCATCACTGGTTGGGTTAAATGGTGTCACGTTTGCAGCAGAGAAAGACGAAATGTTCACAGAATCCAAGTGTAGCTGTAGCTGGGGTGTTCTTGGAACAAAGAGCTTCAAGAGCATATCCCTAACCTTCATGGAAAGATTGCTCTTTGGTGTGAAAGTAAGTTATTTTACCCCGTGCATTTTCTGAGCAGCAGTCTCTTGTGCCTGTTCTGAGCAGCATTTTCCAATGATTTTCCAATGGAAATGTTTTCTTCACTTTTTTTTTTTTT
>VXAV01008463.1:69984-104564 GCA_013399715.1 Alectura lathami | reverse complement strand
TTTTTTTTTTTTTTTTTTTTTTTTTTTTTTTTTTACTATTATTTGTACAATGTAGGAGTACGATCTGACTATTTGGAGTCCTGCTGAAGCAGACAGGTGGCAGTGGAATTATCTAACCGATGCACCCTAATTTCTTCTTGCACTTGTGTGCCCAAAGGACACCAGTTGGGATGAGTGTTCCTTTTATGTTTGAGGTAGGGCGAGAGAAGACCTGAAAAGTGTCTTTTTTTCCCGTTTTCTATTTTTTTATATTGTATATATATTTTTTGCAAATGCACTAACAAAGTGCAGGCAACTACCGTAATTCGTGCTTATATTTATGCTATACAAAAACACCTACGGGATGATCACCGATTTGCTCAAGGTTTCAGAGTAGAGTAAATCCCATTTTTCCTTCATCCCTCTATACTTGGAAATGAACTAAAGAGTTCTCTCAAACAGTGTGGGAATTTGTTTATTAAATTAATGTGAAACGGGTTTATTTCTAAGCCACTTATTTAAATCTTGGGGGACTTGCAAGTCTCAGACTATGCATCTGCTGCCAGTTTGAACCTTCCCCAGGGAAAAAGAGGGAGGTCTGCGCTGTTGGAAGGCAGTGTAACACACTGTGTGGTTTGGGTCAAAATGCTGCCAGGTAGCTGTGCTGGGCACATGATGAGTCGTCTTGAACACTGCCAGATGTGCTGAGCTTTTGGGCAAAATTCTGACCAGGGAAGTCAAAACTGAGGAAAAGTTCAGGGGCATATTTTGGAGAGATGAGTTGAAAATAACTTTGCCACAGGTTTACTTGTAATAAGGATGATGAGAATTAGATTGATACGAACGGACTGAGGGTAGCCCTCTAGGGGTACAGGATGTCATGTCTGTGTTAATCCAGCTCCCTTCAAAACGAGTTTTCTACCTGCCTACTTGGTGCTTCCCAGCCTACTGATGTAGGCAGCTGGGTTTTGCAAATCAGTACTTTTGTTTCTTGCAATGATAAAACACTGCTTTCTTGTTTATCCCTCACTGATCATACCACTGTGAAGACTTTCCTTGGTGGTATAGATTACATTCCTTTCAAGCGTGGTAATTGCATCATCTTCAGTGTGCAGTAACATTTAAGCCATTGTCCGCCCAGCGAGGACTGTTGCTGATGAATAGCTGCATTCTCTGGTACTCAAACTCGCTCCAGTTCATCTGTGAAGAATTGGATTTGGGGTGTTAATTATCCAGACAAATCAGCAATTGGTTTAAAGCATTGTGAAGGACAAAGCAGAGAACAAGTAGCTTCTGCAAAATATGGCATTGTGCGGTGGTACTGATACTGGCTGCTAGGATCGGTCTGTGCATCTCTGGAAGCATTGTGCGGAAACACGGGGCGATTATCCATAGTGAATGCCAACCCATTTCTTCCTCTGTGTTAAAAGACAAAAGCAAAATTGGTAATGCGCTCTGTAAAAATAAACAAAGGCAAGCTAATTAAACCTTGGCAGTTCCTCTCAAAAGTTTCATTGATTTGTGTATTCATGTTGCTCATATTCTCACATGCTATGTGAGAAGTGTTTGCAAGGTGGGGTTCAGTGCTGAGGGCTGTGTTGAAGTGAACTGCAGCATGCTGGAGGCAGTTTGGGAGTCACGTCAGGGGTGTGTGTGTGTACACGCAGTATTGAAGCTACAGCAGCGGTGAATCCAGCTCGCAGGTTTATTCTGTGTGGAGTGTTTGTGAGGAAGGAGGTGAATGCATAGGTAAAACATTTTCTGACCTTACAAGTGCTGTGGTGCACTGATTTGTAGATAATGAATGCATTCTTGTTTGAGGCATATTTCCTAACATCATAATAACCTTGGAGGTTTGGTCATTAAAGAAATTCATGCAAATGGTTATGTGGCATATGCGAGATCTTTTGGTCGTGGGCGAGTGCTGCTTATGAGGTTTTCGTTTTGCTTGGCGAGACTTGCCTCTGTTCAGCTCATGGAAGAAACTTTCGTTTTTATTAGAAAACAGAACATCTAAAAATTCTCTAGGAATGAATTTCCTGCTCAATTTTAACCTCTGAGTCAAGTAAGAAAGCAGAATGACTGCTGTTTCTGCAGTTTACAGTGTTCTTCTCGGCCATTAGACCTTGGATCTCTTCTCTGGGAGCCTGAAAATGGCAAAGGAACTGATAGAGTTAAGGGTGGTACTGGCCTTTGGCACGCTCCTGTTTGATTTTTTTTCCCTTTGAAGTTGTCTTACATGAATTAGGAGTGTACTAGAGCAAAACAGGAGTCCAAGAATGCAGCTGTCTGCAGTCACGTTGTGGCAGAACAGTAAGTGACAGCCGATCTGTTAGCTCCGAATCGGTTAACGTGTGAGCTCGAGCCTGCCCCAGTTTTGAGACAAGATGTGTCAGTTTGAGGTTGCTTATTCTCTGTGATCACACAGGCGGCGACAGCAGGTCTTCTGAGGAGGCAGAAGTTTGTTAAGCTGCAGTAGCTGGGGGTGCTCTGAGTTTTCGGGTGAACCTGCGTTGTGCTGGTGCTCTGTCCCGCCGGCACTCAGCGTCAGGCAGGGAGGAAGCCCGTGCTCTCCTTGGTGGCAAATGCTTGCCCATGTTTTATCCCATTGCTTGCTGCCTTCTGCATCTCTTATTGCTGATACCCATCGTATGATGCGAACTGGGATGGGATATGGGTTTGGACCTCATGAAGATGGAATGACAAATTTATTTGGTTGCTCAATAGAGGGTACCACGTTGGGGTGACCATCTGCATCTCTGTGAAACGATGCAGAGTGCCCACCACAGGCAAATCAAAATACTCAGTTCTGCAGCCATGTTACAAAGGAAAATACTGGTCCTCAATTAAGGTTAAGTAGGAGCAGGGGATTTCATGTTGTTGCTGGTTCTTACCTACTTAGGGCACCCTGCTGGTCACAGGCTGACTGTCCTTCACAGCCCCCCCAGCCTGAAGCCTGCTATAACTCGCAGGTGTCGCTGCTTAGCACCGTGGCTCTCACCGCAGAGCCTGAGCATTTCCAGCGCATCAGCTGCTTGTTCCAAAGAGCTCCCGACTTTGTGGTCTCCTTCCTTCCTCAAACAAGGGGAAAAACTACTCACAGGGGAGCAGAAGCTGAGCTTCATTTAAAGCTAGGATAAGTATCCCGACCCCTTCTCTCCAAACTCTCCCTGCCATCACTACCGACCCTGGATCCCGGGGGGGCTGTGGGGCTGTGCTATCTGTGCGGAGCCATTCCCAGCCCCCAGCACAGCACAAGCTCTTTACGCATTGCACAGTGAGGCAGCCAAGGCAGGAATAAGTGTCCTCGCCATGCCCTCAGTGCTTGCTGTTGGAAGTGGGCCATGGGGACGGGGTGCAGTGTGTATGTAGCGTGTTTGGGCTTACTCGGAAAGGCGTGTGCCGGTTCTGCTTGTACAGCTTTGCTCTGTCCTTGCAGGTTTTCATTCCCAAGGGCAGGGCTTCTGGTCTTTTATCTGTCTGTAAAACCTCACTGAGTGCCTGCGGTGTGATGGTAACGGTGATGTTGGTCTCACAGGGCAGCGCGTCTCCCTGCGGAGAGCGGAGGCTCCTGCCCCCACTGTTCCCAGTCCCCGATGCCCAGATGGAGGTGACTTAATGGACTGGTTTGCGTCTGCTCAGAACACCGGAGCCACTCAGTTTGGCAGCTGGGTTACTTTGTTTGCAGATGTTGTGAATCCAGCAAGCTGCCTTTCAGGCAATTTTATTTTTAAAACAATATATTTTAAAATGATATTTTTTCCAAATGCCAAAACTCACTAACTTTATTTTAACATTATAGTTTACGTTTCCAACAGATCACTGAGTAGATTGGGATTTTATGCCCTTAAATGTATTTCCAGTATTGAGTTTAGATGTTATTAAATGTTTTTAGATTAAAGGTTTCTAAGATTACCAAAACATTTATTGGACTCTCCTAAATAAAACTTGTCAGGGCAAAAAAGAGCCAGTCATTAACACCCTTGGTGTGTGTTACACCTAAGCCAGCCACGCTTTTCTTTGATCAAATCCATCTCCTTGTCCCGGGAAATGGCAGAGGAATTTAGTGTTGCTCTGTAGTACATCTTGTGCCCAATGCCTGTCTCTTGACATAAACCTGGTGTGTTTATTTTCATAACATTTTAATAACACAGTATTGTTTTCCCATTTTGTGCCTGGAAGCTGAGATGCATGAAAAGGTTAACTGCAAAGATTAGGTTTGTCCTGGGGCACGTGTGTTGTCACGGAGAGATTCGGCCTGAAGGTTAAAGCCGTGATGGATGAAGCCCACAGGAGCTGAGCACGGGTCCTCAGGAAGGTGAAAGTGCTGCAGGCTGGGGCTGCCTCCTTGGATCCAGCCCTTGGGTGGGCTGGGAGCATCCGGCTGCGATTCCTGCGGGGCAGGTGCGTGGAGGTAGAGCATGCCTTTGGTGTGTGCCCAGGTGGAACCAGGAATCTGGTGTCTGAAGAAGAGGGGGGAAGCAAAGCCTTTCTGCATGTCCCGCCATAGGGAGGAATGGCCCATGGGTTAGAAGCAAAGCCAAGGCTTGTTGCCTTTTTGTGCATCTGGGGATGCAGAAGCGGCTGCTGTGTGAAAGTACCACTGCAGCCACTGTGGAACAGTCCGTCAGCAAATCACCCCCAGCGACTCTCAGGAAGGAGCACACCATGGATCACACTGACCTTAAGTGTACGAGAGAGCCCCAGAACGTGTGGCTTATTTATTTTCTTTCTGGAGGCGCTGTGGGTTAGAAGATGGAAGTAAACCCCCTCTGGTATGCGACTGGAAAATCAGAGACATTAGCTGGAATTGTTTCCATTTGTCTCTAATTTTATTGCAGCTGTTCTGTCAGCGACCATCCATCGTGCAGTGAACAAAGTCACAGGTAGGTAGTCAGAGCTCTTCCTGACATGTAGGGCTGATGAGTTTTTAAATTCACAACCACCTCAAACCAGTTACTTGGCACGATGGTGACAGCTTTCCCTCTGTCACAGCCCACAGTAACAGCTCAGCTGAGCTGTTCCATTCAGAGCAGGGCTTCAGCGAAAGCAGCTCTGAACTGATACTGCTGTGATGATATAAACAGATCATACTTTCACTGTCAAGGAAAGTAAGAGGTCATAATTACAAATTCATTACAAGTCATTCAATATCTGAAGTAATTTGCAGTAATCTTTTTTCCACTGTTTTCCTTCTACTATGAAAATTCTTTGTATATTTCTTAATGGCTTCTGTAATTACTTTTATTCTTAAATCCCTCCATTATTTCCGGTTGTCCTTTCTCCTTCATAATGCAGCTTTGCCAGCAAGCATCCGTCGTACACATTCAGTATCTTCCATCAATAAAAGGACAATATGTAATAATGAGGCAGAAATTCCATGAAAACCACTAATTACTGAAACAAGGGCTGCCATACAATAAATGCTATTTTATGCAATGTAATTTTAAACACAACTATTTAGATCCATCCTGAGCATGTAACACAGTTTGTGATTATCCTTATCATCTATACCCTTATACTTGAAAATGCCAGTTGTGTTTCATTTAATGATAGACCAAACTCTTTCTTAGTTTATTTCAGGATTGAAAACTAGCATTGAGCAAGAGAACATGTAAACTGTCTCCATGGTATTAATTTGAATACACAGTTTGTGTTAATGGTCTGAATCTGAAACTTTAACGTATGTATATATATACACGTACGTGTTTTATATATATATAGTTCATCTTGAGTTTCAGATTCTTCTCAAATCAGATTTCTTTAAAATCATTACCAGCAGAGCTGTAATCCAATTTTGAAACCATGTACGATAGGTTTTCTATTTAGAACAAACATTTAGCAGTAAGTCACAGGAATTTCAGTGTTTGTGATTTACTACTGTTGTCCCAAATAATCACCTAGGTGCCTACTGAATGCCCTTACAGCTTGTCAGTAGCTACTGATTTGATGAAAATGCCATTACAAATAGCAAGAGAAATGAAATGGTTGCTACAGATACAGTACATGAGAGTTCTGTTGGGAAAACCAACAACAAATCTTTTTGCAGTAGCATTCTTCTGTAGTCTGTGGTACAGGCTTTTGAGCTGGTGTTACTTTCTTTGGTGCTTGCCAGGGTGAAATAAATATAAAGGAAGCTTTATACTATCCTGTCTGCTCCGGGATCCAAAATGCTGGACCCGGTTCAGTGGCTTTCAGTCTCTTCCAATTCACTTATCCTGACGTTGTTTTGGTGGAACACCTTTAACCTTTCAGGGTTATTTTTCCTGGTCTTGCTTGAGTCCTTAGAGACCGCAGATCGCAGTGTAAAAAAGCACTTATCTAGGCCATGAAGATGTTAGTGCAAGCAAAATAGCATTTTACTCTCAGTTCTTCCATCTGGAAAGTACAGAATACACTTGTGAATGTCCTTGGAATTGGAGCAGCGTTTGATGGGGAGCGCCCGGTGTAATGCACCTGTGGGATAATCTGGCAGGTTTGTGTCTGCTCTGTAGGTCTCTGGTGGAGGCAGTGTGCAGAACCTGAGGCTGCATAGGTGGTGCTAAAGGTCTGCTTTCTCTAAATCTCGTGTATTTGCTTGGGGGTGCTGCAGACATTATTTGAGGTTTGCTGGTGTAGTCACAGCTGAGGTGCCGGGGGGGCTGCCCAGGGCCTCCAGGAGGTGGTGTGCAGGGCTGCATGGCCAAGCCTCTCTGCCAGATGTTCAAGGAGGTGCTCAAGGCCNGTGGGGCTGGGGAGGTTTAAGGTCAGTTCCAAACCAGACCATCCTATGAGCCTGTGAGGCGTCCGCTGCGGCAGCTGTACTGCTTCTGCAGGAGCTGAGGGTTAGGGAGAGCCAGCTTCAGAGCTGTTTACTCCAACTGTACCTGTAATTGCAATTCCCTTGTTTGTTTTTGAGCCTCAAAGGGAGGAAGACTGCCTAAGCATCTCAGCTTTCAGGTTTTTGGCAGCCAAATGCGATTGCTTTGTTTGGGCTACCTCAGAGACTCTCTGACCCTGCCATTTTCTGTCAAGGCAGTACCCCAAGCAGCTGGAAGAGCTGGATGTGTTCTTTAATGATTGTTGTGAACTGCTGGAAATACATTACTGCAGGATTGGTCTGCGTTTTGCAGTGAGCAGCTCTGCTCCTGAAATAGCTTAGCAGTTTAAAAATACTCATTAGTGTTTTCAGTAATGAGGTTGGTTTTTCTTAAATGCTGCAGAGTGAAGTGACAGCACCTTGTGGAAATGGAGAAAAGCTAGCCCCAGAGCTCGGTTCTGTAGCAAAACACAGAGCTCTGTTGTACCTACTTTTATTTAGTACCTAACTAGACCTCTAAATGAGCAGAGGATAATCTTTGTTTTACTAAAGCCAGTAAAACTTTTCAAGAAAAAATAAAAGCCAGTTAATTGGGACACTGTTGGAGATGCATTATATTGTCATTAAATCTTAAGTGAAGGGTAATTTTACTCTCCTTACTGGCTAAATGAGAGTTTACCCACTGTAATGTGTGCCATTAGAAAGATTCACAAGCACATCAGTAGAGCAGTGTGAAAGAGTCGTGCATGTTGCTTTTGTCATTAGCAAAAAGTTTAACGGGCTTCTAGTAAGAGGGGAAATACCTGAAGGCTTTGTCTCTGACACAGTTTTAAAGGAAGGCTGGGGTCTCGGTTACAGACCTGGCTGCTCTCTGGCAGTTCTGTTAGTCTTGGAAACGACTGAAGGGGGGGCAGTGGAATGCTTTTCCCCTCCTTCTCCTTCCCGCCATGTAACTAACTCCGGGAATGGCAGATCTGCCATCTTTCTCTTTGTTCTAGGAAAAGAATCCCCAGGACAGTAAATCACCCAGATGCAGGTAATCTGAGAGGAACAAATTGAAGTGGCTTTGCCTGGGATCATTTGTTTGTGTCTAACGTGTGTAAAGTCTCTTTGGGTTTGCTCTCCAGCGTTGTCTTAGAGCAGTACAGATGTGAACTCCCAGGAGTGTTGTTAACTTGAAATATGCTCTTTGATTTGCCTAATCAGTGTAATTGCAAATCAGGACTCTCATCTCAATGAAAAACCTGTTACCTGTCAAGAAAAAAAAATACTCTGCATTCGTCTAAGAGGAAGGTCTGTGGAGCTCTGAATGACTGTTCTGCCTGCCTTCCTGTGGTCGGCCTCAGTACCGCCTGGCAGAAGAGAGGCCGTGCTGTTTGCCTCTGGGGTCAGCAGGGGCTTAGTCAGACTCAGTGGTAGCTTTAGCTTAGGAAATCCCTGGTGAAAATGAGTTTACAGTTGCAGCTGCGTCTTGTGCTGCACCCTCGGGGAGCCTTCAGGTGATGCCTGCAGACGCCGTGTGCAGGAGTCAGGCAGCACTGGGTGGGGTGAGGCCTCTGGGGCTGGGTGGCCCCAGGGGGAGCTTCCAGTGACATGCATGGATCAGCCAGGCTGGATCTGGGGACCAGCACTAAGGTGAGCTGACGGTGGGGAAACAAGGGGGGTGAGAAACCCATTTGGGAGTGCAAGAGGAAGGGGCAGGGAAAGGTAAGCTGAAATGCTGCTGCTGTGCTGCAGGAGCTCACAGTGGTGGTATGAGGGTAGATGTTTTGTGGTAAGAGATCAGGGATAAATTGGGAAGAGAGGAGCATTACCGTCCATCTTCTTGCAAAAAAGATAAAGCAAAGTGAGGTTTTACACATTAATAAATCCTGGGTTTCATTGTGCTTGTAACACATGAACAAAAATCCAGGTATCCCTGCCCCTTCTGAAAGGGGCACCTGCCATGGCTTAAGCTGAACTACTGACACCTGGAGCTTGCCTGCTGCTGGAATTAAGTCTGAAACCCGGTACTGGAGTGAAAGGAGTTGCTGTGTGCTCCTGGAGACAGCGATGAACTAAGCCCTGTGTGCACTGAAGAGATGAGCTGGGCTGCCCTCCTCTCCGTGCCTGCCTTCCCGTTGCAGAGGATGCCGCTTGCTTTCCCTGCTGGATGACTGACGTCCCTGTCCCTGACGCGTGCCGTTGCTGGTTGGGCTTTTGTCCCTTGTAGTGTCACTCCAGCTGACATCTGCCCCAGGCTGCTACCCCTTTACTTTGTCACTCTTTATGCTGCAATCTCAACATCAGTTAACCGGCTTTCTTTGCTGGATAGAAGAATCTCATTTTTTTTTTCTTCTACCTTTGATCTCAGTGTCACAGAGAGTTACTATGCCAGTTATTTTAGCCTAGAGTAATTCAGTTATGCCATCCAGGGGGAAGAATCAGGCAAGTGCTTCCTCGAGAAGAATGAGTTTGTCTTAGCCTGTCCTTTTTACTTTGATAAATCGCTAAACTTCACAGCACTGTCTTCCAGCTGTGGAGGTGTGCTGCTTTCTGTATGCTGTGTGAGAAGCAGGCTGAGTGTAAACTTTGCAAAAGTGTTCAGACTCAAGAATTGACTGATCTCTGAGTAGTCTCCAACACCTGAGCAAGAAATTAAACGTGTTTTGAGCTGAAAGCTGTTTCCTGTATCCCTTAAAGGAATTTCACTTGAGTCTTGAAATTATTTTGCCAGAGATCAAATCAGGTGAGACTTGTACAAATTCTGAACTGTGATAGAAATGCTATTGCACTGAAGAAGTTATGGGCAGCTGCCTCTGTCGGCTGTGGAGGTGAAAGCCAAGGGCGAGTGGTACTCCCTGGAGGTGTACAGAATAAAAGTGTAATAATGTCTGAGAACACGTCTGTCACAAAATGGGAATAAGAGCTTTGTAGTTGCAACTTAGCTGATGCGCAGAAGCAGACATCGTACTGTGGGCACTGGCCAGGTCATTCACTGCGTGGTGATAGCTCAGATGGCAGTGGTAAGGATGCAAGAGCAGAAATCAGAGCTAGAAATACAGGTATTTGAATTAAGCCACAAAAGAAAACACACAACTACTAAAAAGAGCCCCCCAAAACAAAACAAAAAACCACCAGCCTCCCCCCAGATTCCGCTTACTACTCCAGCAGAGTTTAATTTAAATTTACTTAGCAGTTGGTTGGCCAGGAGATAATTGCATTTGGAGTTCCCCACTCTGGGCACCTGCGTCCATTACCAGTGCCTGGGTAGCACCACTGCGTGGATGGGAGCTGCTCCGGGTGAGGCCGGGTGTGGGGTGAGTGTGGAGGCACGGTGTGGTCCCGCGGGGACGTGTGGCTGGGCTGTGGCTGGCACCGTGTGGCTCCTCGCTGCCTGCCTGAGGGCCGGGGCCTGCGCTGGCGCTGGGGGGAGCAGCTGCTTCCATGGCGCTGGTAGCCTCGGCCGGGCCGAGGTGAGCGGTCGCTGACTGCGATACCACATCCTGTTTCGTACAGGAAAAGAAAATATTTTTGTGTTCGGGCTTTAACGTGCCTATTGTTAGTTCTGACAGGGGAATGTGCTCTGTGGCGCTTTGGTTTCGTTCTTATTTTCTCCTAAAGTGAGCATATTTTTATTCTGGTTAAGACCGTTCTCAGTATGGGTTTTCTAGTCACTGCTTCTATTCCTCTTTTGCTCACCAGCGTCAGGAACCAGGCCTTGCTCCCATTTTGCTACTCATTTCCTCCTTTTCTATCCTTTTTGGTGAGGGTTGGCTTGGCAGACCAATATAAAATGACTGCTGCTTTCTTTTTTTTTTCGCTTGGGAAAAAAAGACCTTCCACATGGTTAATGGTAGATGCAGCTTCCTTATCCTGGAACGTAGTTTAAAGTTTCTATATCTGCTGTGGTCCTGAAGTGTGCCCCAGCAGGCACTGTCGATCTGCTCTGGTGTGAACAGGAAATATCCGAGCCACCTTTTAGGAGTCCTTGCTTGGAGCTGGGCAGAGAAGCACTGGAGAGGGCGATAAATCATCAGTGAGATCTCATCCCATCCTAAAGACAGTAATAAAATATTCAGTGGTCAGACAAATATCAATTCCAGTGAAAGCGATGCACCCACCTACATCTGCAGAACTTCAGGACCAGCACATGCTGCAGCCCCACTCAGTGAGTTAATTTTTAGGACCTGTTCTCCCACAGCACATTGGAGGTGGTTTAGAGAAGAACAAAAAGTCAGAGCTAAAAACTGATTTCTCAATAGCATATCTGTTTTGATTCGGATGGTGAAAGACAAGGGGCATGAGCTGTGTACCGCTGCCGGTGCAGCACAGCCTGGAGTTACTTGGGTTAGCGTGTAGCAATTTGCTTTAAAACCATCTGATGGTTAGAGGTGGGAAATCCTCATGTAAAACACAGTGACAGCGATGTTCAGTAGTGACCCTCAGGACACTACAGAGATGCCTGTTAAAGGAAGCGTCCTCACCAAAGGCAATTAAAAATAGTCAGGAGGGGATAAAAGTATGGCAAAACCCAGAGCAAAATGCTGCAGCGGTACAGGTCTGGGGGTTATTGGTGCTTCCCGTGCTCTATATGCACAAATCTGTTTATTTTAGCTGTTTTGTTCTTTCTGGAAGAAAATCCTCATCCTTCTGGATGTGTTTCTGTGTGGTTGTAAGTTAAACCGAATCTTCCACGTTTCTCACAGCCCTCCTCAGACGCTCAGTAGTTTGGTGTGGTTTACAAACTTTGTATTCTTCTGGTAAGCACACAGAGCATCATTTCCCAAGAGAGCATTCTGCTGGGAGAGCTGAAACCAGAAGGAGGGGGAGAAGGAGGGCTGGCAATTTCCAGACATATGGAAGTCTTTTAACCGGCTGCGTCCCTGCTGAATTGCACTCGTTGCCCTCTCTGTGGGTTGTTTCACAGCAGCCTTAATGCCTCCACGTTCAGAAGGCTCCTCAGGCACCCTGGCCCTCTGGGAAAGGTTACGTGTGACTGCGCTTGGGGCAGTGCTGTTGTGCCCGTCATCTCCTGGAGAAGCTGTCCTGGAGTTTCAGAGCTGAGATCTGGGATTTTTTTGATTTCCATGCCTTGTCACTGCAGTTACTGCTATTCTTGTATTAATATCTTGCTGTGTCGGAACAGAAAGCTTTTTAAAGAGATGTGGCTTTATCTCCTTTTCTATATTAGAAAGATTTAGAATCTAGAACATCTACATCCTGCGTGTTGTTTTTCAGAAATTTAAAACCAGAGAGCCTATTTCTGCAGACTTGCAGCAATCTTCTTTAACTTTTGCTTAGTAAAGCTCCTCAGCTCATGCTTGCCGCGTTTATATTCTTTGAGTCACCTAACCACACTGATCATAGGAAGTGGGATGGGGGAGGCCAGTTCCTGTGAGCATGGCATTTTAAACCATGAAACAAGAGCTGCAGCAGGAACCGTTCTCCCTTTTTTTGGTTGTCTTACATTCTGGGCAAATACGAAAAATGTGGGTGTCTCTGCTTGAATACAAGTAAGTGATGTATATCTCTCTTGATTATAAAATTGCAGTCCATGCCAGATTCTTGCTTGCTTCCAAGCATAATGTTTTCTTGATTGTTTCTGAAAGCTTACGGTGGTAGCTTTGCTGTCACACTTTTTACTGAGGCTGGCTTTTTAGAACACTAGAAGGGTAGATGTCATGTGCAGTAACCATTGGTAATGTCACTGTGCTCAATAGTAGGGCAAACGTGCAGCCCGTTGCATGCTGCCCTTCCCACAGCTCAGCGTGGAGTGGCTGTGAGCGGTGCTGGTGGCACCTGTGGCTCTGAGGCAGGGGACAGGAGGCAGGAGGGCAGGGGACAGGAGGCAGAGAAGCGGGGAGCTTGGCGTGACATGGGCAGACCTGGGGAGCCGCATGTGGGACTCTGCCAGCGCGTTGTATTGGCCCTGGGCAGGAGGAAGAGGTGAGTTTGTGCTGGGTTTGAGGGAAGTGCTGGAGTTCGTTAAGCAGTGTGAAAGGGGAAATAAGGGTTTGCCAGACGTGGGGACAGGCGAGCGCTGCCCCCAGCTCAGCTTGAGGGGGTGGTCAGGAGCAAGTCTGGGGCAGGGCAGTGTGGAACTGGGGAGGGGAGGAAAGCTGCAGGAGGGTGGTGCTGGGCATTCTGTAACTGACTGCAACGAGCAGGGTGGTGTCCTGCCACTGCTGGAGGTGAAGGCTTTCTTCTGGTTTGCAAGACACATTTCACCACAGTGCATTGCTCCTGAGGCCCACCAGACTGGGTTTTCGTATGGTGTGGTGAATGCTGTAGCCTTACGCAACTGTGTCTGTAACACTGCCTGAGCGTGAAGGACGAAGCATTATACCGCTTGACAGGTTCCTGCTGACACAAGGAAGACATAATCAGCACCTTTTAATTTGTGACAGAGTTCCTCTTAGCAGGGTTTTCTCATTCAGAGCATGCGTTAGCTCTGCCCTTGGAGCCCTCTGCTTCCTAGCAGTGGGTTTCTGCCTTAAGAACAACACGAGCCTCTCCTCCTTGAAAGGCTTTTGCTAAGGAGGGAGGAACAAAGAGAGAGCTTCACTATGAGAGACGGTGTTAGGGGATGCCCAAGTGGATGTTTTGGCTGAAAATAGAGGTGCTTGAATTGGGAATAATGAAACCTGTCAGGGTTAGGGGAGGCTAGAGGTTCATTGTGTGTGCTCAGCTTGTGGCCAGACAGTGGGAAGAGCTATGTTCCTGGTACAGTCTCTGGGCAAAACAGCTCTAGATGCCAACAGCTGGGAGTTGTTGTTAGATCTGGGCACACCGTTGTGCAGACTGCAGCTAGCTGCAGAAGCATCTTTTGCCAGTATGTGTATTCTGGTTTGTTTGAGTTTTTTCCTGCAGACAGTTTTCAGGCAGATGGGTGATGGTTGCTCACCCACCTGACGTGCAGTTTGTACAACAGCATTGGGAATGGAGTCACCATGACCAGATGCATCTGTGGGTATAACAGCCAGTTTCCATCTGGAATAGTTTCCCTTTTATAGGCTTGAAGAAAGAGCAGAGAATTATAATGTCTTCCTGTGCTCTTAGAGCTCGACCCGGTGGATCACATTACACTGAGTTGCCTTTTGGAGCTGTTGACTTCAGCGACAGCCTAAATCAGCAAAATATTAAGAAATGGCAGGCTGTGGGAGCCTGCGGAACTCGGGGGCGATAGCAGTGGGTGCCAGTAGTGGCAGCAGCGCTGGGAAGGGCCTTGCCCTGGCTGCTGCCACCCCTTCTCATCCACTGGGGGCAGGAAGGCCCCGAGGAGGCCAGCTCACGCATTGGGACGGGGCATCACGCTTTCCCTGCGCGTCTGCCTAGGAGGGGCTCCGGTCACTGTGCTGAGGTGCTTTGGGCATGGCAGGAGGCTGGAGAGCTGGGAAACCGGCCTCGAGCAGGCTTTAATGTCACGCTATGAAATAAAGTCACACTCATGTTTCTGGATGTCTGGGAAATTCCCCTGATGGTATTAATTCTCAGCAAGAACAAACTTTTAAAGTAGGTGGTGTTTATCAACGCCTTTCTGGTGTCATCAGTCTGTAGAGCCTTCTTCTGTGAGTCCAGAATTTGTCATCCCTTGTAATCCTGCAGAGCCAGCCCCTCTGTGCTGGGCACAGCTCACTGGGGCTGCGTGAGAGGTGCTGGGTCTGGGCTGAGTTTCTCAGCAAATTTTTACACGTTTGGAAGAGCACGCTTGGGTTTTTCCGCACGCTCCCGGGAAGCGCTGGTGCCCTGTGCCCAAACACGCTGCAGCTGTCTGCCCGGAGCTGCCACAGGTAATGGGAATCACGTGGGGGGCAGCCAGGCTCCCCAGGGGGACCGTTTGCTGTCAGAAGCATTTCACAAGGTTTGGGCACTCACAGCCATTCCTTAAGGCGATGCACTGCTTTGCCCATACCTGCACACTTCCAAAGGGCTTGCAGGGTACGGGTGGCCGGTCAGCCCGGGTGGGCTCTCACAGCCACAGCAGCAGTAGGCTGCTGGACCCCTGGGGGTCGGGTGGTCACAGGACAGGTGAGGGGCTCTTTGCCCTCTCCCACCGCCGGCACATCTCCACACATCTGAGCAGATCGGGGCTGCACCTGGATCCGACGCGCGTCGTCTCGCTCAGTTTCCATTCCCAGGAGCGCCCTGGCGCGCTCCCTGCAGATGTGGGCTGTACGTTCGGAGAAGTCCATGGGAAACAATCCAGTAAGTCTTGTTTTCACGGATCGTTTTATAGCGCTTGAAAAAATATGTAAGGAAAGTGGATTTTTGTCTTGAGTGCAAAGAGCTGCCCTTTGGGACCACATCAGAGGTGAACAGAGGGAACCATCATGGCTTCAATTAAATAAAAAAGAATGGAAGCCACTTTCGTGGTTTCACCATGCATATTTTTCTTGATTTAGGGCCAGCACTACATTTCGTGTTTAAGGTGCTTGTGGCTTTCAACGTTTCTTTTCTTTCCAGCGCCTTATCGATTCTGTTTTCTGCTTTGTGCCCACTTGCTCTTTGGATGTGTCCATGCGCACATGGCTGAGTGCAGGCGGTAGGTGAGCAGCAGTGTTGTTTTCAGCAGTAACCTGTATAAGCAATATACAAGGTGATAGAAAGTGTTATATATTTGGAAGATGATAGATTTTTTTTTTTTTTTAATGTTCCCTTTTTTTAATACGAAGTATTGTAAGACTTTGTGGAGTATTTGCTCTGGAAATGCCTGTGAGCACAAGTCCTGAAGCAGCTGGAGCCACGGTCAGAGCTCGCCTCAGGAAGGACGAGGGCATTGAGACTGTCTTGTGCCTTGTTTGAAGGGATTATGCAGCAGAAGAGAGCTGCTGCAGGTACCGACCTGTCCGCTGAGAGTTGGGTCCTTGAAGGCATCCTTAGGAACAAAACGCCTGTGCGGAAAATACAGGACTGCTGGGCTGCCATCCCGCTGTGAATTCGCGCTGAAACACTCGGCTCTCACTTCTGTACGCTGCCCTTTTTATTTTCTTGAATTACAGTTTTCCCCTTGTGCATGACTTCAATTTCCTGCTGCGTTTAGCTACTGAGGACAGGGAAGAAGTTTGTCCTTTCCCCAAAAGCTGCCACGTTGTGGCACTGCCATTGTCGCAGAGAGCTCTCGGTACCCGGAGCTGAGGCAGCTGCATGAGCTCGTTCTGTGATGGTTTGTTTGAAATAATCTGTTAATCTGCTCTATCTACTCCACTTTCGCTGCACTTTCCTGATAACTGAAATTATATTTGAATAAAACCTAGTGCTTATAAATGTCTGGTTTCAGATAGAAGCATGTTTTAATAGCTGGGCTCAAGTCTGCTGAAAAGCAGATTTCATGGTAGAAATGCTAATGAAGCTTTAGCAGCAGAAACCGGCAGCCGTACTGAGAAATTCGGGGTTGTGTATTTGGGTGGCAGAGATCAGGAAATACATTTGTGCCGTCTGAATCTATTTTTGTCAGCAAAACTAACTTTAATATTTTATGCCTTTTTTTTTTTTTTTTTACTTTAAATCTGTACTGCTGTGGAAGTTTTAGCATCAGCTAATCTTCCCAAGCGGTCTGTCAGACTCAGATTTCAAAGTCATTATCCAAAAGGTCACATCCTTATTTAATACCATTAGTGTAAACCCAGGATAGTTTAGTTGATGTGGACGGAGGTGGTTGTCATTTCAGGTTTTTGATCTTAATATAAATCTGGCCAAGAGTAGGTTGCATTTGTGAAGCTGAGGCCGTGTTCCTGAACACATCACAGGAAAGCTGAGACTGATTTTTCACGTTCAGGTGAATCCTTTCTACGTGGGGCAGGTCAGCTCCCTCTCCAGAAGGGTGCTGGGCATTGCAACTAGTCTACTTTAAAACTGGGGTGTGGAAAGAGTGTTTGTCAAGTTTCCTTTGTCATTGATTTATGGATTAGCATTCACATTGCTACATGTGATACATTTTCTTCATCTTAGTACTGCTTGAATGAGAAGTACTCATATGTTCATATGCAGCAATTTTAAACTACAGTCTTTTCTGAACTATTGTCATGCCTTCCCATGACACACTCGTAAAGCTAGTTTGAAGATTTCATGTACCTGTGGACATGGTACAAGACCAAAAACCCCACAAATCAGAGAAGTAGCCACGAGGTGAAAGTGAATACATGGGTCTTCCCATGTATTCCACAAAATGAATTGAGGGTGTTACATTAAAAGGCAAACATTCGTCACGCCTTTCTATGTTTTCCCGCTGGATCAATCTTAATGGGATCTTCAAGACTGTAGCCTTTTGAGGGAATGTTAATATTTTATGTAAGAAAGAATAATAAACAGCAGTAAGATGCAGCTTGAATGATGACATCTGTGAAGGAAGGGAGCTTGTACCAGTCCCGCACACGGGACACACTCACCGTAACTGAGGTGGTGGTTAGCGTGTGAGTGTTTTGGTTTGTCTTACCAAACAGTATGGTGTTGTATGCTGGGGCACTTGTGTTTCTGTCTGGAGGAGTCCTTTTGAAATGGCTTTTATCTTTAATGTTTACTTTTTTTATTCTGAGTGTCTGTATAAAGAAAGAAGTAATTAATTAAAGATAGGCTTACCAAAATTGCTGGTGTCTAGGACTAGACAGCTGGCTTGACATGATTATTGAAACTGGGTGTGTTGGTTATAATTACTTCTGAGTGAATGGCTTGCGCCTTTTCTACCCTCTTTCCTCAGGATATGATGTGGATGCTTCTAGAAGTAGCACAAATTTTTCTACAGAATTAATTGAAGGAAATAAATATTGCCTTTTGCTTTTTCCTTTTAGGTTGCCCCTGTTCTCCTTTTCAAATCAAATGTCACATTGACTCAAACCCAGCGTTGGAAGCATGTGGGGAACTGCAGCACATCAGCCCGGCGCAATGTATCCATCAAACTGGAAGGAAGCCCAAAACCAAAGCTCCACTGGCCAAAATGCATCCTCTGCAGAAACCCCAAGGCAAGTGGCTCTGACCTCCTAGCAGTTGTGCAAGCTGTTATCATACATGGCGTGTAATGTTTTTAAATTATTTTTTTCAAAATTTTAAGTCAAGGCAAAGTAGTTATGTTCTAAGGCTCAAGTACAAGCAGGAGGGTTTTATTATCTTCATTTTTCCAATGTGAGCAGATATCTTAGGGAAGCCTTCAGGAAAAAGCTGATTCATAAATTACACTTTACTTGTCCATTTATATTCCCTTTACTGTTACTGCACTTCATATAGCTGTGAAATCCAAGTTTAATCTAGAAATATTGGTTTCATTCTTTATCATTAATGTTTTTTAAGTATTTATAGTAGCTTATTATTTAAACCTGGATCTATTTTCCATTCACTGTAAGAAGTATGCGCAGCAACAGGAAGTGCCCAGATTGGATGACTATATTTTGAAAATGAAAAATCGCAGCTGTACTGGTCCCATTCACAGGTAGCGTGTGGGCTGTGCTAATTCCACAGTCCTGCCAGACTCCTGGTGAAATAGGTGGCACACCAGCCGGTGGCAGAAGAGAAGTCAGGAAGAACCATGTTCCATCTGGGCTCCAGGCAGGTCTTCTGATCTCCCCAGGCTTTTCTTCCCTACAGCTTCTGAAGACTGAAAAATGCTGCAGTAAACCTCTTGAAAGAGGATAAACTAGTTTCATGTTTGTGATCAGTGACGTGCCATGTGGTCTCTCTTCATAATGTGAATTTTTCAAGTCCCTCCTCTGCCTTCACATCCCACTTTGCAGAATTAGTTAAAATATTACATATAATAGGTACTTACCTTGAGGTATGTGCACATTTTGAGACCTGTTTGGAAAAAGTGAAGGTGAGCCCGAAGAAGATACCAAGTTCATAAAACAAAAATTTGTGAGAAGCATGTCTGTGTGATAAGCAGTGGTGTCATGTGAGAAATAGAAAAAAAAAAAACAATTTGTTCACCATTAGGATATGTTATACAAGCCCAGCCCCTATACTGCCCTCCCCTGTCAGATGCCTGTAGGAAAGCAGTTTTCTGGTGTGCATTTAGCCTTAAACGACTACAGAAAAAGCATTGTCTTTTCTGTTTCTGGACATGGCCTTCAGTGTTAAGTTGGTGTACTAGCTCATGCCTGAAACATCCCGCGAGGTAAGAGATGGTGTATTTACGGAGCTTTCACCTTGAGGTCATGGTGGTCCAGGTTTAATTAGTGGGTGTTCCAGGAACTTCATTAACGCTAACAACAAGAAGGAATAGCAGAAGTGTTGGTTCAGTAAGAAATGCAGTGGATTCGTCTGGTGTAGGTTGGGGAAGCTCCTTTGCTGCTGCACTGATGGCACTGTCTTCCAGTTACTGAAGATACAGCCTGTTTTATGCACAAGTATTTCAGACAAGTTGAAGGGACCTACTTTGCTTGATCCAAATCATGGTTAAAAGTTGCTCAGGTAGATGAGTGTAATCTGTTGCCATCGTGAGCCAGGTACTGCATCTTTCTGCTTTCTGCTACTCAGGCACATCCGAACTCTCGCACCCATTACAGCCAAGAGCTTAGAACCAAAGAAGTCGGTATATCTTACTGGCTGTTTAATGCTCTGAAAATTATGAAAATTTGTTAATGAGGGAAAAAAAAATTCCCACGTGCAGTTGTCACGCAGTACCCAATGTTTGAAAATCAGACCTACATGGCTCAGACTGTGCCAAGTTAGCCGAAACTACGAAGTTTTGTTACTAGACTTGGTTGTAGATGTGCCAGTCATCTTCCTGAAAGGCACTTCATCAAAAAATTAAATGATTTAATTATTCACTTCTTTATAATAAAATTACTTTTTAAAAGTATCTGCAGTTAGCTTACATGTAACAGTGGAGAACAATATGTAAGATCTTTTGCAAGACTGGGAGATGGTAATGTGTTTTTCTTTACTTTTTTTGACTTTGTAGATTTGAAATGGCTTCTCTCCCTGGTATAGTTCATTGGTCCCCTGCGCTTTTTAGGTTGTATACCCAGTAAAGAAAGGAAAATACTTCTTGCCTCTCTAGGAAAATGAAATCATCAAAATAATAAATACAGAAAACGTAGTCGTGGGGCAGAAACAGTTCTACACACTGCTTTTATTACATTGATGATTCTATGACTGTATTCAGGTTGACATTTCTCCTTGCTTGCTCTTGGTGGCCCTATCCAGAAAAAGTAATTGTGACAGTGTGGTGCATTCCGTTGCAACAGATACAATCTTCCCTCAGGTTTTTGCTGGTATTTTTAGGCAAGAACTTTTCTCCCCAAAGCTTTTACCCTAGAGCTGGATGGGTTCCTCATTAAGGCTGTTTCTGGTTGATTTGTTGGGGTGAACGTGCTGGCATCACCACGGGCGACTCGAGGAACAGCTCTGCTCCAGCCCACCTGAGGCCGTGCTGCTGGGTCATACATTCTTTTCTTTTTTTTCTTTCCTTTTTTTTTTTTTTTTTTTTTTCTGTCTTGTATTCGCTTCCTTGGGAATAACCCTTCATAGTCTGCTTTATTATATACATATATATATAAAATTATAAATATAGCTTATATACACACACATAAAATTATATAAAATATATCTATTTAAATTACTATCTATATAATTTAGGTATATACTTATAACATATAAAAGTTATGCATACATATTTAGATCCCTTCCTGTCAAGGGACCTTAACAGAAATAAGTAGTCAGAAATAAGTAAATAAATAAGAAATAAGTAAAGTAAAAAATCTGCAAGTGCAGGTCACAGCACTGCAGATCAGGTAGCCCCAGCTTTCCCTGCAGTCCCCAACAGACCCCCACTGCTGGGATGATCTGATAGGAACACCCTCATTGGGGCACCTAATAAATGTGTACTGACCTTGGCATCCCTGTGGAGGAGCTACTTGAGAGGCGGGCAGTTCATGGCCTGGGAGGGCTGAAGTAACGCAAGGGCTGAGATGCTCACACTGTGGTGTGGGAAGGGTCCTTGTTCCCCGCTGTGAGGTGAGGGAGGGTCCTTGTTCCCCGCTCTTTTACAGGCCCAGGACCAAGCCTGGGCTGTAACTTCTCCCAGATATTTAACCTTGCCTTCGCCTTTTCTATTTCTGTCCTGCTGCTTCTTGTGGTTTCGCTTGTTTCTTCTGCAACAAAGACTGTGGGTCTTGCTTGGTTTCTGCCTCCTCCATGCAGCACTGGGTGCTGCGTAAAATCTTCTGGAGGACTGGGGAAGTGCTGTTCAGCGCGTTGCTTCAGCCTTCAGCTGCCACCTGAGACAAGTCCCATGACACTAATCCCTTTTCTCTGCAGCTGCCTTTCTTCCCTTTCTCCAACATTGTACCTGTCTATGCACAGGGAGGGCGCTGGGAGCTGCACCCAAGGCCTGTGCCCTGTGGTTGGGCCTGTGGTGCGAGGCAGACGGGAGCTCAGCGTGGAGGGACAAAATGGCAGGTGATGACAGTGCAGGTACAGATGAGCGCATCTAGTGTCACTGTTCTTTAGTGTGCAGATCTGTCAACATCGTCTGTTGAAGTTTAAGATGAATCTGAGTTTAAATGCGTGTGAAATGGACGAGTGGTAATGAATGTGTGCCATGTCATTTAATGGGCTCAGGAGTGGGAATTGGCAAGTTGATTTGAACACTTCTCACAAAATGGTGTAACATGGATTTTGAGAAGTCTGTTCTGTTTTCTCAGCTGGGTTACAGATAGATACCTGTGTGTCTGTAGGTGAGGCAGAGCTGCCTGGCTGTTGTAATGTTGTGGTAGGTAAGGCTGTTTCCTTGAAATTTCTGAACATAGCTTCTTTGTGTCAGCTTCTGTGGTTCAAATTTTGCTTTGTAAGTAGTATTTAAGAAAGCCAGTGACTTTACTTCTGTGCTCATTTATCTGTTTCTCAAAATTACTTTGGTAAATCCGAAAATTCAGAACAGGAACGCGTTTTATTTTCCTTCTTTTCTGTACAGCCTATCATACCGTAGAGTGTGTTGTCTCAGGTGATATAGGTGGAGTCAACTAACAGGAAAGATTTAAAAGAAATGCTTAAAATGTTTACATGGGTAGAAATGGCGTGCATTATTACTAGAGTAAATACTTTGGCAGATCCAGTGAAGTTCACCTTTTGAGTGTTGTATGCCAGTTTTAAACTCCTAAGAGCCTAACAGGGGACGTAGCATAGCTTATTGCAGATCTGTCTGCAGCACAGCGCACCTACGTAATGGCTGATTAATTTTCTTTTGCTACTTGACTGTGATTTTTGTGTAAGACAGATTTTATGGTGGTGTTTTCAAAATTGAACTGTAACACCTTCTTTTTAAGACAGGAATTCCAAATGTTTTCGGACATTGGGCAAGCCTGCCATTTTATAGTAAGTGTCCCATTAGAGCTCAAATCATTAGAAAATTTGGTTTCATTCTTGGGTGCTGAAATGTCCTATGTAGATGTTAGCTGTTCTTCATCACTGACCTCAGACAATGATCATACCCACAGGAGGAAGGACGCTTAGGCTGACCCGGAGCTTAAAGCAGCCTGTTGCAGGGAAGGGACAACAGGAATAGACTTTTTGGGTACATATGTCTCAGTTATCCTCCTAATGAAAGTAACCCTGAAATTACATTCAGAACAGCTGCTAATTAAATCTTCATTACAGTGTTAATCACATAATGCAGATGTGCCATATGGACCCTTTCAAAATTGGAAATACTCAAATCATTCTTGAAAACACTGTTTAAGAAAACACATGCTTTTGTGTATGAACTCTCTGGATAGCTGAGATCAGAGGGAAGGCTTGGCAGCACCGCTTCGAGCCACGTTCGGGAGTAGCCCGCTGTCGGTTTTCCTACCTTCTGCTGTGAGGTCTGCTGATGTGGAGCTGCCTTCTCTGACGGAACTGTAGCAGCACGTGAACCTGTTGCCATGGGTTACTGCTTGCGTTTTTCCAAAACCATTTACCTGGCAAACAATGTAATGTCTGAATACATTTTTTAAAAATTACTTGTGTTTAAAATACTGTATTAAACTTTGCACCTTTAATGAATTCTTAAGCAGAATGTATGGGTTCTTACAATGTGTTTTATTTATATAGTGTATAGCTCAATGTAGAACCAAAAGAGGAAGGAAATTTATGAAGACTACACCACAGAAGAGATGGGGGAGGGAGAATGAAAGGAAGAAACGCTATTATGCTCTGCTTGTGGGTTTTTTGGCCAAGCAAATACAAGGCACGGAGATCCATCGTGGGATTGTTTCTTGGTGGTTTGTTTTGGTTTTGCTCTTTTTTTTTTTTCAATATAAGACATTCAACAGAGTCTTGAGAAGGCATGGGAGGGGAAACTCGGCAGTGTGATTGAGATGGTGAGCCCATCTGCAGAAATGAAGTGTGAGCTGTGCATCCTGTTTGGTAACAAGGAAGCGGTAAATTCTGCGAGCCGCTCTGTTCGTTAGCACATCTGATACAACTGGGGAGATGCAAAATAGAAGACCGTCATTTTTCCTTAGTGTACAGCAGTCTGCTTTTGTATAAGAAATAGTTTGGGACTGCACCAAGTGTAATTTTTAAAGAAGGTTGAAAGAATGGATATTCCTCGTTCTGCATTGCGTGCTTGATTTTTTTTTTCCCAGTTTAAGGTAAAGAAGATGGAGATTTATCCTCCTTTTTTTACCCTCTGTTTTATTAGTACCTCCTAAGCCTGTCCACCTCAAACCTGGGCAGGAAAGAATTCCTCCTGCACCTTCTCGGCCTTTGCCAGCTGATCCCAAGTCATCGAGGAGCTTAGCGCCCGGGGAGGAAGAAATACCGATATCAGCAGGAGTCAACACTCTCATTGAGAAATTTGAAAGCATTAGGTAAATATGTCTTTGCGAGATCTGCTCTTGTTTTACATTTTTAACTTAAAATGTAGCAATGGAAAACATTAATTGTAATTCTCGTATAGAAACTCCTCTCAGGATGTTTTCTTCTGAAGTACAAAAGTAGACGGACTACACAAGGGTTGGTTTGGTTTTTTTTTTTTTTTTTAGAAATAAAAAGCACGTGTATTTCTGTGATTACAAGTTTGTACCTTGGAGTTTAATGTCCACTGAATTTAAGTGTTCTCCTACAAGTGAGTAGTCCAGAGTCTGCTTTTAGTGAGTTGGCTTGATATCAAGATTGTTTTTGCATTATGGGAAATAATTGTGATATAGAGTAATTAGGTTTTATGTGTAAGACTCAATAAACGTCAGACTTACTGTTACATTGCTTCTTGGAGGCAGAGGACAGCTGAATGCCAGCGTATTGTGAAATGAGATAATGTGCAAGTTTCCTCTGAAACTTTGTATGTGAGACAGTACACGGGGCTGGAGATTGTATATATATAATAGGGCTAAGTGACTGATTTCATAAAGATGGGGATGGAGACAGAGACACTGTGCTGTGCCTTACGGTGTGTCACCACCTGGGTGAACCTGGTAAGGTCTCTTTCAAACAGGAAAAGTAATGCATCCTCATGCTTCAAAAACGTTCCCTCTCTGGCAGAAAATAACTTGCCCCAAAGGCTTTTTGCTGTTGGAGATAGTGGGTTCCTTTTAAACATACCATAAAAAAATGCTTCTTTTAAAAGATGATTCCCATTGCCCCAAACCAACTGTTCTTCAAGGCAGTGTGGGGGAGTGTTAAAGATCTGGGATTCTAAAGGCACCTTTTCAGTTAACTTATGGCTAGGAGTGGTGTGGTGTTGCGTGCTGTTGGGTGGATGTTGGTACAGCAATGTCTGCACGTGTGCCTCCTGGGATTGTCAGGGGTGTGTAAGAAATACAGATGAAACAAATGGTAGTCAGGCCCGGTCTCTTCTGAGGCACTTTTGAAACCTCTGATTGTTAATGTGAATACCTGGTGTGCTTTCTCTTCACCTGCAGGCAACCTGTACATATTCTTCAAAGGAACCAGCTAAATTTAGCTCTTAAGATGGAACCTGGTGTGGACTCATCCAAACAGTCGAGCTCGTGTGACTGTGACGTGGTAGCTTCCAGCGGCTGTTTGACAAATGAGAAAAGTGAACCAGAGGAAAATGAGCCAGACGTACCATGCAGCTCGGATCTATCTAACACAGACATAATGAAAATCAAGGAGCTAAGCATAGGCGATAACAAAAGCCATGAAGACTGTACTGCTGTGAATGTGAGCAAAGAACCCTCTAGAGAGCCTGGCAATAAAGACTCAACTGCAGAACTGAACGGTAATGGTAAAATTCCCAACAGAGACAGTGGCATTGACAGCCCTTCTTGTAGTGTGGCAGGGGAGACTTTCCCCAACGAAGAAGGTGCAGAACAGAAGAAGCCCAGTGTGGCTGGGAACCTGGGGGAGATGGAACCTGACAAAAAGGGCACCAAAGCTTCCTCTGCAGAGCAGAAGAGAGACTCCACACAGGATGAAGACAGTGACATTGATGAAGGAAGCAGTGAGGAGCAAGAGACAACGGAAGTGCCAAAGTTAGAGTATTTGGATGTAAACAAGGTAAGGTAGTTTGTTACTTTTGCCTGCTCTGAAGTGTGTTTCTGACTCTGGCCAGAGATCCCTTGCATCACTTTCCTGTGTTGTTTGGGATTTTTTGTTTGTTTGTTTTTACGTCAGAGAGTCATGGCAGTCATTAATTTCCTGCTCCACAAAGGTCACAGCTCGTTCCTGATCTAGGCTGTAACATTTAGAAAGGTTTCCAGTCTTGATTTAAAAGGTTTCTTGTAAGAGAGTCCATCACAGCCAGAGGCAAGTTAAAACTGAAGTACCCTTTGTAGGTAAAGGCTCGCACCCTGTGTTTTTTGGTTTGAATTTGTGCAGGTTCAGCTCCTACTTAATGGATCATGTTGTTTGCAGCGGAACTCCATGACATGCACAGGGCTGACTTGGTAGTGAATCTTTCAAGATCAGGGCAGGACACGCATGTTGAAAATCTCTTCTAGGAGTAATTTGGTTTTTGTTTTGTTTTAGGGAAGCCTGTGCTTCTTTTGGTGTGACTACTTCTTGAGTGCAAAAAGTTATTTTGAGGGTAATTACTCTAATTTGTATCAAGCTACTCTTCTGGAAGCTCTAGCTAGAAGTGGTTTTCCCTGAGTGCAGAATAATGGAGTCCATGCTGTTGTGTATTTGCTACAGCTTTACAATATTGGTGACAGATTCCTGTGATTATCTGCTCATCAAGACAGTTATTTTTAGAAATAGATTAGGTTAGATTTTTCAGAGAAGGAAAACATAAGATGCTTAGAGCCAAATGTCTGCAAAATATTCCCCCCCCCTCCCCCCTTTTTTTTGGTGTGTTGTTTGTGTATGGTTTGTTTTCCTTTGTATTCTTTTTTTACTTAGCCATCGGGAGAGTAAAATTGATACACAGGATTTATTTTTAGAACAGTATGAAGAGCACCAGCAACCAGGACTAGTGAAGTGCAGCTAGTGAACTGCAGTGTTCAGACATGAGTCTGTGCAAATTGAGTGGTTCTGTTGAGATCACCAAAGATTCCCTGATTTGTGTATGGTAAGAGTTTGTCCCTGTGGGAAAGGTGGCAGTTTAACCTCATTCAGTAGTTCCTAGGTCAAACTGGCCAATGAGTGTTACCAAGGGGTGAAAATTGTGCGTGAGTGTGATGTGCATAAGGTTTCATCCTTCCCTGCTGTCAGGTATAGTTACAGAGCACAATTAATGCTGTGTGGTGTCCCCTTTTTTTCAAGAACAGCAGACGGTGTGATGAGACAAACACGCTCCCAGGAAGGTATGAAAAAGCCCTGGACTTTCTCTAGTGAACACCCTGCTATATGCTGTGGTTGTTCCTCTTTATTTCAAGCTCAGGCTTGTGAGACTGGACTCCCCTTCACGTGGCTCAAACGCCAGTGTTGTTGTCTGGGACTGTTGCTGCCAGTCCAGCACTTAACTGCTGTTCCTTCTGCAAATTCAATGAATGTCAAACTCACGGAAACGGACTGTTTTTACCACTCTGTCCTTCACACTGAAGTCACTATGTTGTACAACCATAAATGTGAGAATATTCTCAAAGTGCTGCTGTGTAACTCAGAAGCAGACCCAGACCGTGTTGCCCACGCGTGCGAGCTGCTGTCTCAGTGTGCAGGAGGCAGGGTTGCTGCCTGCCTGCAGCGTACTGTGTGGTGGCAGGTCCAAGTGTCAGAGGCTCGGTCAAATTCCCTCAGACCAACGGGTGCAACTGGGAGTTAAGTCAGAGGGAAGGGCAGAAGCACTGGCTTTAGTCTCAGCGATACCATTGGCAGCAGAGTAGTAGCTGACCTGAAAGCAAAACTTGAGAGTTTGTTCTAGCAAATGACCCTTGTCGAAGTGAAAGTTGTCTGTGTCCCTGTAAATGAGCTGATATTTTCTGTGGTAATGACAACAGCTTACATGTATGTAGCTGCTGTTGTTTTATGATGGAAGAGCCAAAGCAAGCAGAGCCTTGACCCAGGTGTCAGGGTCTCCAGAATCCCTTTGACTCCCGTCGCTACTCTATCCAGAAGGGAGCCTGAGCGCAGGCCCTGCCACGCTGTGGTGACGCGTGTGGCCATGAAGCATGCCGCAGACCAGGGAGCAGCCAGGGCTGTGTGAACCAGCGCTGTCTGCAAACCTGGCTGCGTGCTGTAGATGGAGAGGATGTGATCTCATCTGCCTGGCTGTGAGCCTGGCAGCTGGGGGGGTGCCACGGCAGCAGCCCGTCAGGCTGTCGCCTGCCCTAGCTCAGCACCCACTAAGCTGGGTGCGGAAGGCTGCGGTGCAGGTGGCCTGGGGCCTGTGCAGGAGTAAACCCATGGCAGTATGAGACAGCATCCAGCAGCACTGCAGGTCTAGACCGCCGAATGAGATGTGTTACATCTTGTATGTGAGAAGTCAGTGTGGGGGTCCTCCAGAGAGTGCTGAGTGGGGGGGATTCCCAATAGCATCTGATAAAACTTATCTGTTGTGTTCATGAACATCTGGTATCTCTTCAGTAGGCTGTGGGTGGAAGCTCATTCACGTCTCAAATCACCAGCATCGCCATCGCAGTGCAAGGCTTCTGCTCTGCTGCTGCTCACTTTCCTTTATGTGTATGTTCCTACATAAATGCACGTGCTGTGAAACACTGTAATTATTTTATAATCATGTTTCAGTTGCACATATGCCAATATACATACTGTTTAGAAGATTATGAATTGCAACATGCCAGCAACAAAGTAATGCATTAGATTAGAAGATCTTCAGTCTGGTCTTTAAATTTACTGATTGGGTCAGGCATGCAGAATCAAACCAGCTGTGGCAGACCCAAGTGGAAGGCTTTACCCTATCCTTAAGAAGTGCTTTACTGACAAACACCACAAATACTCACTTTTCTAAGACATCAGAGTTTTGATGGCTGTTCTTAAAACTTGTTCCTCAGGCTGACTGTCCCTATAGTATGAAATAATGCTGATTAGGCAGTGAGTTACAAGGTCATACTTTTCTGTAGCATGCTTAGTGAATTTATGAAAGATGGAGATCTCTGGAGAGGGAAACGCTGTTTTCTTGAGTTGCTTTTCTTCCTATTGGGCCTGTTCATCTAAATGGGTTAGTACAGGAGGGCAGGTGTGGCATTGACGTGATGCCCTTCGAGTTCTTCCTTGCATTTTGAGTTGATTTCAGTTTCAAAAAGGCAGTTTTGGTGCTGACTGCTACAAGGAGGCTTGTTTTTGCAGCCACGTGGAGGGGGATGGTTTAGATGGGCTGCCTCCTTCCGTGTAAGGATTGTGCCCTCTTCTGGGGATGCAGTGTGCGCCAGCTCAAGGTCAGGTAAAGCCAAGTTGCGTGATAGGTGTCACAGCATCTCCCCAGTCTCTCCTTTGGTTCTGTCGCACATCTGGGGTGCTGTGGAGCAGGGCTGTGGCTTCCATCGAGGAGAGCCAGCACGATTCAGACCTGCCTTGTACTGTGGTAACTCCAAGGCTGGAAGTTCACAATACCCTTGACAAAGCTGGTCGTTTTCCAGAAAGCAAAGCACCAGCCCCACTAGGAGGGAGAGCTCAGCCCGCACCCACCACTGGTGCACGAGAGGAGAGACCCCTTGCCCTCCAGGAGGCTGTCCCGGAGCGCTGGGTGTCAGGAGCCGGCGGCTTTGTTGCTGCTCCCCGCTCCTGCCGCTGGTGCCAGGCGCTGCAGCTGCACGGTGGAGGTGCAGCGCTCTGGTTAAACAGTCAGGTTTTCCAGAAGGCTTTGTTGTAGTTGGAGGAGGACGCATAGGAAGTGCAGCTGCAGGGTGATTTCGTGGTGGCTCAGTAACTCCTGGGATATCCAGTTAAGTGAGGTTCATGAATAAACAAAAGTAGAAAAAAAAAAAAGTTATATTTGCTTTTTTCCTCTCTAATTTTTTTCCTTCAGATATCTCTCCATCTACCACCCGAGCTTTCACACATCCCATGGCCGGTGAAGTAATGTTGCCTGATGTATGACTTGCATTGTTTTATTTAGTCTAGGTTTAGCTCTGCAGGGTGATGTGGCTTCCTTTGGGAGTCTGCAGCGCAGTCCAACCGATCTCACCATTAGCACACAACTGTTGGAATATGTTTTAAAATCATTGGGGTGACTTGCTGGGATTTCTAGTGATCTTCTATCAGAATGAAAATGAACAAGGAGAGCTTATTAGTTTTGATAATGTTTCAGAAAATGTCAGGAGTTCCAAGAACTGAGGCATGTTAGCCTTGATGGTTACAAAAAAACAATGACATGAAAGTGGGAGCGAGGGGCTGTCATGCTCTGTAGCCTCTGAGGTTCTGCTGAACACTGACTGTCTGGGAGCAGTGGAACGGTGCATCTGAGATGGCTAACGCTGCTTCATGTCCTTTTATTCAGATATTTTTCACTCAGAGTAATATGTGCTCATTAACAATCACAAAAAAATGGCTTTCTCCGCCTGTCCTACTTCCTGAGATCCTGCTGTGTAAAGTCATAGTACTGCTGGAGTCCCCCCGGCCCCTGTGCAATCACTGATGTGTGCTTGTTCGGCCAGCACCTAGCTGGAGTTTTGCCCCTGATTTCGTAGATCAGTTTGTGTTGGAAAACTTGACCCACAGTCCTGCAAGTCAGACCTTTGGGTAAGATTATCTCCGCACATATTCTGAAAAAAAGATTTTTACTTGGCCTTGAAAAGGATGTGAAATGATTATCTCCACTTCCTGATGTGACACGAGGGAGCATGGCCAAAGTAACCGTTTTCTTATGAGAACCTGCGGAGACCTCCTGACTTGGACTGTCAGTGGGTTTGCAGCAGGTTGGAAAAAGGGGCTTTGTTTTGCAGGGGTTATATTTTGTTTCCTAAGTCAGTGATACTTTTGAAGTCCATAGATATATCCACACAAGTTACCCCTAAGCAGAGCAGCATGGGCCAGGCATAATGCTGGTTAAGAAAAAACAGATATGTTCTCATCAGCAGCTTTTTTTTGAATATGCTGAGTAAAATCAGATCTCAGTGCTATGAAGAAGCCCTAGCATTGGATAACTTTTAGATATTTTCAACATTTTTGTTCAGGTTTTTATCTGTGATCTTCCTGGGACCTTCTGCAGAGGAAGCAGGGCGTGTGGTGGATGTCGAGGAAGGGCAGCAGGGCCAGGCCAGTGCCCAGGTTAGCCCGAGCCCATCACCCCTGCCCCGAGCAGCCTGTGGGAGGGCAGCTGCTCCCCACAGCCCTTCTCCCTCCAGGCACCCCATGGGGCTGTGGAGCGGGCTCACAGGAAGCACCGATGTGCTTGGGGCCATTGCACAACACTGCTCAGCATCTGCTGTGACGCAGGGAGTGTCTGTGACGGGGGCGTTTGCGTGTTTGCAGGTGGAAGTGTACCCCAACTGCAGGCAGGAACCTGCCCTTTGTGAGAAGCTGGTGCTGATTGTTTTCAGGCTGGCATTTCCTTTTCCTTAAAAATGTTTTATGGATAGGTACAGCTGAAAATCAGATGTTGGACCTTCCACACAGAAGTGAAAGAGCATCATGCAACTGCTGCGCCGAGCACTGGAGTAAGCTTCCTGTGTCACAAAATAAACACCGACTGCTTCCCTTTTCTCATCTTCCTTTTCACGCTGCCAGCTCAGCTGCTCTGAAGGGATCCTGCAGCAGTTCTGCAGCTGTCATGTGGGGCTGGGGAGATCTGCACTGTGCTGGAGCAGTCATGGGGGGCAAAGCAGGAGGGAAACACGTTTACAAAGAAGAGGGTGGAAGAATAAACATTCTGTGTTCCCATGTCGTTTACATGCCTTGTATATGGCCCATACTTTATTTTGTCAGGGCTTTGCTAGTAAAGTTAGATATGCTTCACTGGTCCCCGGCAGCAGTCACTTAGTTCAAGTGCAGCTTGTGCTCTAAGCTGAACGTGGTTTGTGTTTGATGTAACCCATCTGCCTGGGCACAGCGCTCATTGCTGGGGTGCCTGTTCTGAGTAGGTTGGAGATGGGTGAGTGTCTGAGGCTTTCCCCATTTTGAACTGATGCAAAATCAAATACATGGTGAGCTCTCCTTGCTACCAGTTTGCTTCCACACTTGGCCATTAATAGTACTGACTGCGCGCATGACGCCCGCGGCCCAGGCTCCCTCGGGGTGGGCACGCTGTGTCTGCTGGTTCATTTGCTGCCTGCCTTCCTCCTGGTGATTTTCTCCCCCATCCAACTTTTTTGCCAAAATCAATAGACTGAAGCCTCTTTACTGCATTCAAGCAGGGTTCCTTTGACTTCTGGCACAGTGAGTAGTTGTGTGAGCAAATGTGAACAGAGACTTAAATAAGGCTTCAGTAAGGAATGTAACCTGCATTTGAGTTTGCACATCTGTTTTAATTTTCCTTTAGAAGCATTAGCCATGAAATGTCTTGTCCACAGTACCGTGAAGCACGGCTCAGGCTTTGTTAAAGCTCTCTTCCCGTGGCACAAAGTGCCAAAGGTTCGGAGGACTGGGCTGTCCACGTAATGCACTGCATCAGCTATTCTGAGTGAAACGTTCCTTCAGCTGAAAGGTGAACGAGTTGCAGATCAGTCTGACAAACGCGCCTGTCGCTGCCACTAGCAGAGGTAGCAGCTGAAGATGGTCTCTAAAGCATTTTGCTCAACTCAGGCTGATACTCTGCTCAGCCGTTGTTTGGTATTTAAGCAGATGTCAGCAAGTTTTTTGTAAGTATAAACTGAGTTGCAGATGGTGAAGGTCAGGAGGTTAAAAAGTGCCTGTGCTATGTAAAGATTTACTTTTGAGAACAAATGTACTTGGTTGAAAATAGTTATTTTTCAAATTCTGAACTCAAACAAATCCAAGGATGTTCTTGGCGGCTGGCGTGCCAGCCAGATGACATCAGTGCCTTTCATTGAGGCACTCCTTTCTGCACTCAGCAGAGCTGGCAAATAAATTCTCGGCGAGGGATCCTTCTCGCTGGAATCACAATGGCCAGCAATGTATTTCATTGTAAACTGAAAAATGTTGTGTTTCCCCATAATTACTTCAAGCATTGTTGTGCTGTGATTTTTTTTTTCTTCCCTCCCAAAATATGAATAGATATCACAGAAGTGAATGGAGCAGGATGGTGTATAGCACATTGTAATAGCCTAAAAGAATATTCAGGCTTTCTTGAAGTAACTACAGTGAGGCAGGCAGGGTGCGTGTCAGAGCTTTCCTGGTGGAGCAGCTGTAGGTCTCCAGGACGTGCATGCAAAGAAGAGGATTGCTTTAAAGGAAGGAGACTGGCACTGCTTCAAACCCAGCAAAAGCCTTCACCTTCCTTCAGTGAGTACTGAAGTCACAGAACTGTGGGTCCTTCATGCGGAGTGGTGCCTGATGTTATGTAGGGTAGCTGTGGGTCTGGCAGGCTTGAATTCATGGCTAGCTTTGAGAAGGCACTGGGTTGCACTGCGCTTTGCCTAAATGTGTTTTTTAATTTAGATGAGTTTCTTTTCAACTTTGTATATAACCAAAACAAGGTGACACTGAGGAAGCATAAAGGGAGCATTTCCCTGACACTAACAGCGTGCTGGGGGCCAGCAGTGTGTGCCTAGAAGGGGACTGGTAGGCACGTGGAGATAGGTGTTGGGGATGGAAATCAGTGCTGCTGGTGAGGGGCCCAGGTGCTTCCTGAGGCCGAAGCAGGCTTTGTTTTTAATTGGCTTCAGCTGGACCCTTACTCCAGGGGTCTGTCCGGCCCTTTTGTGAGCCTGCAGGAACCTTTGCTGCCTGCTGTGTTGTGTGCCCGAGGGAAGCAGCTCTTGATCTTGAAGCAACACCTCAGTGATTCTATTTGATGCACTCCCGTTTCCCTAGGCAAGGAATGGTGAATAACTGCACCGAGCTGGTGCTCTTTGCTCTGTTAACCGTTCCCATGTCTCTCTAACCTTAATCACAGTTGTCTTTTTTCCAGCCCAGTAGAATTTCCCCACACTTTATCATCCTTGATGCCCCTTTCCAGTGTTGTATTCCTGAGCACAAACCAGGCAGCCCTCAGGTCCGGAGCCTGGTTTGGATCTGACTGTACAAAGTGTGGAGCTTGAAGCCTAGACCCTTAGAGGTGTCCAGAGTTTGTCAGAAAGCTAAAGCTGCTGTCATCCTGGTTCAGGCATTCCTAGGCTTGTAGGGAGCTAAGAGTCTGTGGAGTCCATGTAGCTTTTAGCTAAGGTGTGAGTTAGGTTTGTGCTTTACAACTGTGTTCACGCTTTTGAATTAGTCCTTTTTATTTTATTATTTTTTCTATTTTTATTAAATGTAATGAAAGACTTCACTGGGTAGTTTTGGTTACACTGCTAGAATAGGTGAGTGTTTAAAGCTGTGCACAACTCTTAGGAGTACATCACAGAGGGTAGTGCTGCACTGACTGGGGAGGGAAAGCTGTGCCCAGACAGGTCTTGTCTAGCTTCTGATGGCCTTTTAGATACAGGACCTGAACTAAAAATGGAGACCTGTCAATTTACAGTGTGGTGTCCCAGTTATCAGACTAGCTGCATCTCCAGGTTTAGTGGATGTTTCTGGGTCTTTAATAGAAAACCATGAAGAATTATCCTTTCCAGCTGTTAACTGCACTACTAATTGTGCTTTCAGAAAATTGCTTTAAAAATGTCTCTAGAGCAAACTGATCCTTTGAGAAAAGTGGAGCAGATTCTGACATGCGTTAACCTCGTTCGCTTGGGCTTCTGTACTGGCAGGGAGTTTGGCTCACGGAGAAAATGGGAGGGAGAACAGTTGGTGAAAGTTAGGTTTGTAGGAGCAGATGGATTCCGTTATTTGTAACTTTTTTTTTTTTTTTTTCCAGTGTACAGAGCCCCAAAAGCTATTCAACATTGCAAATGAACTGCTCCATACAGAAGAAGCGTATGTTAAAAGACTCCATCTGTTGGATCAGGTAATTCAGTTCTGAATAAACTACGTTTTGTTTTCCGTGAGCAGCAATGATGTGGTCAGCCTCCAACCTACAGCCCAACAGTGTGAACATGACTTGGTGGTGGGGATGAAGATTGCTTGCCAGGGTGCATGCACTGGGTCCCATAGGTGAGCTTTTGGCAAATGGGTTCCCTGAGCTGGAGCCCGAGGATTTGGATGTGGGAAAGGGGAATGGGAAAGCAGCAGCCCAGGATACAGACACCATGAGCATTCGATTCCTCGGAGCATAGAGGGGAAGGAAATCACAGGGACACTGGAGGCACCAAAAAATGATGAAAGCTGTGACTGCTCTGATGCACAATAGGTCTGATGTTTACTAAAATCAGGCCACAAGGACCAGCCCCATGCTCAGAGTGATTTTATTTTGTTTTTCCTCACTGTGATTCATAATTGTTTTCCATCATGTTTACACATGGAGATAAAGTAACGCTGATGTGAGGAATCTGAACTTTTTTCCCCATTTTGGTGAGTCTGCATAGTTCAGGCATTTCTAAAATTATCCCTATAACAT
>VXAV01008463.1:54214-69932 GCA_013399715.1 Alectura lathami | reverse complement strand
AAAAAAAAAAAAAAAGAGAGAAAAAATTGCCAACTTGCTAGAGATCTTGTTAGAAACTGGAACTTTCAAAGAGCCCTCTACCAACACCCAACACCAGGACCTCTGTGGAATGCTTCCCAGTGTTTGCTTTGCATGAGCAAAGGCTGCTTTGAGACAACAGAAATATGGGGAGCGTCTTTCACTTGTGTTCAGCACAGAGTAATTTTTTCTGCAGTGAAACAAAATAATCAAATGGTTTATTTTGCTTGGTGTAAATACCAGTAAGTGCTCTTCAGGGACTGATTGTTCCTTGCAGCTTACACTCCCAAATACAAGATGTCTCCTCTTCTCAGTAATTTCAATCTTTTTGATCCATAAATCAAACCGTATTTGACAATGGTCTTAGGTTTTGTGAAGCTCCTGAAAATGTTCAGTGTGGTGATCCCCAAGGACTGAGTAGCAGAAATCAAAAACTGTAGCTCTGTTCTTAGGCAGTCAGCTTTGTAATAATGCAGCCTGATGCCAGTGTGTTTAGGACTTCTTTAAACTAGATGTTGGTATTATCTTGTCTCATGCAGGTTTTTTGCACTAAGTTGTCAGAAGCAGGTATTTCATCTGACGTGATAACGGGCATCTTTTCAAATATTTCTTCTATCTATTGTTTCCACGGACAATTTCTTCTTCCTGAGCTCAAAACAAGAATTACACAAGAATGGTGGGTAATACAATTATTTTTAAAATACATTTCCAGGAAACTAGAGTGACCCTAAAGTCTAATTGTATTCCAACATTTTTAATTGTTTAATGCAATAGTTAACTTGTTATTTAATACATCAGTAGGGGGTCTCCAAAGCCTCTCTCTCCTGTGTTCTTCCTGAATATAGGAGTAGACCTGAGCACTCAGCATTTCTAGAGTACTTTGAGAGAAATTTTTTTTCAGTCCAATGTACCGCTGGAGCTATTTTTCGTGCTATATTTCCTCGTTCCTGGTTTCACAGTACTATGTAGTACTAGGAAAGAAGCAGACTGCTGATTTTGGCTCTCTGGGTGAAGTATTTTGGCCCCAGTGTAAAGTACCAAAAAACAGTTATTTCCCAGAGAAGGAGAATGCATCATCATATCACAGTCTAGACCGCGTGCCATGTTGGAGACTTCTTGAGACACATCCATTTTATATTTTAATGCTATGGTTATACAAAAGTCAACGTTATAAAATCAGCAATGTAGCAGCCAAACAAATTTGTATCTATGAATGAGCTTATGTCTGTTGTGCAGCTGCTTCTATTCTACTTTAGCACCACAACACTGAACAAGTTTTTAGCCAAGAATTTGTTGGCCTTCTCTTCTGAGATAATAAATATTACTTGTTCTGCTCTACATATACTTTCTTTAAGAAAAGAGTGTTTTTTGTTTGAATGAGTAATAATGGCCATATACCAATAAAATTTGGCAACTGTACTAACTTGTAAATTAACCGATAAGCAGAAGGGTAGATTGTAAGGCAGGTGTAGGAAGCTTGAGCTGAGATGATGCATTGGCTGCAGAGAGTGTCCTGCAGTGGTGGCAGTGCTGATGCTGCACCTTATTTTGTATTAAAGTCAACAAAGTTAACCTTTCCAGGTACCTAAATGATGGAGATCAGAGCTCACATCTCTCTTGCTGAACTCCAGTCTTTTTCACATAGTTCATCAGTGTCCAGAAGGAATAAAAGTCTCAGCACCTTTGCACCTGACCTGTGTCTACAGGGAGAGCTGTAATAAAAGGGAAGGAAAGCTGGAGAGACGGGAAGTCAGAGCAGGGCGTGAGCTCGTTCCACGGCTGAAGGGACCAAGTGTGAGCTGACTGCAAGTCAGGAGCTCAGTGGGAGAGGAGGGCTGGGGAAAAAATGGAAAGGAGTCTTAGGCTGGTACTGTCAGGGGACTGGAACGTGAGAAAATTGGGTACACAGCTCTTGTTGTTGCTGACACACCTAGCTCCCGTAGGAGCCCTCTGAACATCTCCCATCAGTGACAGCTTCAGCTTTCGGCAGCTCTTCAGCGGTGTGGGCGCTGCTGCTGAGAGGGGAAGGAGGTGCAGAGAGGGGCTGCGTTACCACAGCTCCCCAGGATGTGGGCTGCACATTAATGGGCTGAAACTTCCAGTGCCAGTATCCTCGTGGTGCGAGGCCAGCAAATCACAGCAGCTGTTGCCTCCTGTGTGCAGTTTAACTAAAAATGCAAATCTGCAGAGAAAGGCAGGTACTGTTTCCTTGCCTGGGACCCTGAACTTGGGCCAAGCTGTTGACACTGATGGAGACCTTGCAGGTCTCCAGGCTCGTCAGAACTTCCTGCTGCTGCTGCCCTGTGGCACTGAGGGACCAAATGCAGCCAAGGGCTACCCGAGGCTTCCCAGGAAGCCTGGTGTGGTGCTGGGCTGGGCAGTGCCAGCATGGCCCCAGGGCTCAGCGCAGGGCTGAGGGCAGGCTCCTCGAGTGTGTGGGAGACAACTTTACAATTGTGTTACTGTGTCTTCTCTCTTAAAACAGAATTGGTTTTCACAGATTTCTGTACTTACGTTCTCTCTCCAATAGGAATGTGAACCCACGGCTAGGAGATATCCTGCAGAAACTGGCTCCTTTTCTGAAGATGTATGGAGAATACGTGAAGAACTTTGACAGAGCGATGGACATGGTGAACACATGTATGCAGAGGTCATCTCCTTTCAAAGATGTTGTTCAAAATATACAGGTACATTGTTAATTGGTTCAATATGGCTTTGAGGTCTTAATTTATTTGAATGTGCTTTATTTCCTATGCAGAACAGTGTTTTGCTGCAAGCTAACACTATTCTGGAATTAAAAAGAAATCCAGTTTTAGTGGCAGTCCTTCTCTTTTGCCGTGCAAGACAGACTTTTCGCATGGATTGCTTTTTCTCCCAGTCTTGTATTTAAGAGGAGAATTGGAAGTTAAAGAATGAGACGTAGCCATTCGCCTGGCAATTTTGACTACATTCAACTTACACGGAAATTCCTATTGCATTCCGTATATATGTCTTGGAATGAGAGGAGAACGGGGTGAGTTCTCTCCTTAGGGGAGAGAATGAGATTGCACTGCACAGCAAAGCTTTTTCTGTTGGTATTTGTACAGCAGAAGAAAGAATCGTTGGTGCTTGTGGCACAGTTCTTCCTGGGCGCTGCTGTCTCTCCCCAGTGGGCCACTCTGCCTTACGTGCTCTTGTGTGCAGGGCACCTGACAGCTCTGATGCTCAACCCATCCGTTTGTAAACTCCTTTTAATTTCTCTTCCTCATGAGTAATTTTAAGTATTGCTTTTTAATGTGTACATTTTCTTTCCAAGGCTGACGAGCACAGCACTGGCAGGACCAGGCGGAAGTAGCTGTTGGGGTTTCCGTAGATTTTTTGTGTGTTCACTCATTAAACATAAATCTGTGTGGAGAGGGGAATAGCTCTGCTTATGCTGATGTATCTGTAAAACCTCTCTGTTGTGCTGGGCCTACAACAGAGGGATGCAGCACGCTGGAGCAGGCCTGCAAGCATCCCTCTGCAGCTGGTGAGAGAGTGTGGATGTCATCTGGGGGAGGCGAGGGCAGCAGGGAGAGGGTTAAGCTGAGGAGGGAGCACAGCTGCTGCCCTAAATGGGAGTTTGTCCGCTGGCCAGCTGTCAGGAATCAAATAATCCCAGCAAGCTGGGAGAGGAGAGGCCCAGTGCGGAGGGTCAGGGCTGCCGGCTGGCTCAGACAGAAGCTCCCTCTTGGAGGAGCAGAGGGAAGGCAGCAGGAACTGGGAGAGTTCTTCTACCAGACTCACTGTACATGGCCTTTTCTTAACCTTTTTCTGTCTAAATCCAGCCTGTTCTCACTGAGGCTGTGCGCAGCTAAGTGCATCTGTTGGCTGGAATTTGAGCCCAGGCTCAAATGGGCCCCCTGGGGCTCCGGCCTCCCCGCGAGGGGCTCCATGGCCCTCCTCACCCGCTCGCTGCCCCCGAGGACTCCAGCTGGGCTCCCAGCGCTCCCAGCCTGCCCTGCTGGGAGAGGAAGCAGAGGCACAGCCGGGCTCCAGAGGGAACTGGGCCTCTTTTAGAGCAAGCACTGTAGGAATCCATGCTTTCCGTGTGCGCAGACATTTCACTGTCTTCAGTTCAGTGTCTGAGGAATGAGTCAGTTGGTAACTGTTCTTCCTACAGCACAGAGATCTGCCCTACCTGAAGTTCTTTCTCTGTGCTGCCCACCACCAAGCTGCCAACACAAATGCTTCCTGCCAGCTGTCAGTCGGCAGAACAGATCGGCAGCTGTCCGAGACGACGCTTGTTTCTCGAGCAAAGCTCTGGCAGGTAGCATTAGTGCAGGCGATGCACAGGGGGGATGCAGTTCTGATGACAGTACTCACTGGAGATTAGTTTAGCTGCAGCATCACAGCACCTCCTGCTTCTGTCGTGACTGTAGTGAATCTGGCAAAGATTTGACCCAAAATACTTAGTCTGTTCATGAGCCCTACCTCTGTGCTACCAGAAGCCACAGGTGCTTTTGCAGACAAGAGTTGTCCTTTTCCTGTCCTCACTCCCCACTACTCTGGGAGCTTCTGTAGCCCCTGTTAATAGAATCACAACAGAAGTTTGCAGTGTGTCAGGAAGGAGGGGTGGGCATCATAAACCGAACTTCAGCCTGGTGTTCTGGTTGTATTATTTTTATATGCAAATGATTTTGCGGTTGCATTTAGACTTCAGTGGAGCTGCAGTAGGCTTTTATGTCTCTTCCCAGCACACGACAAGTACTGCAGGGTGCATACAGCTCTGACTGCTGGCAGGATACCCAGGATTACATTAATGTGACTCCTCTCTTGACCTTCTGCTTTACTTTTCAAAGTACCAGGTGAAGCTTGTTGTGATTCTGCAGGAATGCAATGTCTGCTCAAGCTGTTGATGGATATTTATACAGGTTAAGGCATTAACAGTTATTAATTATGCTAAACTAGAGAAAACAGGAAAAAAAATGACATAGGACTTATAAGTGAATGACTGCAATTTGACAAGTTTACTTTGGCAGACCTTAAAGATGCATGTTCTGTTTGCTTCACATCCACCTACTGGGGTGAAAACTGGATAGCTGGAAAGTTTATTAGGACTTTTCTTTTGCCAATTTTCTAGTTATACCATCACAAAAGTACTTTTTCAAAATGTATTTCTGTGTTTCAGATTCTCATATGAGTTAATTAAAGAGAGAACAAACATTTATCTTCTCTCTAGTAAAGGCATGTGACTTACAATGCAAACTGTGAAGTTTTGGAAACCACATAACGTGAAAGTTCTCCTATTCGGAACAGTTTATTTTGTGATTGCTGACTTTTTGTAGAGGATCCACTTGGCGGCTTAAATCCAACTGACATGAGCCGGGAACTGACTTCTTCCTCTGCTTCCCTGTTGTTGTTCACTGCTGGGGTTCGTCATATTGCAGGAATAAAAGGACAGTGGAGATTATTATAGTGAGCGTATAGGGGACTATAAAGCAAGGACTAATGCAGTCGTGCAGTTCTGTGCTTCCTGGAATCTCTGATTCTTTCCATCTCAGTTGCATTTTCTGGGAAATGTGCTGTAAAACTCAAAGAGATCATAAATTCACTTAATGTCCTATAAACAGAAATACTCTTTGCTATGCTGCACTGTGACAAGACATTTTTTAAAGCAAATTTACATCCCTGAATTTATGGAAAGATAGCTGATATTTTTCTGTCAGACAGTCATCTCTTTATCTCCAGACTTTGCTTCAAGAGTCAGACAAGTCAGCAGCATGTCTTGGGCTGTAGCATTTCTGTGGAAAGCTACAAATACCTGAAACAAGCGCCTTTCCCTGAGAAAAGAATGCTGAGGTTAATGTGGGAGTTGAGGGACTGCTTGCACTGGAACAGACCAAGACATGGCGTTAGTGAGCTGACTTAAAAATAACAGTGCGGCAGGATTGCGTGTGTATGGGTGAAGACGCTGATGCAGGATTCAGGAATGAGACTTATCTCGAACAGAAGCTTCCTGTCTGCTTTAACACAAGTTAGTTATTTTCACTGTGTTTCTCATTTCTCCTCCCCCTCCTTACAAATAGAAATATCGCTTGACTTCATAGGGATTCAGTGTCGGTTCTAGCAGAGCAGCTCAGTGCCTTGCTGGGTGATATTCAGCGTAACCAGTGTCAAAGGGAACAGCTTGATCAAGTAAAATGGGAGAATTTAGGGTAACTCCTTGAGAGGTGCTGTGAGAGCAGCGTACCTGCCGTAAAGAGGTATAAAGAAATGCGTGAAATGTAAACCACAAAATGTTGTGTATCTGCAGAAAGTGTCAGTGATAAGAGACAAAGTTTCACGTGACACCTGTCAGTGCTGGTAGCTTGGAAAGTTTTCCTGTGCTGCTCCAGCTATACATGGAAGGTCATTTTTCACTGCTGTTTAATGCCAAAGAGAGGACCGAAACCAAAGCCTTCTGCAGCTGTTTTCTCTCCGTTACAGAAACAGGAGGTGTGTGGAAACCTGACATTGCAGCATCACATGCTTGAACCCGTGCAAAGGATTCCTCGTTATGAGCTTCTCCTGAAGGACTACTTAAAGAAACTTCCAGAAGAATCTCCGGACAGGAAAGATGCTGAAAGTACATGTAAACTCCTCTCTGTCTAATGAACACAGCAGAATCTTTGGTAGTTTTTTTTTTTTTTTTTTTTTTTTTAATTTTTCCATCATGCCTTCAGATAATTTAAACTAGGGCCAGGGTAGTAATGGAGAATTGAATCGATCTAATTATTGGCCAAAGCACAAAGGCATTCTGGGGTTCTTCAAGAGAATAAAGGGGTTGCTATGTCAGCTCTGGGAATGAAGGCAGCTTTAGCAAGTAAACAATGACAAGGTATTGAAGTTTCTGGAAAGTATTGAAGCGTCAGGAATTCTGATTTAATCCATTGTATTAAGACAAATACAGGAGAACATCTCTGCAATATCTGGAGGAGGAAACTATGGTCTCAGAAATATATATGCTTCCTAGAAATGCAAGTTAGACTCTGTTAACCCAGAGAAACAAGAGAGATGCATTTCTGTCAGTTTCTGGGAGTTTTTGATCCTGTCAGGAAAAGTCTAAAACAGAGTTTGTGTTACCGTAAGCACACAAGCCCTGTTTTAGGAAAACACTCTTAAAGCATGCTTGTGAAGACTTCAGTGAGACTTTAAGGACTAGGCTGAATTATTTTGTCACACGTGTGATTTTAGGAAACAAATAGCAAATGATTAGGTACACATGGACCAGCTGAATACGCAGAAGTGATTGTGTATGTAACTGCTTGCAAGCCTTGCTTTTAGTTTGAGCAAGGACAGAATGTAGCCCTTGCTTTTGCAACAGCAATTTTGCAGGGAAATTGCTAATCAGGGAGATGAAAAAACCATCTGTGCTATTATCTCCAGATGTAATCTGGAGAAGGTATAACTTGCTTCCTTTATTACAGAATCGCTGGAGCTCATATCTACAGCAGCAAACCATTCGAATGCAGCCATCAGGAAGATGGTGAGTAGAAATGGTGTAACAGAATCGTAATCTGATAAAATACTTGCTTGAACTGGTCGTTCTCCTTGGCCACAGGCCCCACAAAGTGAGGCAGGAGAGAATTTTCAAATACGGTGTGACGGGGCTTAGACATCAGTTGGGTATCTGAGTTCTGCTGATCGTAAATGACCTTGTTGGGGTTGCCATGGTTCGTTTGGCCCAGTTTTCTCTTTCCTTGTTCTTAAGGGGACAATGCATTGAAAAGGGAGGTCTTCAGAGAATCAGTACTTGCTTTTCATTGAAAATGTTGAAAGTATCCCAGGTCAGTGTATTCATAAGATGTCCGTGCAGAGTTTCATGCTATTTTTAATTTCTCAAGTCTTTTCTGGGCTGGAAGTTGTTTTGGTTGAATTGTGTCTTGTTTTAAATGCATAGCTAGATTAGTGTGTGTCAGTAGCTTTGGTGAACTGTGCTTTTAAAACTGAGCAGCCTCAGATAGAAGCTTTTGCAGCCTTATCTTAAAACAGAAACTCTGGACTTTTTTTCCTATTTTACTGTGGCCTTTTATGCTGAATGTTGGTGTATGTTTTGCATACAGAACTGCTGCTGCAGTACATTTACTTTAAAGTGAAAGGACTTGATAGTTACAGATGTTATCCCTTTTGTAGACACAATTGCCTCAGGAGCTTCTGTATCTTACAGATCTAAAACATTCCTTATCAGGCTTAACCCTCACTGATCATTTGTAGGTTACAATGTTTATATCCCCTTCCACATCAGACCCTTACTTCCTTCTTAGGAAAGGAAAAAAAAAAAACAAAAGGAGGTTCTTCCCTATTTCTTGTCCTCGTTCTGGTTTGCGTACATAGATCCCCATCTTCCCCCTCAGCTTTTTTAAAATCCTATTTTAGGAACCGGTGGTTGGAGTCGTTCTGGCTGTCAGGGCTGGCGGGCAGCGCGGCTCTGCCCAGACAGGGAAGGTCACCCAGTGCCCCGGGGCTGCCGGGACACCATGAGGCCGCCTTTCCTGGGGCGGTCAGGGGAAGTGACCAGCTGGTGTCTGGCTGTGAATTTTCACTATGTCTCAGTGAAAACCAGTTTCAAAACCATCTATTTCGAGTCTAGGGTGCTCTCTTGATGAGGAGAGATTTCAGTGGAAATTTTTCTGCTTTTGGGCCTTGAACAACTCCAAGTAGGGACTATTTTACAGGGACCGGGACCTTTGTACATCTTCACAGTCAGCAGGCGGAGGAAGCCACCAGGCAGCTGCTTTCTGTGGTGAATGCTTTTCTGGTAGTACGCAACAACCTGTCAGGAAAGGCTGCTGTGATAGTTTTGTACCCCCTGCTTATTGCTGAGAACCTGAAGTCTCACTGCATTGATTTCTTCTGCAATTCTACCAGAGCAGAGGCTCATAGGACAGCGATCCCAGTAAGACTTTGAGGCCTGGCCTCGTGGCTGCCCCGCTCTGCTCGGCTCTGCGGGGCCGGAGCAGCCCAGCTACGGGGCGCATCAGCCCCAGGATGGCGTCAGCAGCTGCGTGGGGCCGGAGCCAAGCCAAGAGGAAAGCAAATGCTGCAGGAAAATCTCCGACACTGACATTGATGTTGGCTGCTTCCTCCATTGTGGTGGTGGAAGAAACAAGCCATGCTTCCAGAGGTGTCTTTTCGAAATACCATTTTCCTAGCATGACAGATGTCCCTCTGGTTTTGGACCTACTCTTAGTATCCTAGTTTCTGTCCTCAAACGGCAGTTTGATGAGTTCAAATTTTCTTTGAATTAGTGGAGTCTCTGGCTCACCTTCCAGTTTGGTGGGAAAATTCTACTAGCCCTTGGGACTTAGGTGCTTTCCTTGTTAATTTTGCATCTGCCCCTACCTCCTGTCCATTTTGTTGTGCAGCGTGCATACTTGAAGGGAGTTGTTTGTTCAGGTTTGTTGTTTGTTTTGGTCAGGTGAATTGCTGAGCAGAGAAACTAGCCTGATTTATATTTGTGGTGAAATAGCTTCTCAAAGGGTATGAAGACCTGGAATTCCAGCTGAATCTGCAGACAGTGGTGCAGAGGTGTGCTCTACAGATGTGTTTGGTTCTATTTTCTGGGCGTGATTACATAGATCTGTCCTCACTTTCTGACCATTTGCTTACAGTACAGTACCATTTGGAGCATATCAGTCCAGCTTGTTGAAAGCCAGACCTTTCCATGCTGTAGCCAAGTAGCAAGATTTATGCAGCTTTGCTATTCTGATTTGTAGAACCTGCTGCAGTACTTCATACAGCAGCTGCAAGTGGGTCACCTTTATCCGTTTGAGTTCTGCACAGAGGGTCTGTAATATTTAGTTGACTTAATGTTAAGGATGAACATTGCTTTGCTGAAAAGGAAGAAGTAACCCCTTCATAAAGAATTTTTACCAAGACGTGAGGATGTCGGAATGACATTAAAACTGTGTTTTAAGCACATTTAAGCCTATTCCATAAGCTTCTTTTTGCCACAGAGGCACCTGTGTAGGACTGCAGCCGTAGAGCTGAGGTTCCCTGTAGAGCTGAGGTTTTACACAGCTAATAAATGCAGAATGTGACTGTGCATCATGAAGGAGACCTGCCTGCCACTGTGCCAGCAACAGTACAAGAGGAGGAACTTTTAGAACAGAGAAATGATCCTACTGCAGCAGAATTATTTGTCTGAGATGTGGAGTAGAAGCTGAATTAATAATTCAAACTTGGAAACAGTTTGGCAATGTACTAGTCTCCAGTTCTTTGAGTGGTTTTACTGGACCTGATGCTATTTCTTCCAGTGATTCATAGTTTTTATTGATATCAATCTATTCTTATTCAATATCTTGGTATAAAAATGTCATTAAAATGATATAATCTAAGTATGAGTCACTAGTACCTAAGACAGAGGGAAGAGTGTTGGAGAGTATGGAAAAGATACTGATTTTTGAAAATGCAAAGCTGTATCAGATGTGAAAGAGTGTCTTCCTTCCTATTTATTTACGCTTACCACAAAAATGATACTGTGGGTGATAAGCCAACTGGAATAATATTAAAAAAAAAAATAAAAATCTGGGGGTTCTGTAATTGCAGGAAAAGATGCACAAGCTTCTGGAAGTCTACGAGCGACTCGGTGGTGAAGAGGACATTGTTAACCCAGCCAATGAGCTCATTAAAGAAGGACAGATTCAGAAACTTTCAGCAAAGAATGGCTCAGCGCAGGATAGGTATTTATTCCTGGTGAGTTTTTTGCTGCTCTTTTATTTTCAGAGTTGTGCTGTGAATTAATGCATTTCCATCTTTCTAATCTCAATACAAAAAGCTTTCACCAACAGAGCTCAACTATTCCTTTCTCCAAGCAGCAATTTTCTCTTGATGCTTTTTAGTCAAGGTTTTCCTTTCTCCTTTCCATGCTCAGGCCTTTGCCAACGACTTGTTAATGGGGTCTGTCCTGTAAGAGAGCCTCTCAGAGGCTGCATTTTTGTGTCGTGCTCCCACAGGTGCATTGCCAGCTGTCCCACATTGCTGAGTGAGGTGGCCAGCTTCTCTGGCACCAACAGAATAGCTCTTACTTGCTTCCAAGAGAGTTGACTGAGTACCTGAGTGAGCACCTAGGGAGAGAGGAGGAGGTGGCTGGCTGACATGTGTCTATCTGTCCACTTCTTTGAAGTAATGTTGTGCAACTCCGAGCTGCTTCTTAAATCTCTCCTTGTTCATTACATCATAGAGTAAGGCACAGCAGAGGCCAAAACTGTGAAAGTGCAGGCTGTGTCCGACAAGTAACCCCCGAACTTAAAATCTTCACTTGTTACAGTTCAACAGCATGGTGCTATACTGTGTGCCAAAACTCAGGCTGATAGGCCAGAAGTTCAGTGTTCGAGAGAAGATGGACATTGCAGGATTGCAGGTTTGTGTCTCTTCGTTGTTTTTGGTGCTTAGATTTGCTTCTTCGGTAGGTAGTGTCAAATCCCCTCTGAATCCGAAAAATAGAACTGTGTTTATAGAAATATAATAAAATTATAAAACCCAGCCTTGGATTTCTTTTTTTTTAGATTTATTATTATCAGATAATCATCTAAAGGTGAGTAAGAAAATAGTGACTCTGTGCATGATCTAATCCAACTGGCGTGAGCCCTCTTTTTCCCCTACTGCTGTAGGGGGAATTCTACAGGTTGAGAGGTTTTGTAGTCAGACAAGAAATTATGGAAGCGATCCTTTGCTTTTTCTACCTTTGTATTGTATTCTGAGTGATCCTTTCAGCTAAGCATTTCGAAGAGTTACTGTCTTTTTAAGTTATTAAAATGATTGAAGGAAGATGGAGACTAGTAAGAAGCTGACATGTTCTTTTGGCAGGTCCAAGAAATTGCCAAGCAAAATGTGGCTCATACATTCTCAATAACAGGAAAAAAGAGATCGCTGGAACTACAAGCCAGGTATGGTGCTTGTTCTGCCTCTTGGGGTTGGTGAATATTTATGTACAAATGTATGAGCTAGGGTACTTGACTAGTGTGACATAGCTTTGAGCCAGAGGATGAACACCCAAGGTGATTTACATATGCAAGAGAGTTCGCTGGTCCTAAGTCAGCGTGTTAGAGTGCTGCGTTGATTGGCAGAAGACATTTACAGCAGTACTTGTAGATTCCACTGTAGAAATAATTCAAACATTTTTGGCAGTTACTTTGTTTTGTAATAATTAAGGTCAATAATTATTAATAATGTTTATAAAATAGCAGATATCAAAGCTAAAATATGTATGGATATGAAGCTGTGAGGATGTGAGCAGTCGGGCTGATGGGGAATTTTGAAAGCGGAATGTTGATGTTTTCTGTATTTTTCTTTTGATTTAACAGGACAGAAGAGGAGAAGAGAGAATGGATTCAGGTTAGTACAAAGCATTGTGATATGGTTGGAAATCACCATGCAGTCAGCTCCTGCTGGTTTTGAAATGGTCTTCTGGGGATTCTCTGTGAACAAGGCTGTGTGAGGAAGCTGAGTAGTCCAGTCTGGAAAAGCTGATTGTGGGGAATCTGATGCTCCGGTCGGGCTCCCGCTGCTGACCTGCTGTCTCAGTGCAGTGCACAGAGGCTTTGGATGGGTTCCCATTGCCTGCAGTCCTCAAATGCAGTGGGAGAAGAGAGTGAAGAGTCAGAGCTTACCCTGTGTGTTCTTGCAGCCTGACTTGTGAGGAGCCCTGACTGGTAGTATTCTTAGCTTTTAAGTTCATGGTGATGAATTAACAGTTCCATTCTCATTTGTTGACGCTTTAAAATTTCTAATTTCATTTCTGCAATGCAGGGTATTTTCACTAGTATGATGATCCTAAACATTTTCCTATGAGAACTCTTTAGTATTTTTGAATACATTTTTTTTTCCAAGGCTCCCTTTGTGACACTTCCATCTTTTGCTGGAATTTTGTTTCAGGTCATTCAAGCAACAATTGAAAAGCACAAGCAGAACAGTGAAACATTTAGAGCTTTCAATAGCTCTTTTTCTCAAGAGGAGGAGCATCTTCCTGATGCATCAGTGAGTATGAGTGCTTGATTCTCGTTCTTTGCTGTAACAGTTTTACTGGCAATTAAAGTAGACGTACACAGCTAGCTTTAAAACGCTGGAGTCTTACTCTTGGTTTTATTTTACATTACTGTGTACAGTCAGCTCTATCTCTCTGGCTCTCAAATGCATATCAGTCATAGTTATTCAGCCACGCAGGTATGGAATAAATTACCCAGGGTAATTCCATGGAAGAGACCTATCAGTCATGTTTTCCGTGTGGGTGGCTCCTTTAGCATAACAGGTGTAATTCTTCAGCGCTATGAGCGGTTGGCTGTCTGGAATGATGTTTGTGTGCCTGGGAGATTGTCTTCATTACCTTTCCCCATCTCCTCAGGGATGTATTTTTGGATTTTTTTTTTCTTATTTTCTTATTTCTGAAAGAGTTCTAAGGAGTTGAAAGGAAATTGATGCATTTTATAGAGATCTTAGCAATCCTGTCTTATCAATAATAAACCTATTTCAGAAAGGTTCAGCTCTTCAACCAAGTACACAGAACACTCCTGAAAGTTTATTCTGTTTCTGTAGAATTGGAATGAATTACTCTGTGCTGTGTTTGCTGGGAGTGTTTTAGAAGTAGTCACATGAGGATAATGGTGATATCTCACAATTCAACTTCAAAATTATGCTAATAACCTGAACTGCAGTCATTTGCTTAACAGCTAAAGAGAATAGGTCCTGGCAGAGGGAATTTTTGAGGAATTCCATGCAGAGCTGCCTGTGTTGATGTCATCAGTGATCAAACTTGGTAGATCTTAGAGCACAGGGACAGAGATTCTACCTGCAGAGATTAGACTTGGGAATCTTATCTTCTTCTCCCTCCCTTCTCCAGCTTTTGCTTGGTACCTAATAATCATAGGAACCTCGACTTCCCAGATCTGCCTCGGTGACTTGATGATGCCGATTTTTATCTGGCTGATTTCCCAGGGGGCTCAGGCAAGATGTTAGGTATTGGAGATTGCTTTCATCCTGATATTAATCGCAGGCTGACAGCAGAGATCTTTGCAAACCTCCAGACTGCACGATCACCTCATTACAGTGGCCAGCAGTGGTCTATTTTCAGAACATGCTGTATAGCTTACTGATCCTGAACTCTATCCATCAGCTAAAAATACTCTGGAAAAAAAAAAAAGGAAAATAATCAATTTGTGTCTATATTCTTAAGTTAACTCATGGCTGCCTTCAGAACTAGGGTGCTCTGTTGGAAAAAAAAATCTTTTGCTCCTAGGCAAACTAATAGGCATGCTTCTCTCTATTTAATTAAGACAGTGTCTGTTCAACTTCGTGATTATTATCTTGCTTTGTAAATTCTGTTTTCCTTTGTTTCTGTGTTAACGGTGTAGCCACATGTTAATACTCTGCTCATTCATAAAACTAAAGCAGGACAGAAGTCTGGTTTATCTCCTGGCTGTGATATGAATGTAGTATGCACATTAATTTCTTCTATGTCAGAATGCTAACCTGTATTTTTAGGAGATAATCTTATCTGCATAATCAGTGTTGAAAACAGATGTCAAGGCTAAATGTGCCAGAAATTGCTGTCAGTTAAAAAGAGCTGAATGTAGTCCTGTAAGGAAAACTGGAGAAACTGAGAGCCTTCTGAGTAGCAATGTGCTGCTCAGAATGGTGGTGGATGCCCCATCCCTGGAGATATTCAAGGCGAGGCTGGACAGGACTCTGAGCAACCTGACCCAGCTGTAGGTGTCCCTGTGCACTGCAGGGGAGTGGGGCTGGATGGCCTGTAAAGGTCCTTTCCAGCTCCGGCTATTCTATTATTCTATACGCTTCTGTGGTCAGCATCCACCATACATACCTCATCAGCTTTACAGGATACTGGGCAGCATGCTTCAGAGGAAAAAATGACAATAATCTTCCTTTTTGCTCTCACGAGACAAGAACTGTATATGTTGTCATGAATTCCAGGCTAGGTCTGTAACAGCTACTAGAAATGGGACTCTGGTTCTAATAAGCTTGTAGAAAAATAGCCAAATTGCTTTTCTCCCATTCCGGGCCATACGTTTGATGTGTGCAGTGCTTATGATTAATTTCAGCTGTATGTCTGCTGCGTGCCTTTGCACACGATTCGCACATGCTTTTGCTTTCCCTACTGACTTACATAACCTCGTGCAGCCATCAAGGGTTGATCCTCACCCGTGATTCACCTACAGAAGATTTACAGTTTCTTGTGGGTGCAGAGATTTTACAATAAGTCTGACATTTTGACCTGATTATTAAAATTATCCCTGTACAACAGTATACAGCAATTATGATTCCTGTTAATATAGTTTTCACTAAGGCTTCCTTACGAAAAAAAATCCCAGAGCCCCTGAAAGGAGTATGTCTTCGTCACCTCCTTGCCCTCTCTCTTCCCTGTATGTTTTCTGTTTTCTCCTGAGTGCTGCTTATCTATTACTTGGTATGCCTAAGTGCAGTCCAGTGAGACTGTTGGTTTGGACACTTCCACAATACATGTAAGAGGGATGGTGATAGAGTCCTACCTGTCAGGCGGTGAATAATTCAGTGTCATTGCCAGTCAGTCCCCTGTGGGGCTACTGCAGCTGTGATCTTTGGAAGAAGTCTTCACAGAAAGCTTCAGTGTTCCTTTGTGACTTGGTTCCGTCAGGAAGGGGACACTCATTCTCTGCTCTCCGTTTTCGTCTGTAACATTTCAAGGCTATGGGAAAGTTTCTTTCTT
>VXAV01008463.1:6107-37582 GCA_013399715.1 Alectura lathami | reverse complement strand
AAAAAAGGTTAAAAAAAAAAAAAAAAAAAAAAAGGAAAAAGGAATGTCTGTTCCTAGTGGTAGCAAGCATGTAGTTCTGATAAAAATGAAATAAAATCTGTCACAGTACTATGGTTTTTAAATGGTTTGGTTTAACTTTTCTTTTCTCTTCAGCCTTCTACATTTTGTGATGTTGGTAGAAAGGAAGAGCTACTCCATACAGCCAGAGTTTGTTAGGATTGTTGAATATTAGTGATCTGCATGAGTGAGTATGTTTCTTACCTATAGAAAAGGATTTGGTTGTGTGGGGTTTTGTTTCATTTGTTTGTTTTTTAAACGGAGATATAATAAATCACTTACCTGAAGTCCGTGATGCTAAAAAAAATTAGAAGTCATGTATTTAATTAGCTACTGGTAAAATATCATATGGTCTGCATCTTCCCTACCTCCTCCCCTCCTATCAGTTGGCATTAAAAATGTTTCTGCAAGGTAATTTTTATGGTTTAGGTCATGGTTATTTGCCCCCAGTGAGCTTCCTGCATAATGTAATGATTTAGGATGCTTGCCTTGAAAATTCACTGAGTTTGTAATCTTACTGTATTTTTTTCAGTTTTTGTTTTATTCTTCCCCTTACTTTGTTAATAAACTTTGATATCAAGAGAGAAATAGGAAGGAAGAATGGTAAGCCAAAACAAAAGGAAATTTTTTTTTTNNNNTTTTTTTTTTTTTTTCCACAGCATTATCCTTTTTTTTTTTTTTTTTTTTATAAGGAACTCTAGGTCTGTCAAAATACACATCAAAGTATTATCTATTCCTCGGTTCCCCTTCTGCCAAAGATACTTTTTAAAAAAAGTTGTAAAAGTTATTTATAGTCTGCTTGGAGTGATACCACATCTCGTGCAGTGACTCCACTCCAGCACATCTTTCCATTTACAGGAGAAACTACAAGGAACCTGTCTGGGGAATCTCCACGTTGTGACTGAGCCCCAAACCCATCAAGAGCTTTTATAGTTTAAAGCTAGCAGCCTGCACCTTGTCTGGGGAGCTGGTAGGAGTCCGCTGCAGATCCCAGAGCTCTGCTCCTCTTGGATACAGCATGGAAATGCTCAGCCTAGAGCCTAAACTGAAACAGACAGCGGTGTTACGGGTTGGGATCTCCTTCCCTCAGTCATGGTCAGCGAGGTGACCTTTGTCCAGTCTGTGGTACGTAGCCAGTGAAGAGCTTGATCTGTTTTCAGAGCCGGATTAAACTCCGTGTGAGGCTGAAGGAGCAGCCTCCGCTGCCTACAGTTGGAGTTGCGTTCTGGGTGAGCTAACCCTCATCCTTTGTGAGGCGTTCAGACCTTGGATTGTTCTTTCCTTTCCTGGGACACGTGTGAGTCATCTACAGAGATGAATGCAGTGATAGGAAGAGTAAGAACATGATGAATTTTTGAAAGCATGCCTGCATATCTTGTAAGAATGCAGGGGGCAATCACTTCAGACCTCCTGGAGCCCTGGTTAGCTCACATACCCTGCCACAGCAAGGAAACAGTGCCGTTTGTTTTGTTTGGTTATTTTTTTAACATATGACTGCAAATGAAGACATGAGCTAGATTGCTATCTTCTCGTGATAATAAGCTGGCGTACCAAAATTGCAGTCAGCTCAGCCAAGCAGGGGTCCCTGAGCTTCCAAAATTGCTTTTTCCCCCATTTAGTTTTATAATTGTGCGCACAAATTGTAAACCTCGGTTTGCCCCTGGCTTGCAAACTGATGTGGCTCTAGGGAAGCATCAGTGAGTATTTCCTCTAACCCAGTGCTTTCCTCGGCACTTGGGTTTGGCTACTGTCAGAGTAAGGATGCTGGTTATACAAATATGCAGTCTGCCTCATTTGGGTCGTTCTTCTTTCCTCGCAATGAGACCTGAATCGCTTGGCCTGTTGGATGAAGAGTTGCAGCTGAGAAATACACAGTACTGGTTAGTGGGGGTGGGGGAGATGGTGAGCAGTCTTCAGAAGGCAAAAGGTCCTCGATGTACTGCACATACGTAGTGAAATATCTGCATTGTTGTTTGCAGAACAAGGCAGAGATGTTTAAAAACCTGTACAGCTTTGGGACTATTATAAGCAACAGTTCCATTAACTTTACAGACATTCAGCTACAAGGAGCTTATTTCTTAGTTTTAATCTTCACTTTTTGTACCACCAGTTCCATCTGTAACAATTGGTGTTTTACAGATCTGTAATTTTCTGGATATTTTCTGGATATTTTCTGGTTTAGGTGTTGTATCCATAAAGGACAGACAGATGTCATACAAAAGCTCCCATCCCTTTCTCTGATCATTGCATGTTTGTTTTTTTTTTTCCTGAATTTACAGTTTTTGAAAATACCACATCAGTTAGGACCAGCCTTGCATGCAAATGCATTTTTCTTGAGCTCAGAGGTGTGTTTGGCAAACTTGTCTCTGAGAGCCACATGAAGTAGGAAGAAATGTTTCTTGCATCTCCTACCTTTTGTTGCTGCAGTTGTCCTTCTGGTCAATCAGTTGCGTGAATGGCGTGGGCATATGTAACTGAGTATCGAGGGCTGGGGGAGGGATATAATTGTCAAGATTTTAAAAATGACTTAAGGAGCAGGAGGTCTCTTCATTTTTGTATGGAACACTAGGTTTCCAGCATGTTGGCTGTTAATGGAGAAGAATTAGAATCACAGAATGGCTTGGGTTGGAAGGGACCTCAGAGACCATCCAGTTCCAACCCCCCAGCCATGGACAGGGCTGCCAGCCACTAGCTCACGAGATCAAACTGCCCAGGAACCCATCCAGCCTGGCCTTGAACACAGCCAGGGATGGGGCAGCCACAGCTTCTCTGGGCAGCCTGTGCCAGTGCCTCACCACTCTCTCAGGGAAGAATTTCTTCCTGATGAACAACCTAAACCTCCCCTCTTTCAGTTTTAGCCCATTCCCCCTTGTCCTACCATTATCCACCCGTGTTAAAAGTCAGTCCCCCTCCTGCCTGTGAGCTCCTTTCAAGTATTGGAAGGCCGCAGTAAGGTCTCCCCGGAGCCTTCTCTTTTCCAAGCTGAACAATCCCAACTCCCTCAACCTTTCCTCACAGGAGAGGTGCTCCAGCCCTCTGATCATTTTGGTGGCCCTCCTCTGGACCCGCTCCAACAGCTCCACATCCCCTCTGTACTGGGGGCCCCAGGCCTGGACACAGCACTCCAGGTGAGGCCTCACAAGGGCAGAGCAGAGGGGGACGATCACCTCCCTCTCCCTGCTGGCCACCCTTCTCTTGATGCAGCCCAGGATGCCATTGGCCTTCCTGGCTGCAAGAGCGCACTGCCGGCTCATGTCCAGCTTTTCGTCCATCACAACGCCCAAGTCCTTCTCTGCAGGGCTGCTCTCAAGGAGTTCTTCTCCCAGTCTGTGCACACACCTGGGATTGCCCCGACCCAAGTGCAACACCTTGCACTTGGCCTTGTTGAACCGCCTCAGGTTCTCGTGGGCCCACTTTTGCAGCCTGTCCAGGTCCCTCTGGCATCCCTTCCTTCAGGGGGATCAACTGCACCACTCAGCTTGGTGTCACTACTTGTCAGATGATAAAGCTAAATTGTGTCTGATGATAAATCTAAAAGTATTATTTTATTCTGTAAGAAATAGGTCACACTGTTATCGATGAAGCTCTGAAATTGAGAGCATCTTTCTTTGTTTATTTGGTTTGGACAAAAAAAGACAAGTCATCAGTGTAACAGGCACTTACCAGTGCACAAAGTGAGCTCCAAGACACGGAGAGATAAATATTACCCCTCAGCAGATCTTATGCCTGAGGAATGCGGCGAGATTTGTTTTGTGTTCTTTGTGGTGAGGTAACAAATGATTCAGGCTTTTCTTGCCTATTTTGCATCCTGGCATAGTTTCCCAGAAGCAGCTGCCCAGCAATACTGAAAATGTAGATTAAAGTTTGTGGTTAACCTGTCTGCCACGCGCTTTTCTTCCCGCGTAGTCTTTCACTAGCAGCATGGAACAATACCTGCTAAATGTAAGGGACTGCATATCCTGTAAACAAGCACCTTCCCTGTCTACACGCCCACCATTTCTCTCTTTCTGTTCTTCAGCCCATATGGGGCATGGCGAGGTTTTCACTTGGCTTGCACTTTGTGTTCTCACGTGGCTGAGCACCCCCAGGCCCAGGGAAGCTTGACAGAGTTGAGCGGTTACCTTTTGCCGTACGACACAGTCATGACAAAATGAGCTTTCCAGAAAGCAGCTGCTGGCTGTCCTCACAGGTACTGCATGATCTGTGATCACGAGAGGTGAGACCAGAGGAGTTCTGTTTGGATTCTCTAAAACAGAGTTTTGGGAAGCTAAAGCCAGCTTACGGAGGTGGCTTGCTCAAATACAGCCGAACTGCTAACATGCACAACATAGAAGACTGTTACCTGGGCATGTCTCAACAACGTGGTTCAAAATTCAAGCAACAAGCCCTCACCTAGCATAAATTATGTTAACTTCAGCCATGCATTTCAATGAACCTGGGATCAGGCCTGCAACATTGGTCGAGTTTTGACTGGCAGCAGCTTTCAAAAAATCCTTCCCTCAGTATTTTTCCCCCTTTGCTGTCTGCACTGTCCTAGCCTGCAGAAAGCCTATCTAAAGGCTAATTTCAGCGCAGCGTGTACGTGCAGTGTGCAGTGATCAATGATGAGTCATGTTCAGCTCGATAAGGAAATGAATGAAAATCCCTGCAATTTAAAGGGACTCTGTGTTCCTGTGTCTAGACTATGCATGCTGCCTTGGGAAGCTCTAATTTCCGAGTCCCCAAATTGTTTCTGTCAAGGGGAACTGTTTTCCTTGCAAATGTCCAGTAACTTTCCTATAGTTCAGGAAGATGCTCTGCAGGCATGGAGCTTCTCAGTTCGCTGTTCAGGTCAAAGAGGTTTCACAGGGTCTATAGCTAGTGTATGCAAGCCTGAAAAGGAGTGATCAGCTGTCCTCAGACTTCTACACTGTGATAGAAGTGTCCACGTGCTCCGTAAGATCTGGTGCCATAGTGCTCTATAACTTGCAAGAAGACATTGAACTGGAAAAAACGATGTCGTCCCACTTCTAGTGCTGAAGAAGGTGCTTTCAGACTCCAAGCTGAGGATGACAATGTTTGATGTGAAACTGGTGACAAGTACCAGCTGACTTCCGAACTGGGGAGGAATTATTAAGCACTGTGTGTTGGCCTTGTGGCAGCGTTATAACTTTCACACTTTGCATTAGGCAGCAATTTTTGCTTTGACAAAAGGCCCAGTATTGACTCAGATCAACCTGTAAGGCGGTCTCAGGAAATTCTGGTTTTCAACACACAGATTTGCCTGTGGTGCTGGTATAGTGGTCTGGGTGCTTCGCGTGAATCTGAAAGCGTTGGGACGTTTCACAGGCAGCCACAGACAGGGAGGTCTTCAGAATTCCAGTGCCTTTGTGCTGCTCGTAGGTTGACTGGCCCTTCTAAGTTTTCCATAAGGATAATTTTACATTGAGGGTTTTTTTTTTATTGCAATAAATGCTGTTGAAGTCACGTTATGGGAAAAAAAAAGGAGTAACTCAGGAAACAGGAAAACCTTTGCACTAAAAATAAAGTGATATGGAAATCAGCTGGCTGTGTTGTACAAGGCTTAGAGCTAAGTAATGTGGTTTATCAACAGCTGGGGAGAGGGTGCGATGCTGTACTGGTTCTGTTAGTAAAACTGCACAACTTGAGAGAAAATCTGAAAGCTGTTCCTTAGGCAGTGCACAGAGACACGCAGTGCTCAGATAATGGCCAGTCCTGCACGTGTCCAGTTCACCTGGAAGGAGCTCGGTGGGTTTCCAGAACTGGAACGTCCAGAGGGAGGGAATGGGCCACATCCTTGTTGTTCCATGAGGGGAAATCCCTGTTGATAACCAAGCTCTGCATCCTTCTGCTAGCCAGCATCAAGAAGTATCGAATTCTTGGAGCCGGGTGGCAAAAGGTCTCCTTGCAGTCTTGTTAAATGATGGGGTGACGCTGGATGGATTAAATCGGCTGTAACACAGGTCTGTTCAGGTTTGCCAGTGGTGTGTCACAGTGTTGTGTCAGTGTGTGCTGTTGTGTATCAGCACGAGGGGGACTCACCATATGCACAAAAGCAGAACTTAAAGGTAGGTGGATGGTCCTCTCCCACCAGCGATGGAGACGGGGATTTCTGACTGCTTCAGACAGAAGAAGTCAGTCTGTACTGTCTGTTAATGGAAGTTTCTGGCGAAAGGTGAGTGGGCTGTACCTGTAATCATTTTAAAGCTGCTGAAAAAATGAGATAGCAGAGAATAACTCCCTTGGTTATATGGATCTGAATCCTCCCTGGAGCAGCGTCATGTCATAGTGCTTGCACTTGCAGATAAGGGGATCAAATCCATCACCCCCAGACTGGATATTCTGAAATTTCCTGGTGCTGAAGTGTCCAGTTCTGCTGGATTGTAATTTTGTAATATTTTGTAAGTAATTTGGGGAGAGGAGGAGATGGTTGAAAGGTTTTTTTTGCTTAAAAAGGTGAATTCATCAATAAAAAAAATTACTGTCCTGCTCCCACTTTGGTTATCCAAGGAGCTGCACAGGCAAAGGTTTCTGCTGTATATGAAATTCCTGCAGGATGTCAGCAGCTAAATGCCAGACAGGGACTGGAGAGCGGGAAGCAGCGTGGCACTGCTGAACTCACGGCCCCGCTGCTGCCTGCCTGGAGCTCAGGAGTGACTGGGGCCTGGTGACACACCATCTCCCTCAGGCGTCTGCTCTGCGCTCCACTGAGCTCTGAGTGGCTGGGAGTCTGACAGAGCAGTAAGTACAAGGCTTCTTAGCAGAGGGCAGACCTCAGAAACCCTTTTTCCCCCCCAGACTACTGTTTTGTGTGTGTTGTTTGCAGCTTTTGAATCACCAGAATGAGCCAGGAGCCTGCGCAGAACAGCAGCTACCGGGCACAAGGCACAGGCAGAGCAGGGTTTGCTTTTTCCAGCGGTCACGCTGCATCTAGAGCCATCGCATTGGTGATTTTAGATGGATGACCACATGGAAAGAGCCCTCTTGGAGCCTTCCTCTTCCTAGTTGGGGCTTAAGGCAGGAAAACGTGAGAGCAGGTACTGCTCCAAAGAGCAGGTAACAACACGTGGCCCAAGTCCCCAGATGGGTGTGACGTGAGGGAATATATTGCAAGCTAAGAAACCACGAGGTGACTTCTGTTCCCTATAGCCTGGTGATCATCCACAGTTACTGTAGGCTTGCATGGTTTTCAAAGAAGCAATCCCCAAGAGCTGTGAGAGAGGTAATTAAATAATACAGAGAGCAACAGGGCAGAGCTGAGTGAAGTTCAATGAAAAAAAAGGATCCTGAGGACATGTGCTCGCTGAAAAGAAGTGCATTGGCTCTGTGAGGAAGCTTCTCCCCTTTGTTCCAGACATCTCAAAGTCTGGAGGGAAGCCGCTTGAGCAGCGCTGCTGCGGGGAAGCTGGGCTAGCCCCGTGCCTGCTCACTTGATCTGTTTGATTCTTGTGTCTAGTGGTCAGCTTTCAGGGTCCGGTGCTCCCTGTGTTCCTCAAAAGCAGCCTGTCAGAAGTTACTGGTTTTCGTTTCCCCACCTGCTTTTTCTTGTTTATCCTTTGCTGTTGTTGCTCAGATAGGGGCCGCATGTGGTGACAGTGAAAGACTTTTAAAAATCTTTCTAAATGTAGAAAGAAGACAGAAGAGGAAGAAGTTGCCTTGCTGAGCTCAGAACTGGAGCCCTCTCTGAGGAGGGAAAGATTTTCTGTGCAGGGACTGGTGCTCCCCTAGGCAAATCTTGGTTCCCTTAAAAATATGTAAATTGCAGCAATCTGAGCAAATATTTAAAAAATGGAAATTTGCTGATGAGACAAATCTGGAAACAAAGATGATGACAAAGTTCTCTAAAACCTGCCACATTCCTGCTGTGCTGCCAAGCAGGGAGGAATATTGCATTCTCGCAGCAAATATCCTGAAGATGCAATAAAATCTTCAAGGTGCGCAGGCTGGCTGAAACGCGGGCAGAATGCTCTGGGGGCTGTGTTTTGGGGCGTTATTCCCTTTGCCCTGGAGAGGCTGTGGAGATGGCAGGAGCCTGACCTGCTGCAGCTATTTCAGCCGTGTGCCGCTCTGCTGGACGGAGAGCCTCAGCGGTGGCATGGCACAGAACCTAAGGCCAAAAGCGAGACCTGTTTGCCAAGCTGGCAGCTTCTAACTGGTGCTGACTGGTAATCCCTGTCTCCGTGCTGCAATATTCACACCCCCTAATTACAATAACTCTGAAGGATTTCCACTGGATGCCTATAAATCATTTATTATTCAGCAGTGTCATCCTTGAAAATGAATAATTACTGGAGTGCTGGTATTGTATTTCGACACTGGTTTTATTTTTTCAAATTTATGGATTTATCCTACTTAGATCTAGTGAGAACTGACAGCATGTTGTTTGTATATTAATCACAGCCAGCCCGCCCTGCAAACTGTGACAGGCTGTTTAAGCTCAATCTTCTTTATTTTCATGTTTCGATCCCCGGTGTCTATAAAAATATATCATAGGCATGCCATTGCTGCACAGCAAAGCTGAAAGCGGCAGCCGATCCGCAGGCCAAACAAATGTTAATTCCTGAAGCTTTGTGTCTGTGCTGCTACAAACTCGGTGGCTGAAGCCTGAGAACTCTGACACGTGCCAGGCAGGGGCTGGGTGGCGGGGCCGGCGTCACCCCAGCGCGTCACAGGTGTCCTGCTGGCTGCAGAGCTCAAGGAGCACTGTTGCTCTCCAGTGGAGGATGGTTTAGTGCTTACGGACCATGCACTGTTCTGGGTAAAGAACAGCTACCACAAAAGTGAATGATCAGTGAAAAGGTAAAAGGTTTCCAGCCCCTTCCTCATAAATCACGACGTTTCAGGTGCTGTATTTACAGTTACACCAGGCTGTGCTCTTGAATGTTGCTGTCTTGTGAGCTCACTGTAAAAATGACACCTGATTACAGGACTGCCAATAATCTAAGCAGTGTGTTCTGGGAAACAATCCTTAGGTTTAATTACCTCCATTAGCACTTTTTTTAATGGCAGACTTAGCAGAGTTCTGCACAACCATCAGATAAATTGGAAAAAAAAAAAACAGAGTGGAGCATGCAGTGAGAAGGCTAATAGCTACAATTAAAAAGTGCGAGGCTTTGCTTTGCGTTATCTTCTAAAAGAGTTTTCTGTGTGCACTATGCATAATGAAGCACTAATGTAGAATGCAATTTGGTTTGAATTTATTGTCTGTGGACTAAAATAAATGAATACTGCCTTTTCACAAACAGGGCTCGGATTCAGTCTGTTCTTTAGCCTCGCTGATTCTGCAACCTTCGTGCATTTACACAGAGAACGTGCTAGTCCTGTCCGCAGCAGGTCCTTGGATTCAGGGCTCCAGTGGCACTGCTCAGGCTTCCCTTTGTGCCTCAAGGCTGTTGCAGGGAGTTTTTCAGCTCACTGCAACACTAAAGTTGGAATAAGGTCTGTAAAACCCCGCCTTAATCACAAACAGTCTGTATCCTTCCTGAGAATGCTGCAGGCAGTATGTTTAATAATATTTTAATAGGTCTAATTGCCCGTTACCAAGAAATGCACCACTGTAATGCTGCTCTTGATTCACGCAGCGTGTGGGGAGTCGTGCAGGCTGCTCGCGGTGATAACAGACTCAACCCTGAGAGGAAACAGCCATTCCGAACCCTGTGGTTCAGGTTAAAACAACGGGTTTGTTTTCTGAAATAGGGGGAAATGGAGGAATTTCCCTTACTTATGTTTTCACAGTTTGAAACCATATCCTGACTGCTTAGAAATCAAGTGGTAAAATTCCTTTTGGCCTCTCTTTAGACCTATTTTTCCTTTGTCAAATACAATTTTTTCTTCCCTAGATTTACAGATTTTTTTTTTTTTTAACATATTCTTTATGGCATGTGGAATTCAGTGCATCAAGAAAACTCCTCCTAGCTCTCCCTCTCCTTAAGTTACAAAGCAAGTATTCTGGGCAAAATTGTTATTTTGTCATTTAATCCCTTCTGTTCTGACGGGAGAATCTGGGATCACTTCCTTTGTGCTCTTAAAAATGAAGAAATGCTTCACTTTTCTCACTGGCAAGCTCTGGTGGTTTTCTTCCTCCCCACAGGGGAAAATAAAAGCACAAAATGCAAGCTAGTAGATGTTTTCCCACGCAGTCTCTCAGAGAAGCACAGAGCTAGCCATGTACTCCACTGGTTGCCTGAAATTCTGGAAAGTTCCCAGCTGCAGTAAGAACAGCCCAAATAATCCTGTGAATGCGGTACGTGCCTGTAATAACCTGCGATCTGTGTGAATTCAGCCCCAGCCTGAGTCTGAGCTCCTCGGACAATTCGTCTTCCAAGCGTCACGAACAAGCAAGTGCCCCGACCTGAGCGGTGTGTGCTGTACGGGTTCACACCGTGCTTAGGGACTGAATTTATTACCGCTTCAAACAAAAATACATCAGCCAAAGCCCAGCGAGGTTCTCTCTGCAGTGCCTGTGTAGCAGCCCCTTCTAGTACCGAGGTGCGTCTGCAGGAGGGACGCAGGCGTCGGGTACAGGCCCTGTGGCCGTGACACACGTGGTGGGAAGCAGCGTACATCCTCAGGACTTCATCCTGTGCGGCTCTGGGCCGTGGGATTTGGTTTTAGGCCATCAGCCTTGCTCAGTACGTGGCCCATTAAGTGTGCTTGTTGGGTGCTGGGAGAGGAGGAAAGGTCTCCTCTGTCTCCTGGGGGACACGGTTGGTTGTACTGAACAGGCAAAAGCAAGGTTGTGTGGGGAAGAAAGGGAAGAAATTGCCGTGGGTAAACGAATCCTGTTGTTCATTGTGTTACAAAGATACGCTGTGCCACTCTGGACTTTGCAAAATGACCAGTGAGAACTCTCCAGTGTCTTCCTGCAGGCATGTTTTTTTGGTGTTTATGTTCTGCTTCTCTGCAGCGCCAAAAGGGGCGCTGGTACCTCCTCCTGAGCACTCCGTTAGACACTTGCCAGCCTTGTTTGAATGCTAATGCCAGTTCTGCCAGGAATAAACATAGGTCAGGAAGACGCAGGGAACAAATCTTGCCCACCCTCCACGGTGTGCAATCCACGGCTCGCCCCACAGAGCCGCGCTGTCCCAGCACAGAGGTGCAGCCCCGGGCCATGGCCCTGCTCGGGGCCCGGAGCTCAGGCAGGGGTGGTGCGGGCTCAGGCTGCCCGCAGAGCGCGGTTACGGGAGCGGGTGCCAAGCGCGAGCCACGGAGCTCTGAACAGCGTCTGTGGTGTTTGTTAGTGCGGGGAGCCTGGGCTCAGACGTCGTTTGAGCTACACGCACGTGGAAGGCTCTGAGGGGACTGCAGTAACACAAACATGACGGGAGCAATATCGGTGGTGTTTTCTTCACACAAACCTGAGTTCTAGACTACAAAACTGTCTTACCGTGTGGCTTATTTTTTTTAATGCCTGTTTTCTTTTTATTGCTGGCTCTAAGTAGATATCTAAATTTAAAATTACAGGATTAAAGCAGTTCTTTTCTTTAGGGTAAACTTGAACTGAACTGATGCATTCATCTTTAAAATAAATACTAAATATTCATAGCCTTGTGGCAAACTGTCAGACATGAGATTTGGTTTCCTCTGTGTTATCAGCTTCACCCCTGTTAACAATGCCTGTTCTTATCTCTTCTCAAAGCCATGCTGTTGAAATTGAACTGTATCACCACAAGTATCTCATGTCAGTGTCAGTCAAGCCAGGAAGCACAGGCAGTGCTTCCTCAAGATTTCCTACCATCGACTACCGTGTCAGGTCTTTCCCTAAGAGTAGTTGTATCTTTCCAGAAAGCTACACCAAAGCAGGCAGATTAGTTTCACCCGTTTTCACATGAGTTGACCACGGTGGGGCATACATTTGTGCTGCTTTGCTGGTGTAGGAAATCCTTTCATTTTATAATCATAAGCCAGAATATAAAGCTCTTTTGAAATGTAGATTTTTCAGTTATTCCGACTATTCAAAGCCTTTTCTAGAGAGAAGTGTTTGATTATGCATTAACTTTAAAGAATATATATATATTATTGTTTTGAGGCAACGTCTCAGGAAACAACAAGAAAAATCATTTTGGTGACAGAACAAAGGCTTAAGGCTGGTGTAAGCAAATCTTGCTTCCAATAGCAAAGCACCCTCAGAGAAAGCACGTGGCAAAATGCTGTTGTCGTAGAATCTATCTCAGTCTGCATCAGTTTCCTGTACTAAAAAAAACAGCATGAGGGGCCCAGGGCATGGTGCTGCCTTCCTCAGAGACTGTCACCGAAGGTCGCCGAGGACATGTAATAAGCCTACAGCAGCACCTGGCTGTGTCTGGGTAAGAGGTGTAGGGTCAAGGCCTTTGTCTCATTCTCTTTCTTTATCTTCTATCCCTTGGAAGGAAGCCGAGCTTCCAAAGCTGAAGAAATAGAAGTCACTGGCAGTATTTGTTACACAAGCTGTAAGCTTAAGGCTTTCCTTTGTCCTGAAATCTGTTCTTCTGAGTACAGCTTGCTTCTGTGCAGAGGGCTAGCGCAGGGATTAAGCATCACCTAAGTCCTACTTATGCCTCCATATTAGTGCATAAATGAGATTTAAACAGCTAATAGCCCCTTCTTGCTCTCTGCGTAGAGCCAAATTTCACATGCTGGCCGTGATGAGACTGGAGAATGCACATCATTGTGGCAGCAGCAGCCAGCTTTAAGCAGGGGACTGAATGTCAGTGAAATGGGGCTGAAAAATGCCATAGCCACATCAGACATGTTTCAGAAGGATGCCTCAAACAGGCAGTGAGTCAACAGCCTCCTCCGTGCTTGCACAGAGAACACATCCGTCATTCCCCGTATGCCCACCAGGGATCGCATCAGCTCCTTCCACAGTAATTAAAATCCACAGCTGATTGGGAGCTTTCCCCTGGAAGAGGTGCTCCTCTGAAGCTGTGCCATGCACAGTGCCATCTCCATTCAATGCTCTTCAGAGCTGCAGCTCCAGCAGCGTAACGGGGCCCACTGCCCGCAGCTCCCGGCCCGCCCCAGGGCCTGCCCGGGGCCTGGTGGGCCAATGGCCTGGCCAGCAGCTGCCTCGAGTCTGCCTTGCTTGGAGGCACTGGGGGTGACCAGTACTTTGGATTTCCACTTTGCTGCTTGCAGCCGTGAAATAAAACGCTTTGGGTCTTCGCAATGCACGCTGATAGATACAGGCCGTCAGGCCCTACCTGCTTCGCTCACAAAATGCCTTTTCTGAGAGCAGCCCTTGCAGCATGAAGTCAAGCTGTTTTGTTCTGAGCGCAGAATCCCAAAATACCAAAGCGCCTTGCAGCTCCTGGGAGCTAAACCCTTGGATTTATGACAGCTTGCTCGGTTGGTAGCTGGTAGGCAAGGCTCTTTGATTAGCTGCTTACCCAGGAGTCGCTGTCTATTTCTGAGTTGCCTATCATCCCACTTCTGTACTTAATTAAACTGGTGTCTGTCACTTTTATTATTATTTTTTTTTTAATGGAGAATCACAGATTAAGGAGTTGGAACAAAAATGATTTTGTTGCAGGAGGCATTCATTAACAAATCAATTAGGTGTACTTAATATCATTCCAGTGCAATTTTCAGTGTGAATGCTTTTCTATTAATTTTTCTATCCTGCTAAAATGTAGCATTATGCCAGCAGAGAGAACGGTTTGGCAAAGGCAAAGACAAAAACGAGGGAGCTGCCAAGTGCAAGGAAAAAAGGAAGTGACAATGCAAGCAGACATGGAGAGTGTTCAGTAATTTATTCTCTTCCCTAGAAATGGGCTGGACTTTGGCAGGTGTCTAATTCGGGAGATAATGAGAAGCACCGTGATGAGGGTGAGGAGTGACATGCAGTAATGGCTCGGAAAGTCACGGCATTCCACAGCTGAGCCAACTACAGAACAAATCTCCCTCCACCTCCTGCGTTTGGGCCTTTGGAGCTGTGCGAAGGTACACAGACGGAAAGAGAAGTGCTCAGGTTAGAAGCTGTGTTTTCGCTAGGTGATGTGACACTTCTGGCCCCAAATTACTTGCGAGTTGCCACCAGGTGCAGCAGGCGTTGGGCTGGTACAGGCCTGGTGAGGAGGAGGAGGAGGAGGCAGCCAGATGAGCGGTCCCGCTCCTGTGCTCGCCGGGCACCATCTGCGCAGGATAAGCCGGCCTGGCTTTTGATAGAGGCAAGCGGCACTCGGCTATGTTGCTGAATTTAGTATTAGTATTCACTGTAATCTTTTCTGAGTTTCCTGGATTTCAGCATGCTTGTTTGGTTATTTCGTTCTCCAGTCTCTATTTTGCCTGCTAGGGGGTTTTGGCAAGGCCCGTTTAACTGTTTTCCAAACGAATGCGAGGTTCTAGGAGAACTAGTTCACCATCTCAGAGCTTTGCTGTGAGCATGTGAGGCTTTCTGCTAGATCTGAGAAACGTGAAGCCCCACAGGGTGAATGCAGCTGGGCAGCTGTGAGAGCCCCTGCACGCAATGCTGCTGCTAAAGGCAGCGTGGGGCAGGGAGAAATGTGGCCCACAAATGTTATTTCCTGTGCTCACTGACTTGGTGCGGATAGCTGCTTACAGCTGATTCACAGAGGAAGACAATAACATTACAAATTTCTTGTTCAATGCTGGAGCTGTTCAGAGAGAGAAAATGCGGCAGAGCAGTGAAAATGAGGAATACGTGTTTAAGTTCATTGCAAACATCTTTACAGATGGAACAAAGTAACTGCTGTTCTGGAGCACGTTGGTGCTGTCTGTGCCAGTCCCTCTTCTCCGCAAGTGGTGGGTCTGAGAAGGGTACCAGAAGGGAACAATTTTCTGGCCTGTAAGGGAAAATTTTTCTCAGCTCTTACCAGGAGTTTAAGTATGGAAGTACTTCCTAAGTGTCTTGGAAAAAATCTAGCACTGTTCAGAGACATTTGGAAGTCCTTTTTTAACCATGCAAATGTCTGATGGCTACGGTGCCCGTGTGCCTTGCTGGCTCTGTGCTTCTGTCCCAGCCTGCTGGCGTCTGGGGCAAGGAATGTTTTCCCTCTTCAGTGTCTTGTGCTGCTTTGACTGCCGTGATCAATAGCAACGCGTCAGCGCTTTCCTGGTTGGTGTTGTTTCCATTGTTCAGTGCCTTTAACAAGCTGGAAGAAGGAATAGTCACCAGCACCAGCTTCAGGCGTTCCTGACCTGGATATCAGGCTGTGTGTGTGTATCCTTCAGGCACTGCCCTTTGCTAAATGAGCAAATTGATGGTGTTGCAGAGCATCTAGCAATTATATTTGAATACACCACTTAGGGACTGTGACAAATCCATTGCATGAAGTGAAAAAGCAAAAGGTTAAAATTAAAATGGCTTAATAAAATGATGTGTTGTCATAAGCCATTTAAAACTGCACCGGCGGACTGCAGCTGCGAGGAACACTGAGCATTCACCCCAGAAACATCTTTATTTGTGAAAATGAACAGCAGGCAGCTCCTTGGCTGTACAGATAGATGGACTTAGTCACAGCTCTGTTGAATTAGTTGAGGATCTGACCATGCACCTTTGTTTGATCTTTAAGCATGAGAATACTTCTGACTCCTCTCAAGCCCCAAATAATCAGGGATTTACACCGTGGCTTTAGCTGTCCCAGGGTGTACAGGAGCCTGGTGCCACTGCTCGGTTTCATGGTACTGTTTCCTTGCAGCAAAGCTTACCTCATAGGAATTGCTAACTGATGTGACAGATAGTTTTGCATAATTTAACCCGTTTGGATGTTAGCTTGATCTTGCTCAAGCTCATGTCAGGCTGCCAGAATGTCACAAGGCAAGGGAAGGCTGCCTTACGTTGCTCTACGGTGGGATCCTGGCTGTGCTTCGCTGTGTAATCGCTTAGAAGCAGTACCGTAATGTTTTCCCATTTTGTTAGAGATTACTTCCTGTTGCTGTTTTGAAGGGATAAAGCAAATCCGGTGTGCCTCTGGTGAAAGTTTCTAAAGCAGACACTGGTATCACATGGTTCAATCCTCTCCTTAGTTACGCAGATCCAAATCCGCAGGACTCGCTTGACCTAGGGCTTTGCGCTCACATGTGTGCCAGCTTCGGGGTGCAAACGCTACCCGGTGCCGTGGCCTGAGACAGGCTCGTCTGGAGATGGAGCAGGTTCCACCGAGGGAATGGCTTTTTTCCGAAATCAGGACAGCTGACCTGATGTTGGAGTAAGCTGTTCATGTGTCACCTTAGGCTATGGTGATTATTGCTGTGTCTTTGGCAGGATTAAAACAATAAAAAACAAACCCCCAAAAGCAGAATGAAATTTATAAAAATTTATGATTCTCATGTAAAAGAAAGGATTTATAAAAATCTGTATCCTAACATTGGGACAACATGCTGGTTAAGTATTTCTGAGAAAATTAGAACTAGCTTTCACCTGCAGGAGAAACTTCAGCCAGACATCAGAGCTGGGCACGTTTTAGGTAGATAAAGCCGGGACCCAGCAGCAGCGTCAGGGCCAGAGCATTGGTTCAGGTGGCAAATGCCACGGCTCAGATGGCTGCTGCAGAGCAGAATGCTCTGAGGCTTTCTCCAGAATTGTGCACGAGGTACGGTGACCCCTGGAGCCCTTCCCCCAGGCCAGTGTGCTGGGAGGGAAGTGGGAGTATCGGCATCTGAAGGCAACGTGGCACTGTCACAAACTTAGATTTTTTTTTTTCTGTTTTTCTGACCAATCAGTCAAATTTTTATCTGTAGAAAGTCAGGCTGGCTACAAAATTTTGAAGTGTATTGATTCAAAAGGCCAGATAGCTGATCTGTTCTCTAAAAAAAATAGAAAAAATAGCACAATTGACATTTCTTGTCAGCCGGTGTCAGAATGATTTATAAAGTGATGGACCGTGGTTCTTGATGTGACAGGATGACAGCTTTCCTATATATGGCCATTATAAAATTGCTCTGCAACAGAATTTCAGTGGAAGACCGAGGTTGCTAGAGGTTATCTGCATTTGCCTTAGGAGAGAAATGTTATTTTAAGGAGTGTCTGCATCTGTATGAAGAACGGAAATCGTGGAGGAGAATATTGGCACCTCACTGTTTCGTGTTCATGGTGTTCTCATTTCTAATTCAAGGCAGCACAAAAAGCTTTTTTCAATTTCAACAGCAAACATATGAAAATGGGCATTAATGCGTTTGAAGTGGTACTCAAACTCCATAGACACTGGAATCCAGGACAACACCCAGTGAATAATGTGGCCAGCAACAGCCCCGCAGTAACGGTGACTCTGTGTGCCAACGCCGTCACCTCAGGGTCATTCGTACACGGTGTGTTAACGGGGAAACACAGTGCTCCCCCTGTTCTGTAAGGCCAGAAGGGAGCCCCGTTGTCCCCTGCCTTACAAACATCACCAGGCTTCCCTTAGCTGATCTTTTAGAAATACGTTGGCTCCTGATGTGAAAATTGCCGGAGGCTGCAAATTCACAGCTGCGTTTGGGGAACCCCGCTCAGTCGTCCCCTCAGCGTGCGTGCCATGGTTTTAACGTCGCGCCGCGCACGCTCAGCTCGGGCCTGGTGGTGCTGTGGTTTGTCAGACCAACGAGCCATGGCAGTGGTTTGTCCGTCATATCCCTGCAGTGTTAAAACACATGCTGTCAGTCTGCACGCAGCCCACCCTGGAGCTGCATTTCTCCGCAGCTACCTGTTCTGTCTTCGTGTCATTAGCAAACTTTGCCTGTGATGAGTTTATATTCTGCTCCAGGTCATCAGGATTAATTTTAAAGAGTTCAGTGTCCGGCGCCAGTCACCATGGGGATGCATTAGGAACAGAGACGGGCGATGATCCCTGTTTGGAGGCTGCCAGTGGCTTAATCCCTGCTAATCTTTCGGAAAGGAGGATTGGGATCCAGGAGCGCGGCTCGCTGCGAGAGAGGGGTCACGGGGGAGCCCAGCGTGCTTCAGCTTATGCACGTTGACTTCATGCCTGTGCTTGATTTGTCTTCATTTTCACATGTCCCCGTAGAAGCAGGCTCTTGTGTGAGGTACCCTGCTTGGTGCTCTTTTAGGGTTGTTGGGGTTAACTGGATCTGAGAGAGGGTAATTGGGGGGGGAGTGAGAGTAGTGTTGGAAGCTGAGCTGGAGAAGGCTGTTTGGGTAAACTTAGGGGTTTGCATTTGTTTGAACTTCTGGTTTTGTAGTTACTTCTGGTTATCCGAGCATGTTCTGGGTGTGTGCTTCCTCGCTGTTCACATGTGGAGAAAGGAAGTACCCCTGTTACGTACATGAGGGGCTGTAAAGCTCAAACAGTCAATCCCAGCTTTGTGTTTACTTTTGTAACTTCTATTTAATAAGAATTAGGTGCTTAGCTAGGAATAAGGCATCCCAACACCTTTACATAGCTAAGTCAAAATTCTTGCCCTTGTCTACAGAGGGAAGACTTTGGAACTATAAAAAGTCAAACCGATCTGTTCCCATATCCCAAGTTATTATTGTCACCACTTGATTGATGCTATGGGCACTTCAGGGCAAACTATTACCTGTGTGAGACACGGGCACACTGGCTTGAAACTAAAACAAACCAAAAAAAAAAAAAAAAAAGAGAGGAAAAACTATAATCAATAAATCTATTTGTTTAAAATAAGCCCTAGAAGTGCATCCTGTAGCAAATTGCGAAAGAGCGAAGAATGGATGACTCATTCTTTGTCACTTGATTTTTACATAATCTCAAGATCCAGGAGGGATCGTGTACTGGTGTTGACTGCAGTGGAGTTCAGGAGCTGCTCAGTTCCCTGCCCTGGAGCACAAACTGTAGTGTGGCACGCTTCTTTGGTCTCTATCTTCTTCCACTGACCAGAAATCTCAGTTTTGTTTGAGGTGAAAAGTGAAGTTTTAGTATTTAGACTACGTACCAACAACTGGGTTCTCCTTTGGAACCCAGCAGAGGCATCTCCAACGCTGTCCTCAGTGCCCTCTGACTTGGTGAGATATTTGGTGTGTCACTGCTGTTGTGCGTTGCTCTCATTTGCCCACATTAACTGAAATAATAGTTTCAGCCTGTGCCAAAAGTACTGCATTCTCACAATGGCAAAAAAGAAAGGTCTAAAAAAGGAAGACAGATGCACATACAGCTAGAGCTGATGCACTGAAGGCTTTTTGGAGGGTTAGCAAGCTCCTGCACATGGTGCTCTAATGTCTGATATAAATCAAGCCCGTGCAAGACAGATGCAGTCACCTGGAAAAGCAGGGAGTTACATTGTTCAGCGTCAGTTGGGAGGAAAGGGAGCCAGAAAGGCTCTGCTTCGTATCTCAGCTCCCCTGTGCTCCCTTTATGCAAGGAAGATGAGGATGTGTGAAATGGAAAACGATTTTAAAATGCATTCTGAGGTGATTCCGCTCATTTATGGGCCCTTTTCTGAATTCCCATGTTAAAACCACCAATGTAAAAGTCAGCAACCCCAGGACGACACAGTGGGCAACACAAATACATTAGGGCAATATCCGTAGGCATGAGTTAGGGTCCCACTGTGTCACACGCTGTGTGGGAACCAAGAGCCTCTGCCCGGAAGGGTTTGTGTTCTACATGGGCAAGATAGCAAATGAGAAGGCAAATGGGGACAAAAGGAGGCACATTAGCCTTCGTCTCTTGCCATTTCCCTGATATTATCATGTTATTTAGGGACTAGAAGCCTGACAATTGGAGCATCTGCAGCTCCATCTGACTGGTACTTTCACCAAGTGGTCCTGCTTCTTGCAGCAATGACGGAAGCTTGCTTCTAGGGTTAGGCAAGAGCTTTGGGCTGAGTCAGATGTGTCGCAAGAAGAATGTTTTTTCTTTGATCCCAGATAAAAAACTGGAATTTGAGGTTGAGGCAAGTGAAAATGTAGATCCTAACGTACCGTCACATCTACTGTGGTTACATAAACACTGATTTTATTTTATTTTTTTAAGAAAGAAAAAGGAAAAAGAAGAAAACTCAGATGAAGCTGACTTGAGATGCTCAGCTGAACGCTCTCTTTCCTTTGTTGCTGCCTTATCACTGGTGCCTGGTGCGGGCTGTGTCGTACCTGAAGAGCACAGCTCACGGGGTGCTCTGAGGAGAGGCTGCGGTAAGCCTCACCCGAGCACGTCTCTAACATTCAATATTCAGTCAGTGAACTTTGTGCCTCCCTCTGCTAAATGCCAGCCAGCTGGGCCTGGGGAGGTGCTCAGCTCCCCAGCCTCTACCTCCAGGACCTGGAGGCGTTTCTGGTGCAGGGAGGGTGATCCCCAGGGGCAGCCTAAGCATCCCCTCAGGCTGGCTCTGGTTTCCTGCACTCCTTGTGCCAGAGCCAGCCTGAAGGAGAACAGAGGGGGTGGCAGAGAAGATGATGACAGGACACTTTTATTTATAGTTCGACTGAGGCAGGGAGAAGGAGCTGTTGGTGTGAGAAATGGGAGGGGAATCGCACGCCCCCTCCTCAGCCCCTTTGTGCCGAGCAGTTGCAGCTCGGGTCCGGCTCTGCAGAGCCACCTGCCCACTGCCCATGTCCTCAGCAGGCAGGTGCCTGCGATGCCTCCAAGGAGAACACGTAGCCAAGCCCCATGCCTTGCTTCAGAAGTGCAGTTTGCTACTTCAGCCTGCTCCTTGTACGATTTTTTTATTCTCATTCTCACCCTGGCTGCCAATTGTGTTTTATTGCAGCGATTTGGAAATGAACTCCTTAATCTCTCACATTGTTAGGAGAATGATGGTAGCTTCACTTCCCACTTTACAGAGAGCAAGAGAAAAATGATTACTGCACTATAATGTGATATCCGCTAAATAAGGGCTGGATCAAATGCCTGTCAGCTAGAATTTCTCAAACTGTGTGGGATGGGGAGACCAAGGCTTTCTGAGCTGTTTGGTTGCTGTCTGATAAGACTGCTAATATCTAAAACCGGTGAAATGCTCACAGAAAAAGCCATGGATGGTGATTGCTCGTCATAAGGTGAGCCAGAATGCAGAGCAAGCATGGACGGTGTGGGGCTCCTAAGGGAAGTGCTGGGAAATTTAAATAATTTGAGATGTTGTGCTTCAGATGTATCAGTTGCTGAAATGATGACACAGCCAGTTGTAAGAACAGGCAGTGATTTTGTAAGAGACAAGAAAATGTCCTCATTTACTTCTTCCCTCCACCTCCAATTTAATCTACTGCCAATTGAAATTCCTGACCTGATAACTACCAGATACCAGATAACTACCTTGGTGATAGAGGGGGAATAGAGATGGATTTTTAGCAACTAATAACAGCAAATAGAATGCTCAGGAAGAAACTTTGTCACTAGTGCCTCCATCCTGTGCAGCTGGAAGCATCTGCGTACGGTGCCTCGGGGTTATATCTCCCTTTGGGAGGCAGCCAGAGGCCAGCCTTCATCTCCAGCGATTCCTTCCCTTGTTCCCTCTGGAGCCTGCTAGGGCACAGCAGCACCTCGGAGCGTTCCCAGGTTCTTTCTCAGAATTAGACCAAGGCTGCGTTTGAGGCGGAGGTGAGACGCGTGCCTGTTGTTAGCGCTCTGGCTGCGGGGTGTACTGGTTAACGGCACTGCTTTGCAGCAGCTCTGTGTGCGATCTGTCACTGGTCTCCCCCATCAGACCTCTGAACAAAGCAGCGCTCAGAACAGGCACAGGAGGAAACATGAATCTCTGGGTTCTTGCGAGTGGGCAGGTGTTCGGAGCAACAAGAGCCAGAAGGGAAGTGCGTGGGAGGTAGGGGATCCTTGGAGGGCAGTCCTGAATGAGTGCAGAACCTGGAGGCGCTGAGCAGCCAGGCTGGCGAACAGCGGGGCGGCAGGATGCAGGCACCGGGAGCTTGCCTGTGGTGCCTGTTCCTTGTTCCAGCGCTCATCGCTTGGTGGTATGTGGGGTCTGGGTTGGCTGCACTTCTGGATTCTGAATTCAGCATTCACTCCGTGGAGTGGAGATTGCTCAGGGTTCCTTGCAACCTGAAGGAGTTTCTGGCTCCGGTTACCCAGCTTCATTTGGCACTGTGCAGGTTTAATTAGGGCTGGGGTCAGAGTTAGAGCAGATGGAAAGGAAAAGTACGAGCTGCTGCTTTGCTTGATCTCGTAGGGCTTGGGCTGTCAGCTGTGGGCTGTTGGGTTTTGTTGCCAATGTTATGTGTATGCCAAAATAAGACAACTTAGGCCATTTTGCTTTAAAAACTTACTTGGAAGAATGCCTCCAACTTTAGAATCATCTTTGTTTTGCATATGGGAGACTGAAATGCCAGGATGGAAATGTCGTTACTGACTGTGCAAGCAAAGTTGTCTTATTTTAGAATAATAACACAGGTGAAAATCTATATATAAAATACAAAATCAGCATAAGACACTGCAGTAGGAGCAGGATCGGTCCAGCAAATTGCTTTGGCAGGATTTATCTGAGTCTCTCAACAGGAGCCATGAGGGTGGCAAATCTTGCTTCCAGCAGTTTGGACTGAAGACCTGCTCCACTCCTGGCAAGTCCAGGAGCCTTGGACTGTCCCCGGGGAGCCTCAGGGCCAGCAGCAGGGCCAGCGATGTGCGGAAAACGGCTACAGCCTGGGACCTCATCTTTTGTTCCCTGCCTGCTCTGTCCTAAATCCGGGATTTCCCAGGGAACGTTGCCTGCAGGACCGAGTTTGTATCCGTGTAGAACTCAGTGCGCTGGGATGTTGCCCCAGGGGAATTCTCTGCAAAAATCCCTCTAAAGCAACATCATGTAGAGCCTCCTTTAAATCCCATTTCTTTCAGCTTTTCAAGTAAAAACAGCAAGCAAGTGCTGCAGGACTGCATTGTTGTGCAGAGTGCCTGCAGTGCTCTTTCCTCTGGTGAGCAAGAAAACTGTTTCTAAATCTCCTGCTTTGTTCTTGCACGTTCCAGATGTGCCACCCTGCCATTCCCAGGGTTCCAGAGAAACTGGGCAGAATACTCAAACTTCCACAGAACCCAGTTTAACGTATTTCTCCTTTGTTTTACTGTAATGAATTAGTTAAAATCCAGAGAGCACTTCTGGGGGAAATACTCACTTTATGTTCTGCTGGGTTGAAAATAAAACACAAAATCACCTCTAGGTTCTCTCCAGTTTATTGTTTCTTACGGATGTAGAACAGCCTCTTACTGAACATCCGTGCTGGAGTCAGAGGGAATTTGCCTTTACGCAGTTTAAGATCCAGGCAAGCACAACCTGCCACCATCTTTATGCACTTAATCCAGGTGTCAGACCTGGACGTGCTGTCGGCCCCTTCTGTACTGTATTTCAGCATTGACTGGCCACAAAGGCAGGCTGCTTTGGCTGCAGGCACACAGTCAGGCCTGGTTTCCCCCAGCATGCTGTGCTGCTGAGGATGCTGCTGCTGGCCCTGCACGAGCCCAGGGCAGAGCACACTGAGGTGGCCGAATTTTACCTCTGGTACAGCTAAGAGAGCTCTTGCAGAGTCGTTTTTTATAGGGAAGCAAAACCAACAGGCAGCTAATTGCTGGAGGGATAAATGGATGGATGTTTCTTCGATCACTTTTCTGGTAGGAGGAGGAGAGATGCCCTGCAGCTCCTCTGGGGCCTTTCTCATTTGGTGAGAAGCTCCTCTCCCTGAGTTTTTCATTTGATGATATGTACCTCTCCATTTTTAGGTTTAGCTTTGCTTTCATTACTCCGCAGTTTCCCAGCTTTCCTTTTCCTAAACTGGAAGGTAAACCTAAAAGAAGGAAACACCACTAAACTCCATGAGGTCTAGAACTGCGGTCACGTAATTTCAGATTTTTGTCAAATTACTCTTTCTGCTTTAACCTTCTAACTCCAGTGGCAGCAACAGGTCTGGTACTTCTCACAACTCTTCCAGAGTATGTTTGCTCTGTTTGTACCCTGCCATGCAGCTGCGTTAAATATAAGCTAATTTAGGGACGAGCAGAGAAGGGGATCTCAGTTCACCTGTGTGATGCCCAGCAAGTGATTTGTTAGAAAACAGGAACACATCCGGTGCTTCCACGTGCTTCGTTGCTGCAAGGGCTCGGTCTGTAGACAGGCAGTACTCTGTTGCAAAAACCCCTGGCTGCAACGGGAGTTGTGCCTCTGCCTTTACTGAGTGCGGGATCTCAGTGCGCGGAACTCCAGCTTTGTCATTCATGTGCCTACAGGGAGAAAGAAGGATGAATGTGCTGCTTGGGCTGTACACACTTTTTAAATGGAAAGTTCACCATTTGGACTGGATAGCCTCAAATGTGTCCAGTTCTTGGTATTTTCAGGACATAATCACTTACTGCTCAACCATGGACAGCCAAAAGGTAGGACACAGTTGTCTTACTTTTTTGCTTACAGCTGGGTAATAAAGACTAAAGTAAAAGAGGCAACCAAAAAATGATGTGTCCCAGCACCCAGACAGCTGGCTGCGCTTAGAAAACTCTCCTGCAATTTTAACATATCATAAACGATTTGTAATCTAATTTAAACCGACGTAAATCATTTCCATTAAAGATCACAAATTGTACATGGGAATGCTCCTCTCACTTTCTAATTTTCTCCTCTTACTCTCCCCCATTTAAATAGCTACTGGTAAGGTCTCTTTTTTTGGTGTCAGTTAAGCCACAGCAACAGTTAACAAAGAGCGAATGACACATTCTGGATTACAATTTTCACTTTTGTACCACTTCAGGAACACTGTACGTATTTAGAGAGAGCTTCACAAAGCTTGACTGTCTGGGGAAACCCTCACGAGCAGGAGCAGCAGCATCTGCACGCTGCAGCCAGCTGAAGCCAGTGCTTTTCAAATTCAAGACAATATTTTTATATTTGTTTGTGCACTTTGCTATTCAACCAGCTCCAGCTGGCACTGACCTCTCGAGCAGGGTGGTTGGCCTGAACCGCAGTATAGGAAATGAACTGGCAAGCCACGCACGATGTCACATATTTATCCCTCCTTTTCTCTGCCTTTGTGGCCAGGTGACAGGGACCCTCCAGTCTGCAGGCGGGTGCAGTCTGGCACGTCTGAGCGCCTGACAGCTGTGCCGCCTGCTGTCCTCGGTCGCCGCGGAGCACTGTACCCAGTGACTGGCGCGTTAGCTCTCATTTTCTTCCTTGCTGGTGTTGTCTGAAATGTAGCTTCTTCCTGCCAGTTCTGTCTTTCTGACGACAGCAGCATCACTTCATAGCTGTCTCAGACTCCAGAGGGCTGCCCAGCATGGATGAGCCATTCCTTTGGCTAACCAGTTTGGCAGGGTGGTCTGTCTGCATTTTGCAGGGGAAAAATGCCGACAAGTACAGTTTTCATTTTATTATTTGATTTTATTAGCTTATATATATATACACATAGGTTTATATACATGTATGTTTTTGTATACTTTATCCCAGGTTTTCAGGTCAGAAGTGTCTAAGATCCTGTGGGTGTCCAACGTGAGTGCAGTCAAGAACACTGCGTTAGAAACACGTGAGTCTCCTAAAGCTGCGGTCCTCGAATCTCAGCACCGTTTTCCTGGAGGCTTATGGTCAAGCTCCTCCAAAGACTTTTTTCACCTTTTTCAGGTTTTAATATTTCATTCATGCCTGTGCAGTGCCTTTCAGATTACATTGTATTGCTCTGTATTAGGATGTCCCCATTTGACTCTTGGGGTAGCAAGGATCAGGTTAGGCTGCTGTGTGATTTCAGCTACAGCTCTTCGTGCTGTTACATGGTAGGCTCTAACAAATGGTTATCACAGAAAACTGCCTGCATAAAGCTGCCTGCGTGGTGTGACTGCATTTTACACAGAGTAACAAACAGGGAGTAAGCAGATCCACTTGGCTTACTCCAGCCACCAGCAAACGTATAACTTGCACTTTTAGGAGTTGCTGATGTTTCTCTTCACAATTCATGTCAGGAGTATGCTTTCTTCGTGGCTGCACTCATTAAAAATAAGCACCTGAGGTTTCACAGGGAATCAGGGTACAAAGCCTGAGTGGATACAGTGAAGTGAAGGTACTAATTACGGAGGGAAGGCAGCAGGGCTTGACGCGCTGCCAGATCACACAATGTGTTTTGGATGACTGTAACTCCAGGGGTTAGTTTGTGGTGAGAAAATAAAATTAGCATAAATATCCTAATAATTACTCTCCTTGTCTGTGAAATCAGATTGACAAGTCCTATGGGGAGAAGTAACTCCTTTAATGAGCCTTTGCAGAGGTGATGACTGCTGTGCTTGTTCTTGCTGGTGTAAATTTGAACTTTCAGGCATACATTGTGTCCTGGCTATTTTTGTTTTCAAGAGAAAAAAAAAAAAAAACAGGATGTAGAAGTGTGCATTTATTTTCAGTTTAAGCAGAATAGGTGCATTCAGGAATACACTTCACGCCTTTGTTTAGAATCCCCTTGGCGAAACATGTGCGTGGTGAAGACGCACAGGCTCAAATTCAACAGCAATCTGAAGCCAAGCTCTTGCTGACTTTAATATTTTTTTCGCGGTATGTAATAGGAGTGAGCTTTGCCCGTTGAACCTTGAGTTTATTTCTGAACCTCTCACGTTCTCCTCTTCATGTGCTTCAAAAGAGGCCACCTTGCTGCGCTGACAACACCACGACCCCGTATAAGTGCTGCCCGTGGCGTGGGACTCAGCATCCCGCTGGCCTCACGCGTCGTGCCCTGCCATTCTCCGCCTTGAACTCCCCACATCGTGTGGCTGCAGCCCTGGGGCGGGAGTGGCAGCGCTGAGGAGCAGGCAGCCTGCGAGGGGGCCGAGGGGCAGGACCCCGCGCTCTCTTCTGAGTGTTGGTGCCACGGTGACACTGAGCAGGGCCACTATGCTTGCTGCCACCATCTTTTGACGGCCCACAAGGGGGAAAGGGGTAATCCTCCCTGAGACACAAATCCCCTTCCCTGTACACAGAGAATTCTGCCACTTGTTGGTGATGCCAGAGTGCTGGGAGATGTGTTTCTGCAGAAAGCTGCTTTTGTTTAAAACCCGCAGCTTTCCGATTTTCACAGCAGATCTAATTTCCAAGAGCTCTAGGTCTTCAGCGGAGAGGAAAATCCCACTGCTTGCTCACATTTTTATTCCTCCACATAATCCCCCTACTCAATGCCCCACAGCAGCTTTTCTTCTAAAGTAGCTTCTGATTTTTGGAACTGTTTTCACATTCGGAGCTTAAATGTAAGAACAGAAAAAAGCACACCCTCTTTGTTAGAGCACGTCTCCGTCTCGCCCTCTCAGCCCGAGTGGTACCCAACGACTGCTCACGTTTGGGACTGTGTAAGTCAAGGCTCCTGCTGCGAACTTACCTCCATCCCGAGTTCGGTGGGAATGCAAACAGTTCCCTTCTTGGAAGTGTCCATCCTCCAGGGGCTGGGAGTGGGAGAACCTGAAATTTGCCCATTCCTTCTTTCGCACACACACTTGTCTGATTTTGAATGAGGCGCTTGCTTTCTGTCCCGTCTTTCCCAGTTCCTCCGGGAATTCTTCATTTCCCTTTACTCCGTGCGTGTTTATTCCCACACCGTGCCTCTCCAAGCCATCTCTCCTACCTCAAATGCTGGTGTTTGAGCTTAAACGGGGCATGCGAAGGCTCCGAACACCGGGGGCTGATTTGCAGTGCACTCAGCGCATTCGCAGCAGGGCTCAGGGCTGCCGAACCCAGTGGTGCTGTGTAGTGTGCATATTTGTGACGTAGGGATTTGCATTTATTTACCATTTATTTTGTTTTCTGACTCCTAGTCTCAGCACAACGATTTAAAGGGGGAAACAGAATTACCATTATTTGCTTTCCATGAGAATTTTAAGAAACTGAGCTGGGAAAGAAGCTGTGACATGTGCCAGATCACGACAGGCACCAAATCCCAAACCCAACAAGAATTTGTGAGGCCACGTCTTCTTAACTGTGACTGCGCTGATTAGCGCTGAACAATGCTGGAGGAGAGAGCTTGCGTGCGAGCACACGCAGCCACGTTTTATCTTGTATTGAAGACACAAGTGGTTGTTCGCAGAGTGTTTGTTTTTCCAAGCTACGGGCAAAACTGCGTGTGTAGTGGTGCCACTTGGCCTGTCGCACTCTATTTATTCATTGCTGCTGCAGAGGGAACAAAAACCTTCCCTCTTCAAATTAGCTTAACAGGTTCTGACCCTGCTCGGATGGGATCTACACGGCTGCGTGTGGCTGTGTTTGTCCCGTGTGTGTCACTGCACCGCGCTTCATCTTAGCACAAGGCCATAGTCACTGCACGATGGCCCCGTCCCGAATCCAGCACCAACGTCTGCCTACATCTCCTGGGCAAAAGGTGTTCCCTCGATCGCTGCTCTCTGCCGTGAAAAGCAGTTCTCTACTCCCCATCTGGAATCACTTTGCTATTAGGACAAGGTCCTTCTGTGTTCTGCCATCGCTTCTCTTCAAGAAGAGATTTTGCTGAAAGCCCTTCTGTGAAAATCCAGGCAGAAAATATCGGCTGGAGGTTCCCTGTAATGCCCAAGGGCCTGGTGTCTCCTTTAAGCATCCCCAGAGGTTTTTTGAGACATAACTTAATTCTGTTTGTAAACGCCCGGGGGACTCTTCCCCAGTACGTTAAATATATTCATGTATTTACTGCTTTTATTTGCTAAAACGTTTTCTACCATCGTGCTGGTACAGACTTTGGCCTTACCAACCAACAGACTCCCAGGTCTCATCTGAAAGAAATCCTGCTGAAGAGCTGCTGCCACTTTTACTCTATTTCAGGCCTTGGCTAATAAAGAAGATTTTAAGTGAGGTGTTATGCACCAGGCTTAAAAAATAATTTGCCTACTTCCTCTTGAGTTTCTTCTGAGCACTTGCTTAATGCCACCTGCTATTGTTCTTTGTCTCTGTGGGCCGCAGCATCATCTGCCATCCACAGGCCATGGCGTGCGTCCCCCCAAAGGGCTCTGGCTTTGCTCCCTGTGTTCCTCCAGGGTAAGCAAAGAATTGATTGAGCTTTCCTGCTATGACCTTATCTCCTCTGAGTGCTCCTTTCCTGTCCCGACCAAGGACCCCACAGGCTCTCTGGCAGAATTCCTGCCTGGGGGGCACTTGAAGAGAAATTTACTTCTCATTTTGATGCTTCTGCAAATTGTTCTTCTGCCCTTTGGCCCGCTTCTTGCGCCATTCACCTTTAATCTGCTAGATTTTCTGCTTTCCTCACTTGGATGCATGTTCAGATTTTCGGAAGGACACCTACCTGCTCCCAGCAGTGTCCTCTCTCCAGTTTTTCCTCTCTGGTCCTTCTCAAGCTCTGGCTGCTATGCCAGCGTGCCCCGTGCCCCCAGCCCAGCGGCCACGAGCTCCCTGCTCTGCGTGGAAGGATCTGAGCCTCTCGGCTCCTCCTTAGAGGCAGTTTTCTAACAGCCTCCACTCTGGTTCCCTTTTGGGCCAAGTACAATCCTGGCTCCTGTTGCCTCTTGCAAAGGTGCTGGATTTCGAGGAAGGTGAGGTCTGTAGCAGAGGCTCGGGGGAACTTCTGAGGTAGATTTTGTGCTCGGGGCTGCTTCTGCTCCTGACTGTGTGCTCAGGGCTACTTCTGCTGCTGGAGGAGGAAGCAGCTTTTGGCAGGGGCACACCACTGACTCAGAAGCACCCTGGGGACAGGAGCACTTCCTATAGCTCAACAGATGATCTCATTGCTTTTTCAACAGGTCTCGTTTTTCTTTCAGGAATCTAATTGCTGAGCCCAAGGAGGACTTCTAGCAATAACATCTGTGCATGTGTTACCTGATGAGAACAGAGCCCTGTGGCTGGGAGATACTGTCCTCCTTTTACAGGGTTACTGAACAGGCAGCACGGCCCGTTCAGGACTTCTAACAAGGTGGGCAAATCCTAGCCTTGCTGCCTCAGGGGTGAGGGGCTGGGGCTCAGCTGGAGCCTGGCAGATCTGCAGCAAGGACGGAGGAGGAGGAGATGAGGAGCAGCCTAAGGCTCAGCAGCAGCAGCAGGGCTGTGGGACGGCTGCTTCAGCAGTCCTGTGCCCTTGGCACACCTCGAGCCAGCTCTAATAACTGGGATTAGAAGGAAGACAGTGCCTAAGGGCAGCTTAGCGAAATCCAGCAGTTAACGGCCCCTACGCAAGAGCCAGCAGTGCCTGGCTGGGGCTGCGCAGCTCCCACTGCTGCTGAAGGCCAAGGAAGGAGTGCGTGGGAAAACTGGGCTTCGGCATGGAAGCTGGAATTTAAGTAAGGGTAGCAGAAATGGGGTCAACATATCGGCCACCCTCCCCCTCGAAATCGGCAGCAAGACTTCTGCCCAGGGCAAACCTACGCCTGGCGCAAGCGCTCGCCCCGCAGCCGCAGGGGTGCTCAGTGCCGGGGGCAGGGGTTTCGCTCAGCGTTTCCAGGAACTGCCGCCTCTGCCGGGCTGCGGCAGGCTGTGCTTTCCGTCATGAAGAAAGGCCGGGTGTCGACATCAGGTGGGCAGGGCTCACAGTCTGCCGCTGAACGTGCTGCTGCAAGCGTGTGCACGGAGCGGTGTGAGCACACACACAGCTGTGTTCAGCCACAGCTGTAATGTAGCAGGTGTAACGGTGATGGCTGAAGGGAAAAAGCATCTCTGTGCTTACCTGGCTTCAGCGCTCCCCTGGCTTCACAGGCAGGGAGGACTTCACAGTGGGAGCTACTGTTCCTGTAGACTTCAGTTAGATCTAAGCGCGTTTGGAAATGCAGACCTGATTTGTAATGTCATGTCAAAAACCCTGTTTTTTTTTTTTTTTTCTTCTCTGTAATGTGACTATTACTGTTACAATGTGTTTCAGTTGCAGGGGCCGAAGAGAGCCCTTATATCTGCAATGTTTCTGTGGAGTACCTGCCAGGACAGTAAGGAGGAAGCAGTGCTGCAGCCACGAGCAGCGAGTGGCTGTGTTGGTGCTGTGGGTCTGATCCCTCTCCGTTTCCTGCTGCCAGCAGAGCCTTACAAGACTGTTCTCAGTCTGCCTGGGTTTGGTGCATCTCGTAATTTCTTCTCCCCAATCTGCTCTTGCAGACTTTTCTTTAGAATTCCATATGAAAAAACTAATGAGGGGGTAAAATAAGCGGTGTGAGTGTTAATAGCTGCAGCGCTCGGCGCGGGCCCCAGCCTGTATGCTTGGCACCGCCACACACAGCTCCCTGATGAAGCTGCTGCTCCCCCCTCGCTGCTCCTGGTCCCTCACATATTTCTGTGACCTGCTGCAGCGACAGCAAACCGAAAGTCTCACCCAGCATTGCTGAGACCCAAACCCACTTCACTGAGTAATGCTGGGGTAACTTGTGGTTGCGGGTGACAGGGCCGGGTCACGGGCACGGTACGAAGGCAGTGAGCGCAGGGTGCTCGTTATTAGCGAGCAGCAAGAGCGTGCCACTGTGTGCTGCCCTGCTCCAGGCAGGAGGGCGATGCCTCCGATGCACCTTGACACCACCTACCCAGTAAGTTCGGTTTCACATCCTGCTGAACACAGAGCCACAACTTCGAAGACCAAACGCTGCGCGTAAGTGAGCACCCAGCTCTGCAACATCTCGGCGGAACGAGCCGTGAGGACGTGCCGTGCCCCGAGCGCCGGCCGCGGA
>VXAV01008457.1:60850-72908 GCA_013399715.1 Alectura lathami | reverse complement strand
CTGCCAGGCAAAAATCCTTTTCCCCCTTTGGGATAGCTGGGTCCCATCTGGTACCAGCAGACCAGGTGCCCAATAGACCGCTNCACCCTGGTACACCCCTCCTAGGCTGATCTCTGATGCACTCGCTTTTAACCCCTTCCCCTTTCGAATCTAGTTTAAACCCCTCTCCACTAGTCCTGCCAACTGCCAGGCAAAAATCCTTTTCCCCCTTTGGGATAGCTGGGTCCCATCTGGTACCAGCAGACCAGGTGCCCAATAGACCGCTCCATGGTCAAAAACCCCAAAGTTCCTCCAACAGCACCAGCCTCTCAGCCAGGTGTTGACGAGGTGGGTCTCCCTGCACCTGTCACCACTCCCCCCTGCCACCGAAGGGATGGAGCCAAACACCACCTGTGCCCCAGAACCCTCAACTAACTGCCCCAGCTCCCTGAAGTCCCTCTTGATCGCCCTCGAGCTTTTCCCAGTCACCATGTCGCTGCTCACCTGGACTACCAGCAGCGGGTAGTAGTCAGAGGATTTCACCAGGTCAGGGATCTTCTTTGCAATGTCCCTGACCCGGGCCCCAGGAAGGCAGCAGACCTCCCTATGCGCAGGGTCCAGTCGGCAAATGGGGCACTCCATTCCTCTCAGGAGGGAGTCCCCTACAAAAATTGCCCTCCTTTTCTTCTTGGTAGAGGCAGTCTTGAGGTGTGAGGATTTTTTAGCAATCGGCTCGCCCCAGACAACCTCTCAGAACTACCTTCATCCTCAGCCTCCCTCACTTGCTCCTGCACCTGCAGAGCCACATACCGGTTGCCCAGTGGCACCTGGGCAGGTGAGGTAGGCTTGGAGGGGGTCTGCCTACCCTTCCTAGCAGGGACCTGTTTCCACTGACCCCCGACTCTTGGGCCCTTCCGTTCCGATTGACCTTAAGAGGGTGGGGGATCCACCGCTACTCATGGAGCACCCTCCCGGTGCTTTTCAGACAGCTGCGGCAGAGAGGAGATCCACTCGCCTATTTCTCTCTCGCAGTCCCTGATGGCTCTTAACCTTTCTACCTCCTCCTTCAGCTGGGCCTCTAGGCTGAACAGGTCATCCACCTGCTCACATCTCAGGCAGGAGCTACCTCCACTACTCTCCGGCAGCAGCGCCAGACTCAGGCACTCCCCGGAGCGATGCCTTCCCATCTTAAGGAAAAGACATTAAAAAAATCTCTTCCACCTCTGTATGTTTGATAGACTGACCGCTTGCCACTCACATGCTTTCACTGCTGCTTTAAGAAGACTACAAACCTCCTCGAGGAGCAAGCAATTTTTTCCATCAAAAACAAACATGGCTCTAAATCTGTGTAGCCTCTTGTACAGAGCTTTCTTCTGTAATCAACAGATTAAATCTGCCAAGCAGAAGAGCTGTACACCAAGGCCCTTTCTGCATAAGGATGCTGACCACTGCGGTGATATCTTGAGGTCAGCTGAACATCTGTGCCAACATATTTCTTCAGGGACATAAAAATAACTGTCATGCACACATAACAAGCGTTACCTCAAGGAGCAGCAGGCAACTAGTTTAAACTATAGGAAATTTTAGTGCAGTCCTTAGGTTGCATTAAAACCCTCAGGTTCCTTCAGGAACAGGATCTAACAGCAGCAAACATCCAAAGTCTGCCATACCCTGGCTTTCTTTGGAGACTGTTTTTTGAGTACAAGACTAAGAGAAATCACAGTTTGCTCTCGTTTAAAAGTGTGTATTTTTTTCATGGATTGACTTGTGGTCTCCAGGGAGAAGACAGGGAAAGCAGAGCACGATACTGAAATGCAAAGCCACCAGAAACCCTGGCAGTGTCCAGACTCGAGTCCTGGTCTTTCACAGTGCTCTGGGTGGCTGTCCCTGAAGTAGAGAACTTCACCTTCCAGTGACATGTCTCAGGTGAGGAAGTTTCCTGAAAAGCACTGACAACACACAGTTAAAAGCTTAGGTTCAGACAAGCAATAAAATAAGTCTGCTTCTAGTTTTTGAGTGTCTCACGCTGAGCTGAATATTCAGCTTTCCATGTTTGCTCATTCACAGGTTATCTGGGCTGCACAATCAGCAGAACTCCTGCAAAAACACTCGCTGGGGCTCCGCTACCAGGAGGTCTGTAATGGAGCTGTTCTAGAGAAAAACAGAACTGTTATCGCACCTACGGCTGTCCCAACACAATTAGTCATACCTGATGGAGAGATACGAGTCCTTTCAAGGCTCTTTACCATCTTGTCAACAGCTGAAGTCAAAATGAAAACATCCTAACTTTCAGCAACTAACTTGAAAGCTGAATTATGAATCCTGAAAGGAGCCTCTAAACTACGAAGAGATGTCTTCTCCACAACAGCAGACAGATGGGTTCCTTCTGTGTTTCTTCTTCCCATATCATTTCCTGACATTGCTCAGTGAAATAACTTTTCCTCCTTTATTTGCCCACTTAAGCAATCCTTCTCTGCTTCGGCTGTGTGGTGCTGTGGGGTCAAGAGAAGAAGCTATGTTCGGGGCAAGAATAGGAAAAGGACAGAGCTTCGGTGGTGGAAAACAACATTCCGGTTGTCTCCTCTGCACAACCTCAGAGAAGTTCCCCAGCACCGCTTTGCCTCACTTCCCCAGTGAAATAGCAAGCTGCCCAGTGCACTGGGTAACTACGATTGGAATGTGTGAGACAGCCCTGGTATTACCAACCTGGGGTTAATGCTGATAATGGATAGAGAAGACTGTTGGTCTGTCACCACCTTGTCTGATCACTCTGAGATCGTCAGTACAACCTAGTCCACAGTTTCATACAGCACTTTTATAGCCTAGGGCTTACAAACATCTCTCTTCGTCTCTTCTAGCTCTTGAAGGTCTTGACAAACAACCCCTATAATAATTCCACTACTGTCAGGCTGGTGGCTCAGGAGATCCATGTTATCTCACCACCATTCAGCAGACAGTTCCAACTCTACAGGACATTGCACTGACACTAATCAACGATGGGCTGGATGGGGCTTTGAACAACCTGGTCTAGCAGGAGGTGTCCCCTGCAGGGGGGTTGGAACTAGATGATATTTAAGGTCCCTTCTAACCCAAACCATTCTATGATTCTATGGATTTGACTGCTATGCAAACAGAAGGAGTTTGGCTTGTGGCTGCTACCACAAGCAGAACTTCTGGATGTAGGTCAGTTGTCGGATTTCTCAGAGGTCACCAGGCCAAGAGGTACTGTCACAAAGGAATGTGCTACAGTGGGGCTGGTAGGAGAATCCCAGGGTCCCTCTTGATAATCTTCATCAAAATGATTTGGAAGCTAACTTCTTGTTTTAGAGGCCCCCGCCCAGTTCTGGTACTTCTTTCAAGAGGCAATCTGCACTACCAGGGCGCAACTCCTACCCAACACCAGATCTCCCACCTCCCAGCCCCAGGTGTCCTGCCGAGGTGGTAATTCCAAGCCAAGTTCTTGCCAAGACCACACATCCACGCAGCCACCAAAGAGCAGAGGAGAGGCACATCTTGAGCACAAAGCAATTGCCATAGGTTGTCATGGCAATGTGTATGGATGGCTTTATTGCCCTTAGCAGCTGTAACATTTATGCCTATTATCACAGAATACCAGCATATTTTTTTTAAGAGTGCAATAGGTGGGAGAAGCAGAAAATCTGCACCAGTCAGAAGCAAGCAGTCAACACAAATCCAGAGCCCAGTAAGTTGCCCATGGGCATGAAGCTGTTTACTAAGCACCACGTTTGTGCCAGAGCCCAGGGGCGATGCAGGGCACCCCGGCAGCTCCCAGCTCTTCCCAGAAGGATGCACCCAGGGCAGGCAGACAGAACAGAGGCACGGTGTCGGTGAGAGCAGCGCGCTTGTCTGCGCTCCCCACAGAGCTGATGAAAGTAGGTCAATGTTTCTGCCTTGCTGAGCCTTTTGGCAGGTCGGTGCTGCGCTGCCGCCGCCACTCGCAGCTGATAATTTGTGCTGCGTGGCAGACACGTCGTTCAAAAGTTAGAGTATTCAATACATCTAATTAAATCAACCTTGGCATCTGTTCAAAACTCTTCTTGCTGCTTTTTTTTTTCCTTTGTTGGTTGGTTGTCATGTGTGTGTGTTTTTTTTTGTACCCTACTCTTGGTGGCAAAGAGATACACAAGAGAGGAGAGATGAGAGAGAGGGTTGCTAAGGGGCGAGCTGGTTTTCATCTCTCAGCTGTTTTCCCACCGCTCTCCTGACATCATGGAGATGCTTTGTCTTCCTTGTGGGAAAGTGACAAGTCCATGTGGTGTCAGTGCTTATGCCCCCCTCCTCCTGCCTTCCCCCTGACAAAATGACCTTTTTCTGTCTTCTCATGGGCTTTGTAAACAGAGCCACACACCCGCCAGAGAGCTTTTGGCTCTGCTGATGACACTCACTGCCCTGAGCACTTGCCTGGTGGGTCTGCATGCCCCTCCTGTTCCCCACCCAGCACTGTTGCTCCCTGGGGACAGCCCTGGTCACGCACTTGGTGGCAGGACCAGCTTCACACCGTACGTATTATTTTCAAGCTGGATTTTATTCCCCGGATAGGGTCTTGAGAAGTGCTGGAGCCGGAGTCAGGAGGAAGCAAGCCAAGGACATGGCTGGCAAAGAGAGGTACATCAAAGCCCAGCCTGCAGCACTTGGGCTGTGCTGGGCACATCAAAGTGTGAGCATGATCCTCCAAAAACACCTCGAGCAAAGGCAGAGAGCACCAGGAGGCACTGGGGCTGGCTGCCCAGCCTGGGTCTCCTCCAACAGCAATCCTGTGCAGCTCCAGAGCATCTCTGCACACCGACTCCGCATGATGGATGTGGTCATCAACACAGTCCCGCCTTGTCCACCAGCTAGTCCCTAAGTGTGGCTGCAGGATCACCCCCGAAGAACACACCTGTCATATCCTCTGAACCTTGCAACCAATTTGTTGTCCTTTCCAAATCTTTTAAGTCTTCTTTGTCCTTCCTGGCTTGAGAACTAGCACTTGAGAATATTCCAGGTGCCACCAGAGCAAGGCTATCTTCTAAGTGTTGTTTCTTCCTTAGTTTGATAAGAAAGACCTCTCTGGCAAAGGCAGAAGAGTGTTACATCTAGATGACAGCACTCTGCACATCTGCAGTCTGTTCTCTGCTACCACCTCGAAGACATCCTTGGCCTCCCTACTCAAGAAGCAGTTGTTTACCTTTCCCTATCTCTGCTATTTCCTCTTTTTTAACCCAGCATCCGCCAGAAATCATTACTAAAGCAGTCAAAACAATGCTGGGCCGTTAAGGCTCCCCAAGGCCCGCTGTGCTATGTCTCTGCTAACCGGCTGCTCTGTTGGCCAGCATTTGAGGAGCACTGGGCACGGCTGCTCCTGCTTTCAGCGGCAGCCGTGGCTCTCTGGGCAGGGGAGGGCATTTCATGCAAAACCTCTTGATTACCTCTTTCTCAGCAATATGAAAGGAGCCTGAAAAGCACTTTGAACTCCTCTGGGATGAAAGGCGCCAGCAGTGTGTAGGATATCACTGTCCCCTATGGCAGTGGATGTTACATGACTCTCTTTGCAAATGCAGAAAGTAGTTTCTCTGCAAGCAGGCTCCCCTCCTCTCATGCTGATGATAATGCTCACCAGGCTCAAGGCCATCTCTCCCTTTTGCATCTTTTCCTTTTGCATACAAACCTCAAACTGTACGTTGATTGAGGAATATTCTTGGATCAGAGGAAAGAAACGGGATTAGAAGGCACCAATTAAAGGCAATTACCTTGGCTGCTGTGAATCTTCCCTGATACCAATGCCAGAGCCTTTCCCACACACTGATCCACTCTGTGAAAAAATGCATTTATGTTTTTATTTCCATTTCCTTAATAACCACCGATCAGATAGGAGGAGCCATTTAAGTACCACCCATACTTACAGCAGCCTGTCCCAGCAGCACCGGATGCTGCACGAATGCAGCCTTGGGGGTGACTCTGGCAACCCCAAGAGCTGAGAGAGGACAAAAAGGCCCAACACCACATGGCATCGAGTTTCACATGGAGGTGCCTCACACTGCTGAATTAAGCAAAGAGTAGTGAGAGAATCTGGTGGTTTTAGCACCGGGGTTAATGAGGAGCTGCTGTGGCTTTCTCAGAAATACAAGGTGGTTTGTTAAAGGGTATGAAAGTTCATGCAAGATCACCAGAGTTACCACACCCTACGCATGGTGTCCAAGACCATGTCCAGGTGGCTTCTGAACATCTCCAAGGAGACACCACAGCCACTCTGGGCAACCTGTGCCAGTGCTCAGCCACTTGCACAGACGTTTTTCCTCATGTTCAGATGGAAATTCCTGTGTACTGGATCTCTGGATCTGGATCACTGAAACATGAAGTTCAAACCTCTGCAGAACAGACCCAGGAGTTGTTTCAGCACACACAAGAGGGCAGTAATTTGCACTTCCAGGGTGAGAAAGAAACCAGAACCTGCCTCTGGCACTGCCTAAAAATGTCCTCAGAGGAATAGCCATCAGCTCAGCATCTCCTTTGCACTCAGCTGTCTTCTTCATGATCTTGTGGTGCAAGCAAGCCAAAAAGTATAAATCAATTCTATACCTTTGACATCAGAATTTTCTGACAACTATATACATGATGACGGGTGTACATACTTATCATACCATGTACTGTTGGACCAAACAGCATTAGCTAGGGAGTTTCACCATCCCTTCAGCACCAAGTTCTCTCCCTTGCCTTTTCCTTTTGCCCAGTCCTAGGTGGACATGGAAGAACATCCAGAGGACTGATGTCCCTAGCTCCTGTGGATGCTTACAGCTCTTCTGGACACAACAAACAACTACCCCAGGACTGCCCAGGGCTTCACTGCGGCTGCTTCCAGCCCTGTGTGGCCTCCCCATCCTTCCAGCCTTCCTGCAACGGATGCTCCTCTGTCACAGAATCACAGAATATCCTGAGTTGGAAAGGATGCACAAGGATCATCAAGTCCATCTCCTGGCTCCACACAGAACTACCCAAAAATCCAAACCCTGTGACCAGTGTCCTGGAGAGCCTGTTCCATGCCCACCACCCTCTGGTGCAGAACCTTTTCCTAACTCCCAGTCTGACCGCCCCCTGACACAGCTCCATGCCATTCCCTTGGGTCCTGTTGCTGTCCCCACAGAGCAGAGATCAGCGCCTGCCCCTCCGCTCCCCTGTGAGGAAGCTGCAGACTGCCGTGAGGCCTCCCCTCAGCCTCCTCTGCTCAGGGTTGAACAAACCAAGGGACCTCAGCTGCTCCTTATACCTCTTGCCCTCCAGACCCTTCACCATCTTCACAGTCCTCCTTTGGACACTAATGGTTTTTTTTTTCTTTGTATATTGTAGTGCCCTGGGCACAGCACAACATGCTCACCAGTGTCTGCAAGGACTGAAGTAGCTGAACAGCAGAGGACAGACCACCAGTGACTCAGCCAGCCCAAGGACAGCACAAGGACCGTTTCACACTGCTGCTATCAATGCCACCAACGTCTCTACAGCCGGCAGGAGCCATACGAGGCTGCAACAGGAAATCGGTCTTAATCACTGTCTCACTTTTCATTCTCCACTTCAGTTCTGCTATTTTAGCAGCTGCTTAGAGCTAGCTCCACACTTTCAGATGAACAACGGTTATGACACGGGGTTTAGCTCAAGTGTTCTCAGGCTGCAGCTCCAAAAGCAAAAAAAAATGTGAGGCTGGGGAGGAGTGGGGAGAAATCAGTTGACCATGGCTTGGAGACAAGGCAAACATCATCAGACACCCTGCTTTGCCCACATACAGATTTCCTGAGGCCATACCACAAGCTCGCCAAGTCCAGTAGGAAAACACTGGTTATTCCTTGCTTTGCCATTCCCCTCCTCTCCATGAGAGCTGAAGTGCTCTGGGTACAGCAGTGAGCCACCCAGGGGACATTTGGAAGTGGCCCCGTCCCTGCCCCTTCCAGACCCAGCACCCAGGCTGGTGACTGCACATGGGCAAGGACATGGGCACTGCAAGGACTCGCTGCCTCACACTTGGGTCAGACATGTGATGTGGTCTGATACAGATGTGTCTCCAGGTGCTTCCCCTTCTCCTTGTTCGTGATACAGCCACAGACCTGTTGCGGTACCGAGGCCAGGGTTTATCAGTGTAACTGCTCAGCTTCTGTGGCAGCCTGGCAAAATTCCCCTTGCACAGGGGAATTCTTCTGCCACCATCACTCATGCAGATGGCAGAGCTGCCCTGGACACCTGCACCATCAGAAAGGGACAGAAAGTGTTGGGACCCAGGAAAGAGCATGGCCAGAGCTCAATGACAAAACCATCCCTGTGCAGCAGGGCAAGATCGCTCACAATGCCCATCAGCACATGCTCTCACGGCCCATTCACCTCCAGACGCAGCAGCCAGCCCAGGAAACTAAGAGACTGGATTCTAATGATCAACTTCAGTTGTCTTCTCCTTCCGCAGCCTCCCCACAGCAGCACAGCACTGCAGCAGTGGCTGCAGGAAGCACTTCTTGTTGTGTGGGTGATGGAGCACTGGATGTCCAGAGAAGCTGTGGAGTCTCCTCCTTGGAGATCTCCAAAAGCCACTTGGATGTGGTCCTGGGCACCCTGCTCTGTGTGTCCCTGCTCGAGCAGGGGTAGGCCCAGATGGACCCAGAGGTCCCTTCCAGCCTCAGCCACTCTGGGATTATATTTCCTTATGCACCCAAAGCCCAGTCATGTGTGGGGCAGACCCTGCCAGTGGGCATCTCCGCTCCCCCAGCTCCCTCCTTGCCCCCCATCAAGCTGTGTGTGATCAATAGCGCCCTTCTCTCCACCACTGTAACCCAAGGCTTCCCCACCATCCTGCTGGCACTCAACAATCCCAAGCCCAGGCCTGTTGCTGGCCTATGCCAGCTAACCAAGGGTTATGTCAGAGTGGATGTGAGCTGGCTGCTCTCTATAACTGCTCCATATTTGCTCCACAGGAACACATTGCTTGGTGGGGAGAAACTCATACCAGGACCCCTGTTGTTGCTTCAGTGTCACCTTCTCCCAGGCTGGCTGCAGTTAAATGCATCCTGGCCATGTGATGCTGGAAGTCAGCAAGTTTCAACTTCACAGCACCCTCTCAATGTGCTCCTTCATTGCAAGGAGCATCTTAAAGTCCACAAGGCCCATTCCATATTGAGTGACTGTAAGCAACAAGCATTCTATGCCACCTTGATAACAGTACAGCAAAACCTTGGACCGTAAGGAGAGGGAGCACAAGTGACAATGGGGTTTTCACACCGGTCTTCTACCTAGAGGATGATGTGAGCTGTTCAGAGCAGACTCTGAGCCCATCACTTGTCCAATATTCCTCTGCTGGCTTCCCACACTGCAAGGTTTTCCCAGCTGACACTGTTCAGATGTAATGAGGCCTGGTTCTTGACCTAGATGGCCACCAAGCAGCCTGTTCACAACAGACCACTATGATTTCAACAAAGCATCTTGTTACACCAGTCCCTGAGCATCCATTCTTAGGTACTACCTGTCATTAAACCAGACCAAAAAGACAAGATTTTAAATTATGGAAGCCTTGAGCCACAATCCAAAGCAACCTGTACCTCAAAATTAACTCAATCTTAGGGAAACAGGGTGGTATTCATCTCTTGTCCCCCCTAAACTGCCTCAAGCTACATCCGTCCTTTGAGGCAACCCCCTGATCCTTGTGCTCTGCATCCAGCTGCAGAGATGTCACCGTCCCCACCTGCTGTGTTGCCGGAGGTCAGTCCCCTATTTGCAGCAAGGAGAAGCAGAGCAGATGTGTTACATTTTGGCATCCTCACCTTTTGTTCCAGCTCTCCAAGTAACCAAAGATGGCTCTGTACTAAAAGGAAGAAATGGATAAGGTGTAAATGTCCCTGCCTCTGGGTGTAGCAGCTTTGTGCAGCAGGAAATGGGAGCAGCAACATCTTACACCACTCCACTGAGATGCAACTCGCCCAAGGAGGGTTATCAGAGCATGCAGGTTGGCAAGGTCTGTTCAGAAGAGCACACCTTAGTAAAACGTCCTGAGACTCCAAGAAAGCACATGCAGCATGGACAGCTAATTTTCCCCTAATAGTGCATTTACCACTGGCAGAAGTTAGAGACTGTGAGTGCTTCATGACTCATTTGCAGTAACACTTGTACGCATTACTGAGTAACTCAGGAACTTAATTATCTTTTTTAAAATTACCTGTGCAATTTAAAAACCTATTTGGACTCCGGGTGCCCTGGGATAAAGACTCCCTGATCTAGTTGCATAGCTGGCACGATCTGGAAGTTACTATGCAAGTCATTTACAGTACTTGAATCACCCTTCCCACGTACCCACCAAAACCACTGAAATATGCCCCAAAATCTGCCTTCCCAAACAAAGGCAAAACCCCACCAACAACCTCCTTATCCTTATCCGCTGCCTGCTTGTGCTTCCCAAACAAGAGCAAGGGAAATATCCTCTATTGGACTCAGTAAACTCTCAGCACAAACACACATCCGAGGATCTTAAGACGTAAAATACACATATTTAGGGAAGTTATTACGCTTCTCGGAAACTCTTTGCAAGTGTACTATTGAAGAGGCTGAGCAGCAATTTTTAGCGCCTGCAGGAAGCTCACAGCTTGAACCACGAGGCACATGCATGAACCCACTTACTAATACTGGCCCGTGAGGCTGGAAAGCCCCGTGCACCTCTCAGCCCCCGTTCACAGCAAGGCGACATGGCCGGGTGCTCGCTTTGAATGCACGCAGCCGGGGAGCACAGGGGAAGCACCAGGTCCTGCCGCTGAGCTGCGATCCTCACCCCAGGGAGCAGCGTGAGGTGAGCAGCGCAGGGGCTGGCACTTTCATTTCTCTGCCCCAGAAGTATTTCCACTGAGCACTAAACACGGTGGGGATTAAGAGCTTTCATCAGGGTGGGTTTTTTTCCTTCTCTTTTTTAAAGCACAGCATAGCAGGAGGATGTGGAATACCATGCCAGCGAAACTCCCAATGAACCCTTCTTGGTGGATGACACACCGAGAGCCAAACTCCCTTCCCTTCTCCAATGAACAGCACCAGGTTACCACTCAGGACAATTTTGTACTGAGATCAGTGCATGCCATGTGAATATCTGATACAGAGGCTAAAGACAGAAGGTCTTCAGGGCATTTTCTGCTCTGCTGGCAAAGGACCTAGCTGACCCTGTGCTGACAGATAAGCTGTCATACAGAGGCTTCTGCTACAGCAGTTGTTCCCAGAGCCAGCTGAAGCACAGTCTATTTCTGTCAAACTCACAGGGCACAGCTTCCATTTAGACCTCAGCAAAAAGCACCTTGTAAAGTGGATCCTGCATCACTGCTTGCAGTAAGTGTAGGAAAGCATCAGAGACCCGAATCATGCCTTTGGGACACAAGCGCAGATCCCCAAGCCAGATTTCCCTTCTGTGTTAATGCAGCAGGCTCTGCTTCATGCTCACTGCCAAAATAACTGCAGCACCTGATGCATTACCACAGCCCTGCTGCAGCTCCTACCCCAGCCTGCTGATGGCAGAAAGGTAAATGATGCTTGTGCTGGGCTGCGCAGGGTCACTGCCCCGCATCCTTGTGGAAGAACTGTAGGAGCTGTTCCCAGTGCGTGTCCCCAGTGACAGAGTATGCAGGAGCATTGGCCAGAGCCACACACACTTTGCCGTCACTGGCACATCCCTCACCGCAGTGCTCCCCATCCAAATGTTTCCTTATGACTCCAACTCTCCCTTGTTCCTCTGCACCGCTCTAAGCTGTCTACCCACCTCCAGCTAATGGAAACAGGAGTTGGCACCTCCCTAGTAGCATCTGCCACCCACTACCTTCACAGAATCCCAGACTGGCTGAGGCTGGCAGGGACCTCTGGGTTCATCTGGTTCAAACTGTGCTCAAGCAGGGACACCCAGAGCAGGGTACCCAGGAACACAATGGGGTCTTTATGCTGCCTGCACTGCAGCCAGCATTTCACCCTTAAGGAATCAAATGGACCATGCTGAAGTAGCAGCTGTCTTACCTGTCCTGGACCTTCGGGGCTGTTGTGCTGCAAAATGAGGCAATGGCTCTGAAAAAAAAAAAAAAAAAAAAAA
>VXAV01008457.1:0-60844 GCA_013399715.1 Alectura lathami | reverse complement strand
AAAAAAAAAAAAAAAAAAAAAAACACAAAGAATCGGAGAAAGCCAGTGACTGCTGGAGGTTGGCCTGGAGAATAGCTACAACACCACAGCCTTTCATCGTCAGTTTTCATTTTAAGATGATATCATGCTATGTCACTTGAACCGACATGAGCTGCCCTGTACCCTGTAGACCCTCAAGGAGGTAAAAACACTTCTGTGAGCTGTTTAGGTATTTAAACCAAAGGGCAGGTGATGCCAGAGAATCAAAGCACGTTAGTGGGAAAGCATAGGGGGGATTAAGGTTCCTGGCTCTTGGTACAAACATACTCATCTCAGCTGCAAGCTATCAATATTTTAGCATGAGTCATCCGTAATACTTATCTAATGGTGAGTAAGCTGCTCCCGTCACTCATACTTTCCAGATAAATCTGTGAAGAAAACAAAAGGGAAAAGAAATATGAGAACATGTTGGTAAAGAAGTAAAAGGAAGGGCACTGGTAGAACAGCTGAGACAGGACCTGCACAGCAAGGCTGCATCCAATGTGGCAGGAAGAAACTCATCTTGGGGCTGGCTGAAGAAACACAGGCTCCAGGAGGAGCAAGACAGCTCCAAGATCCATCTGAGTAGCAGTGATCTACCACTAACAATCCACACCATACCTCTTCCTGCTGGTGAATGCTATGGTCAACGGCTACGACACAGCCTGTATGTGACACTGCTTTCCCTTGGGGATCAAGACTCAAACTTACACAACCTATGGCAGCTTCCATGTCACAGGTGGCGCTGGGCAAGGAGTCCTGGAGCACTGGCCAAAGGATGGGCAGAGAGCCTGGAGAGGAAGCTCTGGGGTGAGCTGGGGTCAGTGCCCGTGAAATCCACACCCAGCCCCTGTGCATGGTGTGCAGAGATCCCAAACAGCGGCCGTGCTTCCCTTCTCTCGTTCTTAGGAAAGCTCAGATAGCAGCTAAACTGCACACATTTTCTCTGTGCAGATAATGAAAGAAAAAGACAAGTCATCTTGTTTCAGGTCTCTGCTTGATCAAAACAACCCTGTGCCTGCTCGATTGCACACAGAAGGATGTGATCTTTGAGTTCTGGTGAGCCACAAGAGCCAAGGCAGAGCCTTGGAGGACTTTCTCACCGGAGAAATCACTGGTGAGGAGGCGGAGGAAATACCCCCGGGTCTCCCAAGGGGGCTGAGTCATCATACAGGCCCTGTGCGGAGATTTCGGAGGGGCGGCTGGGGACAGAGGAGGCAATGGGGAGAAAACTCCCATCACCTCCGCAGCTTCACATAGCAGAAAGAAAGAGAAAACCACAGCTATGAATCATTCACACCCTGCCCCGACATCTTTTGCTAAAAGCTACCGATGCATCTCACACGGGATGCCACCATCACGCATGTTGGCCTCGTGGCCCACTCTCCTGAGATGATTTGCAGGGTGAAGAGCTCCAAGGTAGCAAAACGCTTTTGTGTTGAGCAGATATCTGCACATGCAAGTGCAGTCGCAAATATTCCACCTCCCCAGCACAGGAGGCAATGGGGGTTAGGGCGTCCCTCTTTCCATGAGCAAAGCTTGCTGCCAGCCCGCACCAGTCCTGCATGGGCCGTGGGGACCAATCCAGCACCCAGCACCAAGCCCTGAGATCGCCTTTAGTGAAGCACTGGAACAAGCACTGGAACCACCTAAAGAGAGGTGGTGGATGCCTTGTCCCTGGAGACCTTCAAGGTCAGGCTGGACAGGGCTCTGAGCAACCTGATCCAGCTGTACTGTCCCTGTTCACTGCAGGGGAGCAGGACTAGATGGCCTTTAAAGGTCCCTTCCAACTTAGACGATTCTATGATTCTGCCTCCTCCTACCTGCTGGGAATGCTCTGCTATGGCTAATATCTGCTACATGGTAGGGTTAGGTTGATGGTTGGACCTGATGATCTCAAGGGTCTTTTCCAAACTAAATAATTCTGTGATTCAATTCTACTTACAAAACACAAGCACTGGACACAGTCTGTGCAGCATGACCTGCATCTCTCATTCTCTAAGAAACCTCCGTGATTTTTCTAGGTACACATCTGCTGCTCTGGAATCTTTCTAGTGCAGTCTTTCACTGTGGTTTTCTGGCTTTTTTTTTTTTTTTTTATTGGTATGCTCAAAATTGCATATGCTTTTGAAATGGCTAAATATACAATTCATAGGAAATCAGTATAGAGGGGAAGAGGGGAAAAACCACTACATCCTTCTGTCAAGATACAAATAAAGCTCAGAGTAAAAATTGAACTGGCCACAGCTGTAATCTAGCTCCAGCAGTGCTTCTGCAGCACGTGTGACACAGAATTAGATACAACTTAGAAGACCGCTGCAAAATAAAATAGGACCACCTTGTCAGCCCTAAACAATTTCTAATTAAAAGAGGACTTTCAGACTCAAATCAATTGAAAACTTGGTCTAACACTGCATTTAGCCTATTATGTTTTGCACAGAAAAAAAAAAAAAAAAAGAAATCAATGATTATCTATGTTGCAAAGCTCTACACATCTCTATCAGCAAATAAAGGTAGTTGTATTACAAGGATCACCCATCTGTATTACGATACAAAGGCAAACAAATGCGCACAACCAACTTCAGACTGTGGCTCTGGAATTTACAGAAGCAAGGCAAAATCAACAGGAGCTCTGCCTGAATAAAGACAGTGGGTTTGAGCATACATGGCTTGTGCTGATGTGCAGTGAACCAGCTCGGTTCACAGGCCTATGTGCACAGTTAAAGATAACTATCTCTACATATTTATATCAAAGATCAGTATTTATATCAAAGAGGGAGAGAAAAAATCTTGCATGCAAAACAGGGTGACGTTTGCACAGATCTTGAAGACCGGGAGGAGAATGCATGGCACTCTCACCAGAGGTCACGGCTCCGGAGATGATAACCTCTCTGACGTCGGCATTTTCTGAACGGTGAGCTCATTTGGCTGCCCTACAACTTCTGCTTCATACACCCTGGGTGCAAAAGTCACACAGCAAGCAGGCAGTGAGGTGACACAGCATTGCGGTCACTTAGCTCCTCACTTCCTACAAGCTGGAAAACATTTTTGGATCCCTAGTTTTACGCTTTGAAGTTTGGAGTCTGGATTCTTGAGAAAAATGTGCAAAAGTAGTCTGTTCCGCTGAAGCCCTAAGGTGACCATTTGCCCAGGTAGCACCTTTACGTTGGAACTGGTGAGGTGTCTGTGTTTTCTATGGAGAAAAATCACCAGTGGCATACGAGGCAGCCATAGCTTGGCATCACCTCCACAGTTATTCCACTTCTGGATCTGGTCAGGCTGCCCAGCTCCATCCAGGTGCTCCAAGCACACCACCCAATCTCCACAGAAGCTGCAAATTCTTGTGTGCGGTGGGGATGTAAATACTGCCACCACCTAAGATGTCTGCAGCCACTAATTAAATTTCCGGCTTTCGGTAATGAGAGATGCTATCTCTCCTCGAAAGCAGCAGCCTTGACTCAGCAAATAGTGCTGACGGAGGGATGGTGCTCGCTCAGTTTCTTCAAAGGTCAGCAAGGTAACACTCCGGAAACCGTGCTGTAACACCTCATTCCTACAGGAGCTGTATTTAGACAGCTGCAGAACTGCAAGAGCTACAAGAACATGTCTGCTCAATAGCAACTCGAAACACGGATGCCTTTTGTTAGCTCAACTTTTATTTTGTACAGCTTGGTTCAGAAGAGCGTGCCCCTCCACTGGTGGAAACTGAAGCCTGTGGAAGAGCGGTTATTAGTAACACAAATTGCAAACGATGTGGCTACTAAAGAGCACTAAGAATAGAGCTGGTGTATTAATAGATGGAGCACAAAACTGGGACACTGAAGATGAGGATTTTCATCTCAAGCACAGCAACATCCTGCACGATCTCTTAATCTGCATCTTTCATTTTCGCAGGTTACAAAGCAGTCAGAAAAATGACTTCTCAGCAAGGCTGCAAGGCTGAACTTCGTAAGGTCCAGGAGCACTGTGAAAGCCCCCACGGCATCTCCATGCAAGTGCAAAACACAGCAGTGGTGGCTAGACTAGGTCTGTGACAGTAACTTCACGCTGTTTCTGTGGCAACTCAGGGGACGGCTCCCAGAAAGCTTTAATGTTTACCTGAAGTAGCTGAGGTCACTAATGGGTAATCAGAGAAGCAGAGGCTCTGGGGCCTGTTCCCAGATGATCGGGCACTGCTGGAGCAGAGCAGCAGCAATGCCCTCAATGCACCAGCCCTCACACTGCCCCAATCTGCAGGAAGAGCTCTGCAAGGGGAAATGTCTGACTCATTCGCCCCATGCAAACTTCAGTCCATTTAAACATATTACAATTTGCATCTAGGTAACAACCAGATGACTTTTAAAGACATTATATATGACTTTTAAAGACATTTTAAAAACATTATAAAACCCTATGCTACCCTACCAGACAAGCATGGTCCCAGGCCAGAATGGGGAGGTTGGCAGGGATCTCTGGGTCCATTTGGTCCAATCCCTGCTCGAGCGGGAACATCCAGAGCAGGGTGCCCAGGAAACATGAGGACCCACAGCTCCCATCCCAAATTCCTGGTCTCCCAAAGAAGCTCCAATGGCCAATCCCTGACCATACCTGCAGGGGCCCCAGTGCATCCTCTCACCTCGAAAATCCACAACTCTGATGGCTACAATCAGCCACTGCAGTGTAGCCACCAGTGAGCAACATCTGGCCCACTCGTGCAAGCAACAGTTGCATGGATGCAGCCTTAGCATTGCTCTGGGAGCCTCCCTGCTTTCTCTCCCTCTGATGCAGCCGTGTGAACAGTGTACAACAGTATTTAAAAAAATTATCTTTAATGAGGATGCAACTGCTGCGCTAGGAGACCTATCTCTTATCAGCTGAATTGCAATATACTTTAATGAGTCAGAAACGTAGCAGAAAATTCATGCGCTCCAGCATCTGCATAGCATGTCATTTATTTATTTTAAAAATAGAGCCTATGTCTGAAAATGAGATGATGTAAACCACAGTAAATGATAGAAGTTATCCTACATTTGCACTGATGTAGAAGAGATAAGAATCTGCCCTTGAGTGTTTTGTTAACCTTCTCCTCAAGAGTTCAAGATTAACACAAAAAAAAAAAAAAAAAAGGCAAGAAAAAACACAGAAGCCATGAAAGCCACAAACCATACCAGTTTCATTACAAACAAATAGGGATGTTTTCTTTAGCCATTTTTACTATGGCAGGAGTAAGATAAGAGGGCTATTCACATGAGTATTGTGAAAATACCTGCAGGAAGATAGCAAAAAATTAAAGTTACTGGTTAGATGTAACTGTCAGCTACCATAATCTCACGCTGAGGCTGTTCCCACATTTCATCTCCAAGAAAGCAAACCAAAACACCAAACAAGGCTTCAAAACACTGGCATATGTCAGACACATGAGCAGCTTTCCAGCCTGGAGCAGTGGTGGGACCCTTCCCAAAGGCAGGAATGGAGAAACAGGACAGGGAGATGGACGAGGCACAGAAAGAGCAGCCTTCTTCTTCCTCCACATTTCCCCTTCCTGCCCCTCACAGTGGCAGGTCACTGAATGCTCCTTGCTGCCCACAGTGTTTTCTAGTGGATGGGCAAAACCACCAAGGACATGTATGTCATGGAGTAACAGAGGTTATTCCTTATGTCAGTATGTTATTCCTTTATGTCAGGATAAAGGAATTCATTGCAATGGAGGTGATCCCTGAGGCTGATGCCCACTACATCTGGTGGACACAAGGATTTTACTTATTTGAAGGTAGAACAAGGCCCTTAAAAGCAAACCACTTGTAAAAAAACCACAGAAACTGTAAAAAAAAGGTCATTGTTTTAAAAAAATCACTTAACTCACAAGCACAGTGCAACTGCACTAAGTAAACGGAAATTCAAGGTAGATGTCACAAAGCCTTTAACAACATCAAGCCCCTTCCTACCAGATGTGGTGGGAAGCGGAGGGTGCTCCAAGACCCCTTGAAGTGTAAGGGACAAAGCAATCAGGAAGTACCTCTGCCTCCAAGGACTTGGGATGAAGGAAAGGCCACAGTTCCAGTCACTTGATAAAAATAGATGCTTTCTTGAAAATACTTTGAAAATATATATAACTGCATTTTTTTTTTGCCATGAATGACACCAGGAAGACTGATGAGCAGCTGTCCAGCACAAGGAGGAGGAACCACCTACTGAAATGAGCTCTGAGCAAACACAGCAACAGACGCCAAGAGAAAATCTGCAGAGATAAGCTGGCAAACGCCACTTTTCTATGTAATGATGCTCAACTCTCACCCCTTTTGGCAGGCAGAGCTGTTTCCCAGGGACCTGGAGTGGTGGGATATTCCAGGGGAATATTATGTATGTTCACAGACACTTATACACAACTTACTATTGTGCACTGATCCTGCAATTTGTTTTTCTCCAAATCTCTAGAGCTCCTGCTCCAGCTGAGAAGTCTGCAAAGCACTGGAGCAGCAGAACCAGCAAGATTTGGCTCTGCTTTGTGTGGCTCTCCAGAAAGCTGAAGGCATCCAAGCAGCAGTCCTGGGACGCGCCGGCTGAACTCTGCTGCAGTTGCAGCACAGTCAGCTCACTCTAGACCATGACCCACTGCCTCCAGATAGGTTTTGCATTCCCTGGATACTAATACATGGAGACACAGCTTCCCACCCACTGCCACCTGAAGCCATCTCTCCCCATGCTTTCTGCAGCTTTTCTCTGCCAGTGAGGCTTTCTGCAGGCTTCCCTTTTGTGCTGGCAGGTGATCACCCAACCCCAGGTTGAAGCCAGACCCATGCAGAGGTGACAGCCTTCACTGCTGGGTTCCTACATGGCCAAAATAGCTGTGGCTCATGTTACAGAGAGCAGTTGTGCTGCCCGACAGAAAGAACTGCCAATGTTTCATAGGCAGAACACAGAGCAAATGAGGAGAAAAAGCAAAAACAGAAGGAAACAAAAGGAGTGTGGGGAAAATGGAAAAAAGATGGGGAAAAAAAGAAAAAAAAAAAAAAAAGAAAGGGAGAAAAAAAGAAGACACTGATCAAGGCTGGAAAGAAGAAAAAGGTAAGGTAGGGTGACTTCAGCAAGGCTTGGGCAGCAGTCCAGCCTGATAGCATTGGTCACCTGGTGTCCTGCCCACCAAGAGACAGGTATTGCATCAGGTGCCAGCTTCCCCACACCTCCTGCCACAAGGCTGTGCTCTGCCTTCTGCACAGACAGCCTGTGATCGAGTTTCAATCTTATAAATTATTTACATCAGATACGAGGAATTGGAGACGTTAGAGATGGAAAAGATGCACTAGCTCTCCCCCGGGGAAGAGAGCTGGATCCATCCCTACGTCACGCTAGCAAAGCAGTGATGCTTCCACCTCTCCTTGGGAAGCTGTTTTGCTGCTCAATGCCCTTCCCAGACTGAATTTCTTCACCATAACTCTGTATAAATTGCATTTGTTTAAACCTCTAATCCCTTTTGCCTGGCGTTACAGTCTTCTGCTTGCATCCTCTGTAGTCACACAGCATCACTGGCACACTTCCCTCTTTAAAACTCTGGTCTAAGGTTTTCAGAGGAAATTAATCATCCTGCAGACCCCAGTGAAGGGCACCTTAAAGAATAATCCAAAGATCAAGCCTTAATAAAGCATTCAGGCTGATTTTGAAGACCAAGGACCTTCCTTCCTTCTCTTCCCAGAAGCGGAGGGCAATCGCTGGCTGGTGATGTGGTCAGCACACAAATATTTCCTGAGCTGGGGTCTGACCACTCTGTGAAATTACTCTTGCAGCACCAAAGGAAAGCACTGACTCCAGCAGAGCACCATCCCACATCCCATGATGTTCCGCTGGCTGTACCTCATGGAACTGCGCAGCTGCCAGACTGATTCAGCTGTGACTGGGCTGGCTGTGCTGGTGGATTGCTCCAGGCAGGGCCCCAAGCACAGTGCTTCTTGTGATGGTCCACCACACCTGAGGGATCCTCATGGGGGCACCAGACCCAAGACCCAACCATACCCTGGGGTGCATCAGGCCCAGCACTGCCAGCTGGGCAAGGGAAGGGATTGTCCCTCTCTGCTCTGCCTGGTGTGGCCTCACCTTGAGCACTGGGTGCAGGTTTGGGTGTCACATTATAAAAATAAGGAAATAAAACTATTAGAGAGTGTCCAAAGGAGGGCTGTGTATATGGTGAAGGGTCTAGAAGACAAGACATATGTGGAGCAGCTGAAGTCCCTGGGTTTGTTCAGCCCAGAGCAGAGGAGGCTGAGGGGAGGCCTCATGGCGGCCTACAGCTTCCTCACAGGGGACTGGAGGGGCAGGCGCTGAGCTCTGATCTCTGGGGACTGCGACAAGATCTGAGGGAACGGCATGGATCTGTGTAAGGGGAGGGTCAGGCAGGGTGTTAGGAAAAGGTCCTGCACCAGAGGGTGGTGGGCATGGAACAGGCTCCCCAGGGCAGCGGTCACAGCCCCAAGCTGCCCGAGCTCAAGGAGCGTTTGGACAACGCTCTCAGACAATTGGGCTTCATTTCTGGGTAGTTCTGTGTGGAGCCAGGAGTTGGACTTGATGATCTTTGTGGGTCCCTTCCAACTCAGGATATTCTATGATTCTAGGATTCTAATGACTGCTTGCCACAGGAGGTGACAGCTTTGCTGGCAGGAGCTGGGTACTGGGGCAACACTTGACTGCAGTGCATTGCGTGGACCTGACCAGGAGCAATGTCCAAGGGCCAGCTGGCCATCCACCACTGCAGAGCGCTCTGTCCCACAGTGACCTCAGGGACAGGCATTGCACAGCAATTGCTTAACCAGTGGCATGTGGCCAAGGAGTGACAGCCCTGGTCAAGGCCGCTGCGCGGGGGCCAAGGTGACTCAGCGCAATTTGGGTAGGAAAACAGAGCAGAGAGAAACTCTGCGAGCTGTCTGGTGGGTGATGGCACAGAGGAGCTGGGACGTCCAGGCTGCTTGCTGTGACTTAGAGTAGGACAGAAAGCAGGAGGCAGGACACAGAAAAGCCTCCAAATCAGCCTGCATGCCATCTGTGAGGAGCAGCACTGCCCCAGTGTGATCCCCACTGCCTACTCCACCACATACAGGGCAGCGTTTCTGGCAGGCCGGTGACAGGGTCGAACCTCTATGTGGAGATCTGCACGGCGTGGCACTGGCTGGCTGCCACGCCATCGAAGGGGCTGTTATCTCCACACATCTCATGGGGTGCTGCAGCTGTGCTGTTGGTTTGAGCCTCCAGAATGAAGCAGGCCTCTTAGCGGTACCAGGCACAGGCCCACTTCAAGTGCCTGACAGCAGGGTTGAAGTGTGCAGGATGCACAGTGAGCCTGGGGCCTTCAGCCATCACACACTTCATGGTTTTCAACCTTGTATCCACTTAAAGATGATCTTTTCCTGGGCTTGTGGTACTTGACTTCCTGCTGTGCACCAGCTTAAAGATGGTTGTAATTAAAGCCTGAGCGAAGTAACTTTCTATGGTCACAGAAAATATGAAAAACATCGTGTCAGGCCACTTAGGAGAAGAAATCCATGGAGAACATTTAAACGGTCTCTCTCAATAACAGATGGTTTCATGTACTGCCCAGGAAGGCTCAGAGGGATAAACCTTGCTCGGGACAGGCAAAGAAATGGTGAAGGGGAGCTGCTGTTAGGGAAGAACCTATTAGCAGCTTCTTCTCCCTGTCTCTCCCCTACTTGTCACATGCCTGGAGAGTACCTTGAATCATTGGCAACTACCAATAAACTCTAAATAACAAAAGAGAGAAAGGGAAAAAGAAGAAGGAAAATAACTGTTAATTAGGAGGAAGGTGGACGGAAAAGTTGTAAGTATGCAAGTTGTAAGGACAGAGAAAAGCTTCTGCTAGAAGGCGATTGTTGTTTGCAACCTCCCAGGCACATAGACAGTCCTCAGAGCATCCATCTGCAATCGAACCTTGACGCAAGCTACTCTGACCTACACACAAATCCATTTATCGCTGGGCTGGGACAAAAAGGAGCAGTGTCTCTGAGCTGGGTGCCAGGGACACTCTCTGATTCAGCAAAGCCCTTGATAAGAAATGTCATTCTCCATTGAGTAATTTTAGCCTGTGAGATAAGAATCTCTATCAGGCTCAAACATATGGCTGGCTGCAGAACACGCAGCAAAATGAGACGGGCAATTTATTTGCTTATGCTAAGAGCACTTCCAGGCTCAGAAAAGCTGATGCAATGAAATAATAAGTGCCAAATTACACTCCATTCTTCTTTGGAGACCTGAAAGAGGCTCCTGAGAGATACAAGAGGCTCGTCTATGTGGCCCAAAGCATCCCCTTCTCTCTTCTGAGCATCAAGCTATCAGAGAGACCAGTACTATGACCAATGAATGTGGGGCTGCATGGGATTTTCTAAGGTCTGTTCCTTTCATTAAGTCCTACTCATTTCACAGGAACTTACACCCACAGACATGCCAGGTGCTCTGTATGAAGTGTCAGTAAATACTGTGCAGAGAAGGAAGCTGAGGGGTTAAGTGACAGAATTACACAGCACTGGAAGAGCCAGGGGCTGAACTCCAGTCTCAGGAGATAAGCCCTGGTCATTAGAGCAGTTTAAAATAAATGGCCTGCAGCACTACTGATGCTACAATATCCCAATGCCAAGTTCAACTTAGCACCTATGATTTAGGTGACCTGGGCTAATCCACAGGAACACAATATTGGGGCAAGAATTGCCAGGCTTGGGATCAGCTCCTCGGAGAGGAACAAGCTGCCCAGCCTGGGCTGAGATACTGAACTGGACAGTTTCACACTGTACAGCAACTTCTATTCCCTCTCATCTTTATCAGCACAGCTGTTACTCAGCATGTTCACATCCTCCCCCACCATCACCTTCAAATGGGGGAATTTCACTCTCAGACTGAAGATTAACATGTGAACTCCCATTCCAAAACAGAAACTTAGACTTAACAGGTAAACATTTCAAGTTGGTGCTTCCAGGGAACTGACTGTCCTTCCTCTCTCTGATTCAAACCCACTGCAGAAATGTAATGGCTACACACTTGGTCACAGTCTATTCATTGATGTGAAATCAATGTTGTCTCCTGACCAGCAGCATCTTCCCATCACCAGATCTGCCAATGTCACCAGCATTCTCAACAGAAATATCAGCAGTTAAGCCAGAGACTGAATGAGTCATACAGATTAAAAGTTTCTCACTAATGCTAAAAGATGGTCCTTCCAGCTCAGTGCTGAGACATGGCGAGGGGTGGCAGGGAAACTCTGATCTGCCAAGAACTAGGGAATTGTCATCTCAGAGGAGTTCAAGTCCAGCATCCTTCCTCACCGTGAAACTTATCAGAAAATGTTAACATGATGATGCAGGTCTAGATGCACATGCTGGCAGGGCTTTCATGGCAACATCACACACAGCAGCCTCAAAGGATGAGTCTGATGAAAAGCATGGTTCATCTTTTTCTTATTTTGTGGGTTACATTGTCACTTGGAGCCTTACTGTCTTTCCACCCTTACTACTGCACAGCCTTCACGTAAAGTAGCTGGACCACCCAATGCACATCAGAGGACAGTCATGTGTCCCCTCAGCCATGGAGCTTTGTCACCAGGACAGAGCAAGTCCAGGCCCCCCTGCAATCCCAGCCATCCTTCCCCTACAAGGAAACCCCACAACATGCCAAAGCCCACAGCTTTGTGGAGCCACGCTTGTTTACGAGAAACATTTGCAGCAGGAGGGAAGCTAAAAATGAATCAAGTATCAACTTTCTTTTATGCAACCAATGTTTTTCAATTCTCCAAAGGTGGTAAATAGAAATCGGGTAATTTTGCTCTGTTTCTCCCAGCTCCCACATTTTCCCAGCTCCTCTTGTGGCTCTGGATGAGGCAACACGATAAGCCCAGCTATTTCAGCTCTTGCTGTATCTCAGTTTGGAAAATACATCACTGCTGTGCTCTGGAGTTGGAGCCGCAAACAGCACAGATGAGTGTTAGTGACTTGTCATCCTCACCTGCAAAAATAAAGCAGCCAGTTCCTCTGGTAAAAAAAAAAAAAGGAACAAAGCTCCCGCCAGCAGAGATAGATTTTATTGTGTATGTAAGCAGAGATGCTTAAAGAATTAAGCCTGTGTATGTTGATCAGTAAGATGGTATAGATTTGCTGATCATTTTTACCTAAAGCCTGTTAAGCATCTGCTGGCCTTTGCAATGGGCTCTGCAGGGGCTGGCACTGGTGACACAAAGCCCAGGATGTGGTCAAAGGAAGAGAAGGGTGACTGGAGGCAGTAGGGCAAACACTCAACCAAACACCAGTGCCTGTACTCATCTCACTTCTTGCCTGATTGACATTGGAGTGAGGCTGGAAGGAGGGAAAACATTTGGCTGGTTTGGGATTTTTTTTACCTTGTGAAGCATCAGTCCCACTGTGGAGGTCAGGAAACCAGTCTGCAGGACTACCCATCCTCTTTCCTCCTGTACTTTCCCTTGTGCACTCTTCTCCAGGAGTGTAGTGATGGGAGAAGGGGTAATGGCTTTAAACTAAAGGTAGGTTTAGATTAGATGTAAGGAAGAAATTTTTTATTCTGAGAATGGTGAGGCACTGGAGCGGGCTGCCCAGAGAAGCTGTGGATGCCCCATCACAGGTGTGGATGAACACCTGGAGGTGTTCAGGGCCAGACTGGATTAAGCTTTGGGCAAACTGGTCTAGTGGAAGGTGTCCCTGTCCATGGCAGGGGTGTTGGATCTTGATGATCTTTAAAGTTCCTTCCAACCCAAACCCTTCTGTGCTTCTATGATTCCGTGTCTAGCATAGTGGAAGAAAACAGTTCTAGTACCCACTGAGAGCACAGATAGGAAGACAGGAACAGGAAAAAGGGCCCAAGCCACAAGGGTGGCAATACATCCAACAACTACGGAGGAATGCGCCTCTCTGACCATCTCTTGCTGATGTCTGTATTTAAGTGTCAGACATTTCCATGCCACACCGTCTCTCTGGCTCCAAGATCTGCTGTGTTGTCCTGGGGGCCTGGCTCTCTAATGGCCCCTGCCAGCACATGCCATGTACAGCTCCTCTCAGGCTGTACAAAGCTATTCATTGCATCTGTCTCTATCCTGTGAATCACTGGGTCAGGCCTACTCCTGCCATTTAACCAAACACATCAGATGGCCCATCCTCAGCCACATCATGATGCTGTGTCATGAATTAGAGAAAGAAACAGGGACAGAATAAGATCTACACCTTCAGGCCATCCATCTCACACACATCTACCACATGAATGTCTCCTCTCCACTGAGGTGTTTTGTTACACCTCAACCACAAAGCTTCCATGTTCTTCCCCCATTTTAACCTGGACAACCTCTGATGTCACCTCACCATCCCTGGAAGGAGAAGATGCACTAGCTTCATTTTGGGAGATGGAGATTCTTCATTACTCAAACACTTCATGGCTGCCAAGAACCTTTCAAGATCGGCTGTCCACATCAGTGTTTTTCAATGAGCTCCCCAAACTGGTCTGCTCTGAAGATGTGCTATGATATAGAAAATTATCCAGCAGTAGAAGTCTTTGAGGAAGACAGAGAAAGGGCAGTAAGAGCAGTGCAGTGTGAGGAGCTTCAGTGAACACTATGACTGAGTGTTTATTAGATGAAATGTGACCATAAATCAAGGGTTTGCAATGTGCAGCCTTTAAAGAGGCTGCACAGCTCAGGGCATCTGGAATAACAGAGTGATATCCTCTGGCTGCCAGGAATATTCCCATTGGAAGAACATGGCACTGACCCAGTGACGTGGAAAGCACAGCTTCCAGCAGTACCCCTGAATGAGGCCCTGCCAGGGGCAGCTGAGCTGTCCTGAAGCCGACCCTCCCCAGGGAGACGTTGCATGCTGACAATCCTGGCAACGGGATGAGCAATGCAGTGTTGAAGTGCTAAACACGAATACAGCCAGGGAGTCAGTTCTGAAGGAATCAGGGGAGAGATGGGAATATCTGTGTAAGTGGAGCTTACCCTGTTCTTGGCTGAAGTCAAATAAGTGCGGTCACTTCAGACAGGCAAACGCCATGCGCACGTCACGGAGCGGCAGGAGGTACACAGACACCTGTAGCCAGGCAAACCCACTGAGCACACGGCTTACAACAGTGGACAATTACATGCAAGACTATCCCCAAACATGCAACCTCAATGGTAAAAGCAAGAATAATTTGGGTTATGATCTGTATTGCCTCCCTCTCCTGTGTTTCTCAGCAGCTGGCTGTCTGAACCACCGCCTCCTCCATTCCTGCATTACTAATAAATTAGCATTACACACAGCAGCAGGCAGTAAAATGCACCAGCAGGGCTGCTGAATGCACTGGCTTCAACTTCAACCAACTTAGCAGATGTGCTAAGGAAACATCTGGATATTATTACCAAAAGGCTTTCTAGGTTCCCCTTCAGATCAACACCCTTGTTTCCTCTGAGTCAATAATACGTAAGAAACAACATAAAACTGACAATAAAAGCACCCCAATTAGAAATGCAGACTTTGTGACTTCTGTGTCTAACACCTAGAAATACACTAGCACCGACCTAGCACCCTCAAAGGGGCTGCCAGCCCGTGACTCCCAGGCAAGGAGCCTGGTGCTACAACCACAAGTTGTGCTGGCATAGGACTTGCAGGTTAACCCTCTCTATGGTTAATCTTCATGGGATAAAGTGATCCAAAAAGAGCTGATGGGGTCAAAAAAAATCAGTGGACTCTGGGGCTCCCTGGTACTTTGTCTGTCCTGTCCCATCATGCATCAGCGTGATCTCCTGGTGATAATAACTGTGAAACCCCTCTTGTGAACCACCTCCCTTCCCTCAGCTCCGTAAAATGCACACCTAGCAGCTCTTGGTCATACACAGATTTTCAACATGAAGTTGGTACAGTGAGAAAGGTTGGACTAAAACTCCTTTCAGCATACAAATCAACAGGAAAAAAAAACATCAAAAAGACTACTGGGACGCTTGGTATATTAAAGAAATGGCTATATGGAAACTTTTCAAACGTGTGAGACCTACAGGACTGGCTGAGGCAAGAGGCATAATTAGCCCAAGATGAGCTCACAAGGCAGATCCACAACGCTTGGATACACAAATGAGGGATGTCACGTACCAGCAGAGAGGCCCTGTTATCTTTGGGCCACGGGTTGGCAGAGTCAACGGAGTGCAAGGTTTCATACTTGTACCCACACTTCAAGAATAATGCTGGAAAAACTGGAGAGAGTTCAGAGAAAAGCTGCAAGAACAAAACCAGGCTTGTACCAAGGAGCTCAAGGAAGTCAATCAAAGGGAAAGTTAAAAGGTGCAGCCTGTAAGTACCTGTCAGTAAGAGTACTCTCCAGCCTACCAGACAAAGGCATAACAAGACCAAAGGTTGAAAGTTGAAGCCTGACAGAAGGAAAAAAAAAAAAGAAAAAAAAAGAAAGAAACAAAGAAACAACGATATAATTTTTCAATACTGCAGTGAGTTAACAGAGGGAAAAGGGGAAAAGTCCTCCGGCTGGTATCGTTATGGTTCCGGCACTGGCAATTTTTAAATTAAGAGAGGATTCCACCTTCACCTCTCTTCCTCCCACAAAAATGCACATCTGGGTCCATCCACACCTGCTGAACACAGAGTGAAAATTAATCCAAGAAAACGCTATCATCTCTGTTGTACAGGAGGTCAGATTAGACAAATACGACCTTAAAACCTACAAGACAATGAACAATCTACAGAGAACAAGAAGCTCAATTATCGTCAGGTTGGACCTCACAGGCCTGCAGGAATCTCCACCCCACCTGAGGTCCTCTCTGCCCCTCCAGCACCAAGGTGGGGATTTTGCCTAAGAGCAGCAGAAGTGCTGGATCCCCAACATGAGTGACAAGGCAAGCTGTGGTTAAACCAAGTAAACCACAGCTATTTTTTCCAGCTCCAGGTAAACGTTCCAAAGAATTGTGAAAAACCATAAGCAGACAAAAACAAGTCAAAAAATACAGTGACCAGGCAGAAACAAAGCATGGTGAAAGGCACACAAAACAAACACCATATTCTTCTTTTATTTTTTAAACTGTGAAAGTAGAGCATTTAGCAGCAAATTCAGGAAAAGATTGCTTGTCACAGTCAGACTTCTTCTCAAGTGGCTTCCCAGCAGGCAAATTCCCTCCAGCTCCCGGGTGGGAGGTGATGGAACAAGCGTGGCTCCCCAGCACTTGCTGTCCCTTGGAGGGCCGTCCCTGCAACTAGCTTTCCGGCAGAGCTGACTGCAGATGTCTGGCAGCCAGATTCACCAGTGGACAAGGAAATGCAAATAAATTCGAGCCAGGAATCACCCCACCCAGGTGCTGACATCAGAAGCCCGTGCCAGGGCACTGCACAGCGGCAAGACGATGGACATTTATCAGTGGGTGACTTTCTGGGCTTGTCAGTGTTGCAGATAAAACCAGTGGAGAGCAACTGTGTTCTGACATCATTTCTTAATTCCTTCTTTTGAGATGTCACCATTTATTGTTATATTGTTATTTGTTGCCTGGAGATGAGAAGGCCCCAGGGAGACCTTACTGTAGCCATTCAGTTCTTAAAGCGGCTTGTAAAGAAAGATGGGGAGAGATTTTTTACTACGACCTGTATTGACAGGACAAGGAAAGACGGATTTAAATTAACAGAGGGCAGATTTAGATTAGGTATTTGGAAAAAATTCTTCACTATGAGGGTGCTGAGGGAACAGGTTGCCCAGAGAAGCTGCGGACACCCCATCCCAGGGTGCTCAAGGCCAGGCTGGATGGAGCTTTGTGCAACCTGGTCCAGTGGGAAGTATCCCTGTCCACGGCAGGGGCATTGGAAACAGATGATCTTTAAGGCCCCTTCCAATCCAAACCCACCATTCTATGATAGTTAATTTGTCAGGACAAGCTACCTGAGAGCTGCTGGGCCTCTCTGCTGTGGGTGCAGCTGATATTTTCCCAGACACAGCTGTGATTTGGCCCTGAGTTGCGATGCCTGCAGACTGGCCCTATACTTCATATACAGCAAAGTGTATGGGAGTGCTTTCCTCACCTTTCCCATGCTCCAGCTTACTGCAGTCACAATTCAATTAGCCTGTGCCCCAGTGCCCCATGTGCAAATGGCTTGCTTTCATAGAGTGAACATTGAGGATAAACATTGAGTCGCCTCCAGGCCAAGCCAGAGACGATGTTTGGCAGGATGATGTAGAAGAGCACAGCCCAAGCTGTGCATAGAAGAGTACGCTGCCCAACACTCAAAAGCTGTTAGCAGAATGTCTTCTCAGAAAATTTTTGTCTCCCTAAAGCTCAGAGATGGCAATGGGAAATCTGGGCATCTCACCATGAGTGTGGTGAGTCAAGGGAGCAATGCTAGCCACGACTGAGACGTGATTCAGAGCTGGGTGCATTTCTAACAGCAGGAAACCTATTAATTCCTGCTGATCCACGCTCCTCAAAGCTAGTTTTACCTTATGTTAATATGGGTGTTTTGAAGTCTCTCAGCTCAAACGATGTGAAGCCCACAGGATTACAGGAACTGTCTCTCCGGCATCTGGCATTAGAAAGGCTTTAAATATTTTAATAAGGAGGATTACTTCTGACCACGCTTGGTCTTAATGGCTTAGGGAGAGGGTGGGGAAGAAAAGGTGGAAGTGGGAGGGCTAATTAGCCTATACGAGGAATGGAGGCATGCCAAAACTTTGTCCAGTAGCAGCAACAATGAAACACCATCAGCAAAAAGCAAATCATCACAGCCCCTCGTAGATGTTGTGATAAGGCTGGCGGGAGGCCAGTTTGGGATCTGAACCATGCAGACAATCATGCTGACCTGATCCCCCGCGACTGTTTTTGAAAAGTACTCACTCTCCTTCTGAAGCAAGGACATGGCTGTACTTCAGAAGTGGTTGTTAGCACAAGCCATGGCACACAGAGCTTCACTGGCTCAATGGAGGAGAGGGGCAGAAACCAAGAGGACAGCAAGCACTTGGAGGCTATAACATTGCCCAGCATCGCTGCTCCATGGAAGAGCCATCCATTGCGCTGCTCTGTGTCTGTGCTGGCTTAGCAAAAAAAAAAAAAATCTGTTTCTTTCTTTCCACATGAACCTCACAAAATAATACAGAAGGTCTAGATCATGCAACTTCATCCAGCCCCACGCTGTCAAGTACACTCAGTTGTTCAAGACCTGAGTACTTCTCAAAAGCTGGAGCTTCTGGAGTTGTGTGAAAATATGAACACTAAAATTTTGCCTTTCTTCCTAAATGCAGAGAGAATATCTAAATTTTATAGATTGCAAAGCATTTGTAGATGACAAAAAGCATTTGAAAGTCATAGATAAATGAAAGGAGTCTTAAATATATAACATTAGGGATGCATGGAAAAGCACGCTATGCATACACACTTTTTTTTTAATCTTGTCTTTTTATACCTTACTGATGATTTAGCTTTGCTCACATTACTGTCTCACCTCAACTCTTCTGCCAGCCCAGGCTGAGGCAGACATCCACGACTCACATCCACGGACTAAAGGCACTTACTTACAGCAAAGGCTATGAAGTTCCCACCTCTGATGCACCAAAACACTCACTGACATTAATTACAGCTGGGCATCCAGGCTCCTTTTGTGTCTCTGGAGTTCAGGATTTTCGCATCTCCATGGTTCCTCTAAGCCTCCAAAGACTTTGTCTTAGGTCCCTCCCTGCATCCTTGCTTAAACAGAGCTGAAAAGCCCGAAGAATGAAAATGCCCCATGCAGTCCTTCCTGTGTATGGAAAGCAAATCCACACTCTGGTTTGGTTTGTATGAGGCTTTCAGCATCATTTGTACAAGGTGTTGCTTGGTGGCTGTCGCACACTCCTTGCCACTGCAAACCTGGGCAGGGCACAGCTGGCACACCATGCTCAGCCAAGGCAGGACAAGGTGGTGCTGCTGCTGGCACCAAGCTGCTCTCAGAGGCTCAACGGCAAGAGACAGGAGCTGGGGAAGAGACCTGGGAAAGCCACATGGCTTCCGAGGCACCGAAAGAAGCACTGTGTCTGACACTTGCATAACGGAGGTCACAAGCTCCACTCACTCACTTTGATTTGAGCCATATAGTTGGTGTTTGCCTAAGCCCCACCTTCCAAAGAGGCATGCAGGCTCCATGCAAAGATTTCAAGATATGGAGAAGGTAACACACCTTTTTGATGGCTGGCTCAAATACTTGAAAGGCTTTGGTATTTAAAAAAGGCACTTTAACTCTGATTTATCTCTGTTTCATTTGCAGATAGGGGTTCCTGCGATATAGCTGCTGGCAGTGGGAGGTGCTCTGCCCTGTGATTTCCTCAGCTGCTCACAAAACACATCTCCAGGAGAAACCAAGGGGCCCCCAGCCCTCCTCCCTTGGAGACAGCCTGTCTTCCACCCCTAGCCTTTTATTTATTTTCAATTGCAAAAGGACAAGAGGAGCTTTCAAAGGGTTTAGCACCAGTGTCTCAGAGGAAAGGGCTGCTCCAAGATGACAGTGACACTAAAAGGAGTGGGACCAAAAGGAAAGGCAGTGCAAACACTTTCATCCCCATTTTTTCCATCCCAAGACGAATCCACTCATTTCTCCACCCCACCTTTATTTCCTCAGTTTCCACTTGCTGTGCACCAGCTCTTCCATGGAGTCACACACATAAAGATGGCCTTCGCCAAACATCCTCAGCAAGGGCCTCACAACCACAAGCTCCACTGACCCTGCGCTGTTTGTGCTCCCCTGGCCTCTTGTTAATAATAATTACCCGAGTTACAAAATCTCCGTGGTGCTCACATCTCAAAGGGCAACTTTACCCAGGCTAGCTGAGCCATGCTCACTGTGGAGCAGGGAAACCTGGTCTGAATTAGATGCTTGTGGTCACACACAGCACTTCCCTTAGAAACAGAATCCCACTCAAGCACCTCAAGGATGGTGAGCTCATCTTGTCCACCGCGTCCTCATGTGCAAGAGCATGTGTTTTTAAGGCATCGCACCAAAGCTTCAGCATTTCCATAGAAAACAATCTTTGGTATTCAGAAGATTTATGTAAAAAACATGTTTGTTTATCTCTAAGCACAGATTAATTTCCAATTTCTGTCAACTAAATAAAAAGAAAAACACAAAACAAAGAAAGAAGAAAGAGCCCGCCTGACAGCAAAGCCTAAAAATAGACCCGCATATTGTAAATAGTGAACTGTCAGGTAAAGGCTTTGGATTGAAGGTTCAGATGAATAATGTGTTTGCTTTTCCTGCTTCAATACTTTCCTGCTGTTATCACTGTACAAATAAGTCAGCGCAGGCTAATTACTCCGATGGCAATTTCCTGGGAGCTGGTACTTAAGCACCAGCCCAGATTTATCCCCAGAAAGGTGAGGAGTCCCCACGCCCTGCCCCAAGCCACCCATGGTTCCGACACTCATACAAGACTGTCTGTAGGATTTTAATCCTGTTCTTATCTCCTGCTAATGGCAGGTCCCCACCAGGATTTGTGTAACAAGACCGGATTTCATCTTGGGAGCCATGAGAGCAAGTGCCTTCTTGTGCACGGCCCCATATACGCACACATGAAGAGACAAAAGATAGGAAGGGAAAGTTCTGTGAAGTGTTTTACACGGAACCCAACAAACCAGTCTGCAGCCCCCGTTCAGGCTTCTGGCCCAAAACCACCCCACAAGACTCACAGAGTCTTTATTTATGGGTGAACTACATCAAAGAGTCACCTAAACAATGCCTGTGGTTTCTGCCGTTTTTTTTTCCCACTTGGTATTTATACAACCATGGATTTGCACCATAATGCAGTCAAGCACATTAGAACAAAGATGAAGGAGGAGAGAAGCGGGGAAAAAAAAAGTGCTGTTACCTGTGTTACATGCAAAGCAGCACTGAATTTCTTTACAAACCTTCAGTGCAACTCATACCCAGAAGCAGACTGGCCACTAACACATTGCTTTTGCAGCACAAAATCAGCATTCTCTCATTTTCAGCTTTTCAGGGTCCTTTTTTAGTTGGTTGGCTTGTCCTGGATTTATTGCATTATCATTCCTTTCTACTTTCACTGCAAAGGGTTAAGTGACCTTTCAGACCCTCCCTGGATACAACTCCATGCCTAACAAGAAAGCTTCCAGCTCAGTGAAAACGACTTGAAAGAAGGGCAGTGACCCAAGCACAGGCTTAAGTTTCAGGTCACAAAATCCCTGCTCAGAACCACCCGCCACAAGTTTGCAGCAAGTCGCCTCCCATTAGAGTGATTCGTCTGCAGGGCTTACCAGGAAACACCTTTTTGGGACCTGTTACCATTCTGTCTTCAACCTCAAATGTGAGCTGTGAACACAGTATGGACATAGGATCCCATTGCATCAGGTAGCTAGTGTTAAAAATGTACGTGCTATTAGAAAAAAAAAAAAAAAAGAAAAAATCAACAATGCGATAGTGAGCTTTAAATTTACTTTCAACTTCTGCAACACCAGACAGCGAAACTCTGGGAGGAAATGGGTGCTCGTTACCCGTCAACCCGGACACATGCACACCACATTGCATGAGACAATCAAAGCCACTCGGCCAGCTCAGGAGCTTTGTGCTGTGCTGCTATAAGCCCTGGATCAAAGAGGAGAGGGGTTTGGTGCCACTGCATACTTAGCCTGAGGACAGCACAGCGCAGAAATGCCACGCGCTGCAGGAGGCTGCAGAGGACGAGCAGCTCCAGCTCTGCAGCGATGGTGCTGGGAAGGAACCATGGCTGAGCATCAGCAGAAGGCTTGACGCCCAGCTCCTTCATGGCATTACACATGGGGCTGTTCAGAGAGCGCCAACCACACGAGCCATACAGAAATACGGCTGCTGGGAGTGGGACCTTGGCTAATCTGGGACAAGACGAGCCAATGGTCTAGCTTTGGTCAAGCATTGGAACAGGCTGTCCAGGTGGAGTTCCCATTGCTGAAGGTATGGTAAGAGATGTGTGGATGGGGCACTAAGGGACGTGGTTTAGTGATGGGACTTGGGAGGTCATGCTGATGGCTCGACTCGGTGATCCTGAAGGTCCTTTGCAACTTAGATGATTCTATCATTCTAAGAAGGACAAGAAAGGCCAGTGCAGGCATCCTGTAACGACAATGGCGCCTGGCTCAGCTCGTCCCAACCTGACACTTCTGTGGTCTGGTCTTGTTCTGGACTGATGTTGCTGGAGGACATTGTGATGGGATGCAGATAAGAAAAAATATGAGCATATGAACATATCATTGAAAATTTTGCCAAGGAACATGCTGCACGTGCACATAGTTGGGTGTGTAGACTCTCCCTTCACCATTGCCAACAAACCAGAGCAGAGAGGCAGAAAGCCCAAGGAGGTTCATGGTTCAGCTGCAGCTGTCGATACTTCCATGCAATTATGCCTCTGGCTCTCCCCCACATTGGCTTTCCGTACAATCCCACAGTACCCAGGAAACCAATCATAAATACAAGTTGCAAACCCAAGAACAGTTATTTCTGACCAGATTCTAAAGAGTGAAACACTTGCCTGAACCTCAGTGTGCACTGGGGCCAACAGGTGCATGATCTACAACATCATCCACTAGCTGGACAACGTCATCACTTCCCCTGACCAACAGGGAGCAGATGAATCCTACAGTGGCTGAGGTGGGCAGGGTCCTCTGAGTCCATCTGGCCCAACCCCTGCTCAGGCAAGAACACCCAGAGCAGTGTGCCCAGGATCACACGCTCCGTGCCAAGGCCACCAGATCTTGAAGGGTCCCAGAGACAGATGCAACACCACAAAGAGGAGTCTCAACTCCCGCCCTATTGGTGTCATTCACCAAAACAGAGCAGGACTAAATATTTATTGACAAAAGTCAAAAGAGGGAACCACAGGAATATTCAGGGCACTGCTAGGTGACCTCAGGAGCCCAAGCACCCCGAGCTGGAGATGCTGACGGGAACATATATAAACAAATAACCCCAGCCTCTGCTTCCAGCCAGGCACTGTTTAAAATGGTACTTTTACTGAGAAGAGCAGGGAGGAGGCTGAAATCCCAGCCCCGAACCGCAGGAAGGTTCCAGCCAGGCCCTCGCCCAGCAGCTGGGCTGAGTCACCCTGCACGGGAGGAAGGCTTTCACCATCCGTCATGCCCCAACAGGTCGCAGCCCTAACGGGTTCCTCGCTGCTGGGCATGACCCGGGGCCGCCAGAGAGGGTGAGACTTGGTGAGAACAAGCCCTAGGGAAGAAACCCAGCTCTGCCCTGCGTTTGCAGCCTGTCTGCTATGTGGTGAACCAGCCTCTGCTCCTCACCTGCCCTGCCAGATGAGAGCCGACCCATGGGGTGGGCGGGCACGCAGCGTCACACCCGTTCCCAGGCAGGTTCAACGCCACTGAGAGGCAGCGCTGGAGCCAGGGTGCCTGCAAGAAAGACAAGCAAATAGGTCATTTTTGCCTTGATGCTCTGCCGCTCTGGCTGCTCTGGGCTTGCAGCAAAGCCCAGCAGTGGCAAGGAGGAGAAGGAGGAGGGAGGAAGAGGAGGAGTAAGGCAGGGCTGCCAGCAGGCATCTCCATGCTCCTACCTGTGCAGACACACAGGGCTCAGCTCATGGCAGGTGAAGATCACGGGAGGGAGCGGCAGCACTGTGGCGTCACCGCTGAGCAAGCACCCGCCAATTTGCAGCCCGGCCATGCCTGGCGTCACCCAGCTCACCCAGTTCCTCCAGCCGCCACAGCTCGTCGAGGGCCAGGCACAGATCCGCGCTGGACCACAGCTCCGAAACGCGTGAGCCACCAAGCAGGGCTGGCACACGCGAACAGACTGCATCACGCGGCCGTGCATCACCCTAGCACATCGGCATGAGGCAAGAAGCACCTTCTGGCTTTATATTAACGTGCTAGAATCTGTACCGCAGTTCTCACATTGGAGGATTCAAGATCCAGAGGAAAAGAAGGTTTCTCCAGGCACACGGTCTCAAGCTGCGTTTTATTTCCTGGCACCGCAGCGCTGCACAGAGGCAAGTTGTTCTGAAGGGTTACTTGGGTGCAGGGCTTATTACAAAATAAAACAAAAGACACATGTGCAGGAAACTAAAAACCATTATAGGCAGCTAAATCTGGGCAGAGTGCGGTGCCAGGACACAGAGGGTGCCCTTTTCATCCCAAAGAGGCTATGTTCCAGGAGACGCTAATATTTTTTATCAGAATTGCCGCTGCTGTTAGCTCAGTAATGATGTCAAGCATCAGCCGGCAGCAACAGCAAGGTTCAGGGCCTTGCATTAACCGCAGTCTTGATCTAGCTCTAGACAGCCGACAGCAGCAACGGGATCAGAATAAATATAAAGGTGATATGATGGAAAAGATTTCCCAGTGACATTCATGACACCTACATCCTATCCCTTCCTTCACTCCCTCTCGCATCTCTCTAATTCTCCTCCAGAGACCTCAAAGCTCTTTAAGCCTACTTCAGCCCTGTGACCATCACCTTCCCGATGGAGATGCTGCAGGTCGGTGACACTGAGCGATCCATCCAGCACTGCATATGCTGCTGCCCATGGCACTGCACGGCCACCGCTGTCACATGGACAGAGAGCTGTAACCACTGTCCCTGCTAAGACAACAAACTGTATGGCTTGTTTTCTTTTCTTCCAACTCCATCAGAAATGAGCTATTTGTAAAGCCTGAGGAATGCTGACATTGTGCAGGAAGCAAGAGTTTTCACAGGAGGAGGTAGGGGTGCCTGTTTCCCCATCCATGAAATGAAATCAATGCCTGCAGGTGTCTGCAAGCAGAAAAGCACCATCCGGGTCACTGAGAATTTATTTCTGCTCCACTGTTCTGCTGCCACTGTCCACACTCAAACTCTCTGCGTCCAAAGGGACTGGATCACAGTTAAACCAGTAAACATCAGGACAGGAAGAGACAATAAACACCGCATCACAACGTGGGAAACACCACCCCAGAGAAGAACTTTGGGACTGGGGGTGACCCAGTGATTAACTCCAGCTTTTCATCTTTCCTGAAATTCAGGGGCTGAAGGAGCTCTGGCTGCAGCCCTGTAAACAGCAGGAAGTTCAGGGCAGAAGCACAGGTAAGGGCTGGCTCTGATTTCATGCTATTGTGATGGGAATCATGAGGGCAAGTGAGAAAAGAGAGATGGAAGAGCTGTACTGACATGGAAAGTCTGGAAGCAGAAGGGAAGATTTAGCTTCAACATCAAGAAACTCCCTGGAGTCCTAATGAAGTCTCCACAGCTATAATTTTTGTTAATAACAAATAACATGGCTGCGCCAGAAGACCCTCAACCTGGACGTGGCACTCACATGCACCTCATCAATCTTGCCTTCTTGTGGCTGCAGTGCCCCCCAAAACCTCATGTCTGACACAGAGCATGCAGGGTCACCTCTGCCCCAGGTCTGGCTGTATGAATACAGAGTATGGGCATGAAGCAGCAAAATCCAGACACTGGGTGCAGAAACACTGCACGTGAGCATCTCAAATCCATCCCAACGCTGGTACACAACCGCCTGATTCAGCATCACCCGGTCCTGCTGAAAAGGGGGTTTAACTAAGATTTCCCAGTGTTAATAAGTGCAATTGCTATATCCTGAATGCATTCCAGCTCTGGAAGCACCACCAATCTAGCCTTCAGGCATGACTGTCTCCCCAGCACCATACAGCACTGGGAGCCTTGCTGTCCCCAGCTAAGGGCAGGGTGCTTGACTGACTGGGTTAGGCTGCATCTTTCCTCACCAAAGACCCTTCAAGGCACCGTCCTTTAAGCACAGACCTCAAATAAAAACCTCTGCATGTCTCTGGGGCTCAAATTCAGCTGATTCTATTACAGTGTGGTTGCCCCCGGGCAGCTCACTTCTGGCAGCAAAACCTGGAGCCACTGTGTCTCTGCACACATACACAGCTAGCATGCAGCATTCACCCTCGCGGTATGCAGCCAGCATCACTGGTTTCCCAAATTTCCCAGGCCCTTTGGCTTCACGTGAAACAGCAGCAGAGCTGGAAGCAGCAACGGCAGCAGCCGGTCGTGCAGAGGACTGCATTCCTCCCCTGGGAACGGGCAGCGAACATAAACCGAAAAGCCGATTTTACTGCATCTTTCACATTCTTAACAAGCCAACAAAAATCACTACTTGTTTTTTTTTTTTTTTTTTTCTTTCATTTTTAAAGTGGCAGGGCTTTTAGGATCAATATTTGATTTTTAAATACCAAGATACTGTTAGATGCATCTAGGGATGATTAATTGGAAGCAGTAAATACAGATAAATAAAAGGAAAATACTTTCCCCAGCAGGATATACAGGAGCTAGGGAATGGCTGTCCTCTTCCTCCCTGCTTGGACTCCACAGCTAAAGAGCATGCACCCTTTTCACCACCCATGCATTAAGAGCAGAGAGGCTGCAGGCTCGCAGGACAGGCTCTTGGGCAACAAGAGCTCACATAGTCCCCTGCTCAGCAGGTGACATCTGAACCTGAGCTGAGGCCATTTGCAGGGCTTCAGAGGTGAGAGAGAGCAAGGGCAGCAGGGCGATAGAGACAGCCCCACACTGACACAGCCACCCCACACCAGCACAGCCACCGCACACTGGCACAGCCACCTCGTTCCTCCCCAGCCCTTCTCCCCGTCTGCACAGGGAGGGCAGGCAGGCAGCCAGCCAAGAGGTGCAATTATCATTAAAACTAAGCAGGCTGGAGCAGGGGAGAAGAGATGCCTCCCTGCCAAATGAATAGGTTTAACGCCATTCGCATTCCTGCATTCCTCCACTGCTGTGTAGTGAATAAACCCTCACAACTGCTAAAAACGAGGCGGTTTTGGTTAAGCTGGGTGAGTGTGTGTGTATGTGTTTTGTAACCTTACACCTTTGCAGACAGAGCCCTGCTATGTTTGTAATCTAGGCACTGAGGTTTTCCAGAGCCAGCTCGTGTAACCAGGTGGAGACGTCAGCACATGCCTATTTTATGGGAATAGGATCCCACCACAAGTGTGCAGGGATGGGATGGAAGTGTGTGGAGGCACCTCGGTGTGCTGCACAGGTCCCTGACATACACGTGCAAAGCCAATTCTGATCACATTACACCCAAACCTTTTCACTGTCCGCACAGGTTTATCTGCAGAGAATTCTGTCTGGGTCTGGAAGCAATAATAGTATTTGTCTGCTCACGGTTTTGCTGAAAAACTCAGTGTCTCCTCAACCAAAGGTCAGAATCCCCAAGAATCCTGCCTTGCTCCCTTCCTGCCTCTTCATCACCCCCCAGTCCAACTTCACGCCTTCCTTCTGTGGGTTTCAGCCATGGTTCCATTCTTCCCTACCACCCCTTTGCCTCCATCTAAACACACCCTCATGGCTTCTCCTCACACATGACTCACAAACTTTCCTCTCTACTCCAGACTGGTCTCCTTATGTTCAAAGTCTTGGGCCATCTTTTGGTTGCTCTTTCATCCAGCATCCAAATCTGCCATCCAAGCTCTTATTTTCTCATATCTGAGCCAATACAACAACCCTTCCTTGAGAAATTTGACTTCTGACCAAAGAGTACGCTGCCAAAAAGGTCATTTTCTCATTTTCTCTACCTTACTTCAGCTTGTCAAGGCTGCCCTCCTTCCCTACCTCATCATACAAGAGCTCCCTAAATCTAAAGGCATTATCTATGCCCTAAATATCACTCACTATCTGCTGTTTGCTTTTACAAAATTGACTTCTCCTTTGGGAGCTGGACTACTGGGCTAGTCAACAGAAAATGTATTTGATAGCAAATGATACTTTCTCCTTTCCCTGTCACTGTGTTGTCTGGTAGGAATTCCCCTAATATCGGCCAAACAATCTCACTGACTTCATCAAAACTCTCTTCTGCCATGACATTTACAAGGAACCTCAATAACTGTGAAGCTGCTGGTGTCCTGAGACATGTCTGACAAGATGATCAATAGTGTCGTGGCATTTTCACTTTACTCCGCCATCTGCATGTATCCAACCACATCCTTCCTGTCATTGATCCAGACCATGACCTCCTTAGGGGATGAAGAGTCTTCGATTCAACATTTGTACAAGGAACATTGGGCTCCTGGGGCACAGTTAGCGCTCCTCTTGTCTCAGTGGCATGAATACGTTTAAGCACTCATCAAGGCTGTGATATCCCCTTGTACTATGCATAATCCCTACATTTACAGCACAGAACACAGCCAAAAAGTCCACAAGTTACCTGAGGGCATTTCACAGTGCAACAGGAGTCTGTCCATACCTCAGCCAGGTGCCCTGTTGTAGCATCTGGGTACAAAAATTCCCATTTGTTCTCAGCTACCTGTTACAATGAGCATCTCTCAACACATCACTGTTGGTAGCACAGAAGGCATCCCATGACCAGGAACACATGCCAGGTAGCTCTGACATTGGCAATGCAGCAAACCAGCTTTGCAAGGCTCTGCAGATGCTACTCAGCAGATGTGCAGACGTTTATTAAAAAAAAAAAAAAAAAATCCATGTGGACATGACTTTCCCTTGGCTGTGGCTGTCGAGTGGCTTGCATGGCCAGCTCATCCACAATGCTACGGGGGCTGAACCTGCCCCACATCAGTGCCAGTGCCACCAGCTCATTGCCTGATGAAAATCCCATACCCACATGAGACCTGTGCCCGACAGCACAAAAAGGAGATGCATACACAGCAGCGTTTTGCTATTTTTTTCCCATTTTTCCCTGTCTCACTCGTTCTCTTTTTGAACTTGGCCTGAACCTACATCATAACAAGAGAAGTCAGGCACAAGCCACAGACAACACATTAGACCTTAGGACTGAAGTGAGAGCTCTCCTTTCACTTTCAGTGCTCCTTGCTGGGACCCAACCCCACCTCTGCAGATCCACAACCAAAACAAGAAAATTCTGCTTGGTTGGCTTGAACAAACTCCCTTTGTTTTGATAGCACAATAATTTTACATTATAGGCATTTTCAGGCCCACTCTGATTATAGACATGCATGTTCTATACATCTACTGCTAAGTACAGCCAAAAGCGAGAAGGTCTACGGCTCTGACGAGCAGATGAAGCAGGAAATTCATAGGATCCTAGTGGGACGTATCTACCCAGGCATGTGCAGGCAGACCTGGGCTTGCTCCACCTGTACTAAGGTCAACTGGACTCTGTCCGGATTAAGACGAAAGCCATGGAGCCGCATTAGCTCAGTGCTCTGCCCACGCTCGTAAGCCCAATGTGTGTGCCCTGGGAATGCCAAGCAGACTTTGATTCTGTCCTCCACAACAGTTCCAGGAGAATGGAAGGGTTATAAACCCAAACATGATACAGAAAATTCCTAACAACTGTAATGACTAGAAAGAACAGATTTAAGTGGACAAGTGTATGACGCTGCCCCGTTTGAATGGTGGCTTTCAAGCCAATTGCTTTGGGAATTCCCCAGGGACCTGCATGCCACTCTCACTGTGTGAGACCATGGAAATAATTAAGAAAGGCAAGCTTATTGTCAGGAGGCTTAAATTTCCTCAAGAGGATCCCACACCTCCACAAAACTAAATAAAAATATTTAGGAACCCACAAGGTGAGAATGGTGGAAAACCAGTTAAAAGGTGTATTTAGGAGGTATATAATGAAGGAAATCCACACTTGGGTGGCAACAGCCACTTAAAACCCAACCCAAACAAACAAAACCCCCACAACAGCAATGACCTCACTGGTATGGTTTTCAAGGAATAGTTTATTCAACAAAAAAAATAACTTGTTCACAGGGAAAAAAGAGAGTTGAAATTTAGCCAACACAAAGATAAATGTGAACGTACAAAGATTCTAAGTGATCACCAAAAGGTAACTCCAACATGTGTCTCTTCAAGCAGGAAAATAGCTATTTGGTGCATCACCAATGTCCCTGCGTACAGATGGCAACTGGAAGTGCCCAATGAATCATCCCAGCAGCCACCAGGCTCAACCACATTTAGTTTGAGTGCCTCAATGAACACATAAGAAAGCATATTTCTAGATGTACATAGGTCATGAGACAAGCATACACTGAAATAAAAGGAGCTCAGTGACCAATATCTTGACGCTTCAGGGACTCCTGAAGAAGGTGGAGCGGAAAAAGAAAAAAAAAATCATCCTATAAATCACATGGATGCAGACAGTCCCAAAGGGTGAGGCAGACCAGCCTGAAACTCAGTTTGGTTCCACAACGTGGCACACGTCTAACAGCTCAAAAATGAGGTACCCTCACTCCACCTCCTCAGAGGCCCTCGAACTTCCAGGAGCTGATCCAGCTCACTAACCAGCAGAAACCTAACCCAACAAGAACATCAGCTTACTTTCTAGCATCATAACAAGCTGTGGCTGGATCAGTGCTGCAGCCAGCACAAGGGCAAAGGAGGGCTGCAGACCCCATTAGCCCTGTCCCCACTGGTGGCAGAAGGGGGAGAGCCCAGCATCTTCCAGACCAACCTCGCACAAGGGCAAAGAAAGAGGAGGAGGAAGAGAAGAAAATAACGTATGCATACAAGGCACATTTCATTTTTTGGGAAACTGCTTACAACTGAAACTCCAAACCAGATGCAAATTTCATGCCTGGAAAGAATGGTGCTGGGTTCTGTTTTGGTTTTCTCTGGGGTTTCTTAGCCTGTTTGGCAGGATGCTTGAAGCAGCTCATCCTAATGGAACAATTCTGATTTTCCTTAAGAGTTTCCAGTTGCCTCAGACAAACAGGAAAAGCTATTCTCAGGTATCAGGTATCAAACGTTTATTTAATCTCTTTTCAGAAGGAAAAATTGTATTTTTCTACCCCCTACCTCTGCAAGAACAAACCAGATAAGAAAGAAGACAACCACTTAGTCTAGGAGAAGAGAAATGGAATACATGCAAGACGCTTTCAAAATTGCACAAAATACGCAAGTGGGAAAGAAAAGTGAGTGAAGAGACAGAACACCAAAAGGCCCTTTGAAGTGGTTTGCAGAAAGGGCTCCGGCAGGGACGCTAATTGACCCAAATTAGGGATGCTGCTCTCCTAGCTCCACACTTTACCACCACAGGTGCTGAATTAAATTCCTCCCAGTGTGCTGTGCATCCTGTCCTGTGTGGCTGAGCAGCCAAGCCACTGCAGGATACGTCCCCATGAGCATGGTCAAAGGGACAATCTGGTGGCTGCAGCTGAAGAGCACGGTGTCAGTGCGGCGATGCAGGGACTGAGTCTGAAGTGATGAGTTTGGTGGAAAGACTTCATGGGGCACTGGCAAGGAGCACCCAGGAATGCACAGCCCTGAGGCAGGGAGTAGGGATGAGTGGGGATGAGTCAGGGCACGCTGCTGTTCCACAGGGACTTGGTAGGGTAGGCTGATGGCTGGACTTGCTGGGCACCCATCCCACAGAGAAACCCACGTCTGACCTGGATCAAAGGCACAACGTGGGGCCATCCTATGGTGCTGGGAATTGGTTTTAATGGTCATGAAACCCCGGCCAGTGAAGGAGGTGGAAGTGGGAAGTATCACAGCTCCTGGTCTGGCTCCCTGGAAGCAGGTTCACACGGAGAAGGAATGAGACAGTCGGTAGCTGCTGCGGTTGGTTTCTGATCCAGAACATTGGGAAATGGTGGGTGTAAAGAAATCACTGAAGCTCCAGTTTTGTGGCTTTCTGCTGTCTTCTGTATAAGGCAAGTTGAGTATTAAAAAAGATGAAAAAAAAAAAAAAGCAAAAGTGATAAATGCCTTGTTTCAAAGAAACAATGCTCCCAAAATAAACCACATACTGTCTCATTGCTAACTTTGCAAAGAAATACATTCACCAGCCAGGAATTAAATAAATGCATTATTCCCCACACCTTCTCTGCTCTTTACTTCTCAATGAGATGCTGACTTCAAAGACCAGTGGGAGCCATTTAGATGCTAATAACATTAAGCATCTGTAATCTAAGAAATAAACCCTTTCCTGGAATCCGGCTCCCAGCTAACCCACCCCCTCCTCCTGCTCTTTCACCGAATGCTAACAGATCCACCCTTCTCAGGGATACCTCTAGGATTTCAGCATCCTTCTCTGGACTTTAACCCACCTAACTCGTCCTGTCCCCAGTTCCCTGCGCTGTAGGCACTGCAACCTACTTGAGGCACACCTCCCAACACTTCATTGNNTGTGATTTTTTTTTTTTTTTTTTTTTTTTTTAACACTATTGTCTTTGGAAATTGTTTTGCTAGGGTCACAGCTAGTTTACTCACTGCTTCACCTGCTCCCAAGTGCTCAGGTGCTCGGCATCTGATCTATAAGCTTCTTGCCTGAGTTTCAGCCTCTGCTCCACCACCGAAGCCCTCTGCATCGCTGCAAGCAGCTCTCCCTCTCTCCCAGCCCTAATTTCCCAGCTATTAGATGAGAGCAGCCAGACTGGAGCCTGCCCAGCAGGGACAGGGCGAAGGCTGTGAGACATGTGGGCGCTGATGCATTGGGAAGTGTCTTCCATGCCCAGCAAAACCAGGCGTCTCCTCTCCAGCTGGATGGTGTCAGTACTGCCATTAGTTTAATTACACAAGGAAAGCAAGCGAAGGGGGGAGCTTATGGTCCACCAGCTCCACCAGACTCAGCACTGCTCCCACTTTCTTCTTCTGGACCAAATGCAGCCCACTGAGCCTTTCCCTAGCACTTCTCACTCCCAGCAGCCTTGACAAAGCAACAAGCAATGTGCTCCTGTAACATGACAAGATGGAAAAGCCTTGGATCCAGCATCAACCAACCCTCCTTTGCAAATTCAGGTCCAAAAAAGGTGTCCAGAGAGGAGCTGCGCAGCCTCAGCTGGAAGGCAGCTACTCTGGCATACGGAAGGAGAGGTGGGGAATGCTCAGCAGGAGCAGCACCCAGTGCTGAGGACCACATGATGGCTGGAGACACGGAGAGGATCCAAGTGAGGGCCCCGCCTTGTCCCCAGGAGGATCATGCTGGATGCACTTCACCTCCAGAGCAAAACTAACCAAAGGAAAAGCATGGATTTAAGTAATTCCCTTTACTAAAGGTACTCAAAGAAGAAGCAAGTGGTACATTTGGATCAATTCTCAGTTTACAAAGGAGGAGGCTCAGGCATGTTAAGCATACATTTTCCCTGCAGAGCTCACCAAGTAGTGCACACTTGAATTCACACACACGCAGCAGAAATAAATGAAAAGAGGTTTCCTGCTCCTTTAATCAGCCTCTAAATCCAGCTGCTCAGTGAAACAGGACAGCTGCTCAACAGGAGCCCTGTGTGAACGAGTCGGAGGTGCAATGGGCATTTTTGAGGAAATCTTCCTTTTTTCAACAAATATACCTTTGAAATCAAAAGCAGCCCACGGGAAGACCCAGGGAAACCTGAGATAACAGCAGTCATTCAACTGACGTGTGATTCTCAACAAAGCAAAGGCAAAGCATTTAAACTCAGTAAAGTTAAAGCACACCTCGAAAGTTTTCAGTGAACAAAAAGTTAAAGAAGGATGAAGCAGAAAAACTTCAAGTTATTATTAATAGAAACAGAAAAGGCAGCAGAGAGAGAAATGGAGAAGGAAATAGAAAAGGGGGATGGCAGCTCCTCACCCAACACACCGGCTGTTTGTAACGGGCTACGGGAGCGTTTCAACACCTTCCTTCAAAACACAACACTTATTTTACTAACACAATACAGGGAGCTGGCACGGACTTGCTGTCCCCAGGCCTCTTCACAAGCCCCTGTTCTGCCACACAAGATCCCAGCAGCTTGTGTGCAGGCTCCTTGCAGGTGGAGGCTGTGGGGACCAGCAGGGCTGCGATTTCACCCCAGAAATGGAACTGTGAGGAAGCTTTGGCTGGTGGTCCTGGAAAGACACCAACAGCAGAGGGTCGCAAAAAGCTGAGATTGTCACAGCAGTGTGAAGTCCGCTGTGGTCTAGGGTGGTTCCCACTGCATCTGCTGTAGTGTTTGTTGCAGCATCCCCCCACTTAAACCACCCTCTGTGGTTTAAGGTGGGAACACGGTGCTGCTCATTTTACCTATACACCTGACAAAATAAATTCCGTCTCCTTGACGGCATGAACATCGCTGTGCAGATCCTGGTTGCCATGCCACCCCAACCTGCCCCATGCCATCCTGTCCCATCTCACAGCACACATCCAATCTCAGCACCTCACCCCAAAACTCACGTTTCCACCTCCCTGATCTACCCATCACAATAAAGCTCCGAGTGATTTCAGCACAGACTCAGAGGTCCATGAGATACTTCCTGATGATTCTTTTTTTTTTTAACTGGCTGTGTATTTCTGGCTAAGTCAACAGCTACAGTCATTGCTATTATACATTTGTCCTCAGTCTTTTTGTCCATGGTTAAAGAAACTGCAGTTCTTCCTGATTAATTCCACAGAAATGTCCACTGCTCAGACAGAAGTCTGTAAAGCCGACTTGAACTAATCATTGAATTAGCTCAAAACAATTAAATTTCTGCAGATGAGCATCCTCTGGCATCCAAAATATCCTTCTGGGGCTTTTGTTCACTTTTCACGTTATTTTTTGTTCTGTTTTTATTGTCATCATTTGGTTAATCATAGACCAGAAATATCCAAAGCAGCCAGGCCCATGGCAGTGTAACCCCAAATAACACAGTTTGTTCCCATAACCTGTTTTCCTGCAGAAGGACCTACCCGATCCCAGTGTCAGCTCAGCACACACCTCCAGATTCAGTCTGGAGGGACAGACACCCACTAAGGATTTGCAGGAGTTTCAGCAAACCCCGAAGGTGCCCCTTCAGAAGAAAAAGCCACAGCCGCAAAGGAGAGTTGCACAGGGCTCCTTCGAGCACATTTCCCCCAAATTTCATGACATTGGAAAATGAGGCTGCAGGTATGTCCGCCATCACCTGGACTTTTACAGGAACCAAATGCCTGTCTTGATGCTTGAGAATTGATGCAAGGTCAGTACAACATTGCAGAGCTCCCCACACAACGCCAGAACTGCCTTTTCCTCTCCTTTCCCTTTTGTTGAAACATTATTTGAAGCAAAAGCCCTGAAATGCAGTAACCACAGAAGAGCAAGCAAGCAAATTACGAATTGAGCACACAAAGCACATGATGACATTTAAAAGTGAGGTTGCTGTTACTCATTTGTATTTCAAAGGCCAGGTTGACACAAGACATTTTTCCTGTTATAGCTTTGTCTATTCAGGGAACAATACATATTTTTGACTGCTGTTGCCACACAGCATTAGCCAAAGCCTTCCTGTAGAGGCAGCTGCGATGACACTCAGCTCTGGAGTGGAGAGCTTCAGGTCTAAGCTGGGAAATCCCTACCTGCGCTGACAGAGCCCACGCTTGTCTCAGAAGGCTTACTCATGCCCATACACTCACCAACCCTTCTGGAACTAGCTGCAGCTTGGGTGACTATGAAGCTGAAAATGTTGAGTGCTTCCTTTCCTTCGGCAATTTCACACTGCTGAAACCTTTTCACCTTCAGCAGAGCTCTCACAGAAAGTGGCAATAAGCGACAAAACCCGTGCTAAACGTTTTAACACCTTTGTGGCCTGTATTAAACTGTAAAGTCTCCTCTTTTTTTTTGCAGAAAAAAAAAAACATATTTTTGATGAAATCAACAGTAACAGTCCCACTATAAGGACAGAGGACCACTAGTGCTAACTGCTGGCAAGCTGTGCTTCTCCTCAAAGAAAGAGCTGCATCTTTCAAGCTAAAATTGATTTTAGCTTGATAAAATCAAGCCCACCAAGACACTTGTACGAGGCTCTGATGCTCTGCTCAGGCATAACATCTGCCACGGCCAACATCCTCAAAACTGGCATACAGGGTACATGGCAAGCTTACCTGTAATACTTTCCTCCTTTTATCTTCTTCCTAGCCAAAACCAACTATCTCGAAGGAACAAACTCTCCACCCTGCTCACACATTCTAAGTGCCTGTTTTCAGGTTATCAATCTAGAAACTCCAGAACTTCTTGTAAATCTTTATTTGCCTACAGCAAAGACACCTGTAACAATTCAGCTTGACTGGGATTTACATTATGCAAATATGTAAAACTGACATGGTCACGGCAGACTAGATCTCCATCTCCTCTGCAGACACCATCCTAAGTCCTTCCTAAAGACATGCCACTGAAAAAAGAAGTCATTTATGTCCGTGCAACAAGACCATCCTCTTCCAAACATGACCAAAAGATGGGTCAATTAAGATACCATTGTGCTCCATGGGTTCCTTCAAGTTGGAACTGACCATTTGACCTGGACAGCCTGGAAAAGTGGGCCCACGAGAACCTCATGAGGTTCAACAAGGTCAAGTGCAAAGTGTTGCACTTGGGTCGGGGCAATCCCAGGTGTGTGTACACACTGGGAGATGAACTCATTGAGAGCAGCCCTGCGGAGAAGGACTTGGGCGTTGTGATGGACGAAAAGCTGGCCATGAGCCGGCAGTGTGCTCTTGCAGCCAGGAAGGCCAATGGCATCCTGGGCTGCATCAAGAGAGGGGTGGCCAGCAGGGAGAGGGAGGTGATCATCCCCCTCTACTCTGCCCTTGGAAGGCCTCACCTGGAGTACTGTGTCCAGGCCTGGGGCCCCCAGTACAGAAGGGATGTGGAGCTGTTGGAGCGGGTCCAGAGGAGGGCCACCAAAATGATCAGAGGGCTGGAGCACCTCTCCTGTGAGGAAAGGTTGAGGGAGTTGGGATTGTTTAGCTTGGAAAAGAGAAGGCTCCGGGGAGACCTCATTGCGGCCTTCCAATACTTGAAAGGAGCTTACAGGCAGGAGGGGGACCGACTTTTTGCACGGGTGGATAATGTTAGGACAAGGGGGAATGGGCTAAAACTGAAAGAGGGGAGGTTTAGGTTGGACATCAGGAAGAAATTCTTCCCTGAGAGAGTGGTGAGGCGCTGGCACAGGCTGCCCAGAGAAGCTGTGGATGCCCCATCCCTGGCTGTGTTCAGGGCCAGGCTGGATGGGTTCCTGGGCAGTTTGATCTAGTGAGCTAGTGATTGGCAGCCCTGTCCACGGCAAGGGGGTTGAAACTAGATGATCTCTGAGGTCCCTTCCAACCCAAGCCATTCTATGATTCTAGGAGGGTCCACTTTTCCTCCACAGCTTGACCCCAAGCTTAAATCTGGCTCCTCCTCTGCCCCAAGAGCACATTGGTGCTGTTGGATTCCTCCACTCCTGTTACTAAGTTTAAGCACATGACTCTAGCACATGCACCAACCAAATGCATTCCTATTCCTTACCTCAGGAGGAAATTTTTGTTGCTCAGTCATTTCCCACCCAAAACAGGGCAAAACTCCTTCCTGACACAGACCCATACAAAATCATCCATTCTAAAAGATCTGGAGAGGGAGGACAAAGGGAAGAGGAGAAAGTTGCACCCAGTTTCAGACTGTTACAACTTAGCCTTTTTTTTTTTTTTTTTTCTAGATATAAGGACTGTGAGCGCAGGACAAATACTTTCTTCCATCCTCTTGTCATGGGTTAACCAAAGATTGTCTCGCGACACTGCCTAGCCTCCCCTTCCCTACCCCTACCCCTCACAGAGGCTGGATAGAGCAGTGAGAAAGGAGGAGGCGCTGAGTTGAGATAAAAGTGTTTTACTTAAAATGGTAAAGGAATGTGAGCTAATACAATATGAAAGGAATTGAGAGCAATAAATCTGACAAAATGGAAAATATATGTAGAAGGAAAAGGGAGGGTCTCCTGACCGTGTAGTTCACAATGGTGATCAGAGGCAAAAGAGCTCCTGGAACCAGGAAACCATGTGGGAAGGGACAGGAGCATTTCGGAAGCTGCAGTTCTCCCTCAGCATCCCTTCCAACCCTGTCAGTTTATTACATGACATCATGATATGGAATACTTAAGGAAAACCATGACACCCTAGACTTCGTATCTGTCTTGCAGTCTTTCTGAAGTGGTCTCCAGTGACACAGGCCATCATTCGGGGAACAGCTAACAGAGTAACAGAAGTAACTGGTCATAAAGGCACCCCTTGCCTGCAGACAGCTAGAGTGGAGGATGTTCACGTCTTCTATTGCCTTTGAAGAGCAGCAGTCTTATTTAAGGATGAAGGGAAGCAAACTGGGACAGGTCACAGAGAGGTCTGGCAATGGACCCGACGCATCTGACCTGACACTCCCACCACAAAAGTGAGAATGATTTCCTGTGACAGCACAGGCAAGGCAGGCTGTGTATAAATCACGTATAGTGATGCATGTTTGCACAGAGTTGTATATGATACATACAAAGTACACACCAAAATAACATCAAAATGTCAAAGCAGGGATAAAATTAGCTTATTAGAGAAGTGGCAAAATCTTGTAAGATCATGGAAAAAAAGCCTATTTTATCAGTAATGACCATGTTTCAAAAATAGTGGATATTCTTGGCTTGGAACCCCACATACCGCAACAGATGATGATCAAGTTGGATCTCACGAGAAGAAAATCAGTCAGAAAGTCCACAGGAGATATCCCAGGAATAACAAGTATTGCATACATCAGGGCTCTGCAGCGAATGATTTCCTTGGCATCACACAGTACACTAGTGTGCTGTGGAAGGTAGCCGCCTTCTGAAGTGAGATTTTCTTATGATCACACAGCTCAGACATGGCAAAAATAGGCAGAGGATGGGAAATAACTTTTCAAAACTCATTCCTTTAAGGGTGATTCTATATTAACTAGACAAAAAGCAATGTTGGCAGAGAATGCCAGGATGCCATCCTTCAGACTTAACCCAGATAAACGAAAAAAGTCAATAATGTCAAATGTGTATAAATTAGACTAAAATAATACTGTACTTAGCTCAATTACTTCATAGAAATCAAGGTAAGGTGCAAAATGAGGTTGCAAACAAAAGAAAATGGGTCAGAGGGTTGTCAGCACTTATAATCTGCACTTGGATAATGTGCCCAAGGACATCAAAGGAGGCACACGTGAATCTCGGGGCTGGGAAGCATTCAGCAACGCTACTAGAAAGGTGAGGCTAATAAACCCAAGGTAGCAGCGAGTTGTAATAAAAAAGACTATAATACTAAACAGCAATTTATCAAATTCAAATAATGACAATAATTATATTAAGCAATAATAAATGCAAACCGTAATCAGAATCGCTGCATGCAAAACTTGCTAGGAGCACCCAGACAGGGACCGACATGGCCCCTGTTTGAAGAGATACGCTCTGCCCCACGCCTTGTGGGCACTGACACTTTTATTGCAAAACTTTGGATTAAATCTCTCTCCAGCACTTTCTGAAGACAATGCAACTCCTGATACCCAAACACAGCTCTGAATTTAATTTTGCCAGCTTGGTTTACAGCAAAAAGTTTTCATAATTTTCCAGTCCCCCTTGCTATTTGACTGGATTACTTGGTCACTGGCACAATGGATAAATTACATGCACAGGGTAACTCAATACCTCTCCCCCACAAGTAGCCCTATTGGCAGCTTGAAGTGAGGTGCTGACCTTGGTTATCTTACCCTCTTATTTCTCCTGCAAGAAACCACAACAAAAACCTCAAGTGAAATTGTCCTAATCTCTCCTGGAGATTTTGATTTCAGTCCGACGTGGGTGCTATTTGAAGCTTTATGAAAGGAACACCTTAAATAAAAAGGTTTGTGGTGGTATGCAGCAGTAAAATTGCTTTCAAAGTCTTAACGCATCAGTTCATCATGCAATACCCATGTGTGCATTAACCCTTGGCATGCCAGCATTTTCTAAGACAGTGCCAGCACTGCCTGTGATCCCTAGCACAGTCACCTGCCCACTGCCATAGCCAGGCAGCAGCTCCATATTTCACATTTATCCTTCATTTCAGGAAAACAGGGAGTTATTAAACATTTTATATACAAGCAATATTAAGGAATTAACAAGAGGGACTGCTCTCTCCCTATCTTAGTTATCTAGAAGTTAGGCATCTCATCTAGAAGTGCAGAATCTCTTAGGTTGGAAGAGATTAAGATCAGCAAGTCCAACCATCAACCTAACGTCACCAAGTCCATAGCTAAACCATGTTCCTTACTGCCACATCCACACGTGGCATGTCCAGGGATGGGGACTCCACCACCTTCCTGGGCAGCCTGTTCCAGTGCTTGACCACCCTCTCCATAATGAAATCATTCCCGATACCTAATTTACACCTCTCCTGGGTTCAACTTGAGGCCATTTCCGCGTGTCCTATCACATGTCATTTGAGAAAAGAGATCAACATCCACTTCACTGCAACCTCCTTTCGGACAGTTGTAGAAAGTGATGAGCTCTCTCCTCTGCCTCGTCTTCTCCAGGTTAAACAACCTCAGTTCCCTCAGCCATTACTCATCTGAGGCAACTGCCTGGAACCTTTCCACAGCCCTTCTCACTCATAGTCCTTTAGAGCCATAAAGTCCACCAAAAACCAGCTCTGGTGGGCACAGTCTCACAGGTGGGCCAAAATACCAAACACATGTTTAGGCTTTTGAGAGTAACATAAAACAGCCATAACCATCAGCTTTATGTTCTTTGGGACTACATTTGGATAGGGAATCTTTCAAGGAAAAGATCATCTGTAAAACATTATCTATACGGCAAGGCCTAAGGAATTAATCTGCATCATGATGCATACCTGATGCCTTCCCACAGAAGGACACAACGCAATAAACAAGTGTTCTCGGTGTGTCATAATGAACAGCTGATCTGCAGGAACACCAGCTCTCCCTGTCATGACCACAGGGAATGACAAGACACAAAATCCCCACTCATCTCATCCCACTGTGCCACTCAGAGAAACAAAATCCCTGCCCACCACCAGGGTGGTGATCCCCTCCTCAACTACAAAGCTTTACTTATTGCTGCTGAAGGCCTCTCAGGTACTCTTGTTTTAGGAATCCAGTTGACAAATTCAGGTAAGGAGGCCAAAAGAAATTAAATCAAAAACAAAAACCATCGCATATAGTCATTTGGCAGTGCCTCTGGTTCACGTGCTTTGCCACCTGCTTTTTAAGCCCCCTTCTATGAAGATGCACTGTGTCTGAGTGACTTTGGTACCATGTGGACCACTCATTGGGATGGTTAAGAAACATCACCTCCAGAGCACTCAGCCAATATTAGCCCATACACCCCAGATTTAACAACAAATCTTTCTTGATCTCCTCCCCCTTACTCTAGTTCCATATTGGTTTTCAATACATAGCTTCATAATTTGGAAAACGAACGTGGTCCTCTGGAAAACAGTGAAATTTATTAGGGGATGTTGCCCCCACAAGGAGTTGCTACCAGAGCCTCGTACAGGGTTGCATGACCTTAAGGAATTATCTCTGCAGGACATGCTGTGGATACACTCAGTGCCTACTGGTGCCATCACTTGATAGCCACAGAAGACCTCTCCCTGCTCTTCCCAACTCATGAACATCCCATCTCATCCAAGACAGTAGACATATAAGGAAGAGCACGATCCATGAACTGTGGTCTGGGAGGATTGTGCAGGGCACTGCGCAAAGCCTTGTTGTGACCAGAGTGGTGTAGGGCTGGAATAAGCCACCTGGAGAGGTGGTGACACCTCCAGCCCTGGAGGTTCTCAAGATTTGGCCCTGGCTGTCCTCCATTGCTGGCAGCACAAGAAACCTCTGTGGTCCCTTCTGGGCAGTGGTTCAGGGGCTCTCCCATGTGTCCTACTTTGCTGTAGGAGATCCCAACAGCTCACAATCTCCCTGCCTCTCCCTCAGTTCTGTTCCCCTCAGTTCCTCACTGTGGACAAGGACTGGATGATCTCCTCCAGCCCTCGAATGTCCTTCCTGGTCACATTCCCAAGCTTTCCAGGAAAGGCCATACAGGGCCTGGGGATATGCAAAGGTCAGGGGCAGTGAGGAAGGTGAAATCACAGGGGGATGAGAGCTTATGCAGAAAAGACACACAGATTATGGTACAAACCACCTCTGAAAGCAGCTGCTTAAATCATTTGTGTACAAACAGCCATAGACACTTAACTTTAATAGGAAGCAGGAAGACTGAACAAACTATTGATTCAAAACCTAAATAGAAGATGAGAAAGCATCTGGCTCCTTCATATTTAGCATCTTGACACTTCCAGAAGGAGCGTCCACCTTGCATTCAGCTGCCCAGCTGCCACTATCCTTGTGCGTATGGATGATCCACAAATGTTTGCTTTCCCCTGGATGTTATCATCATAAATACACTAGGTTACAGTCATCAGGTGGGTCAGGTTTATGATATCAGCACTGTAATGTTTAACTGCTGTGTCCAGCCAGAAGACATGGCCAGAATGCTGGAATGGCCATAAAACACATAAACATGACATTTCTATGATGGTACATAAGCAACATGCAGCAGGCTCTGATCATAAATGTAGATAATATAGGCATTTCAGTACTTCACCCTGTACATTTGAAAAGAATATATATATTTAGTATTAAGTCGATATATTAATTGCCCACTTCACTTGTCAGAAAAACAATACCTACACCAGCCATTCCTGTAGTCCACTGCCAGACCCCCCACACAAGACCTAGATGGACACGCACACGATCCAGTTCACAAACAAGACCGGACCAGTTTGCTTCGAGGCTGTGCTCCCCCAGAGCACCACAACGTGTGACGATGAGCGCGGGGAGTCGCTGCTGGCCCAGATGATGGTGGGAGTTGCTGATGAGGAGCAGCTGAACATGGAGAGAAAAATGCAATAAGCTGAGGGAAGACAAGACAGAACAACGTCACCATTTATTTTTTCCAGATTTATAGCAATTGTTATGAGAGGATGTAATGCCTCAAGACCTTTGATCCAAAGTCTCAGTGGTTCCCACATGCGCAAGGATGAAGCAGTGTGGTTGTGCGGCTGCGTAACCTGATGTTCTCTTCTCAGGGTCTGATCTGGGCATCCACGCACACATTTGTAACCCCACAAGGCTACTTTAGAGAAGTAAAAATGCCTGAAATAGGAGATGGCTCAAATGTTTTTTATCATTACATCCTGCACATATCAAACGAAATCAGAAAGGGGGAGGACTAACCCACAGAGGCAATAAACATCCAGCCCTTGTGGTAAAGAGGCAGTGTGTTGGCTTACAGTGGTGCTGACAAAATGCTTGTTAAGAGTGGAAAAATTAAGACCGCAGAACAATAAAATCATCACTGAGCTGAGGTGATGCATGTCAAGCCGCAGGACAGCACACACAACTGCAGAGTGCAGTGCAATAAAAATACATCACGGCGGGCGAGTGAGGAGGGAGAACTGCCATTCATGGGCGAGGGATTAGCCAAAAATGCTTGCCAGAAGAGACCCATATCACAGCATAAACATCGACTTTATTAAAAGCACAAGGATAGGGTTGGGTGTAAAATGTGGCCAGAGGAATAAGGACAGTGTGGGAAGAGCTCAGTTCTGCTCCCGCTGAGCGCAGCGTCTCCATGCTGGCCAAGAGCTTCCCCAGCTGTGCCTCTGATCAGACCTGTGAACACCAGTGGAATGTCACCCCTTAATGGCTTACCACTTTGCTGGGCTGCAGTAATGGATTAGATTTGTGTCCTGCTGTTGCATCAAACATAGACTCACAGAGACATCCAGGCTGGAAAGGACCTTCAGGGTCACCAATTCCAATGATCAATGTGACCTACCAAGCCCCATCACTAAACGACGGCCCTTAGCACCAGGTCCACACATCTCTTAAGTATCTCCAGGGATGGGGACACCACTGCTGCCCTGGGCAGCCCGCTGCAGTGCCTGACCGCCCTTTCTGTGAAGAAATTCTTCCTGGCGTCCAATCTAAACCTCCCCTGGCGCAGCTTGAAGCCAGTTGCCTTGCATGCTAACACTTGTTACCTGAGAGAAGAGACCGACACCCTCTTCATTGCAACCTCCTTGCAGGTAGTGATGAGCTCTCCCCTAAGCTTCCTCTTCTCCAGACTAAACAGCCCCAATTCCCTCAGGGATTAAGCAAAGCACAGCCCAAAATCTACTGCAGGTAGGTTTAAGCTAACTGCTCCACTGTGTTTGCAACAGCATGACACAGTGAACAGGCAGTGAGCTCTGATAGCCCAGCACTGGGCCCTGAGCCCTCAGACTGCACTGACAAAAGGATTTAAGCTGTTAAGTGCGGCAGGGATCAGCACTGATTTATCCCAACTATTGCAAAACCTGAGGGAAGCTTCATCCAAGGCCCTCCCAAGGGCCACACACTTATCGTTAGCAGTTACTCACCGCCAAAAACGCCCAAGGCTGAGCACCCAGCCTCCTCAGGGACCCAGCTCCCAGCCAGGAAAGAAGACACAGCCTACCCTGTTGTGCAAGCCCCAGCTCCTGGCATATCTCTGCAAATAGCCTGGGATCTGGGCTCAGCCCTTTTTTTGCCTCTTTTCAAGATCTTTAAGTTTGGAAGAGTCTCCAGAGGACGTGCACTCCTTTTTTGGGGGCTGCCAAACGATCAGCTTACATCATGCAAATTGCTCAGGGTGGAGGCAAACTCAGTGGCAGAAGGGGCATTCAGATGGTTCCTTTTATGTCTTGCAGGTCATTTGCATCCTTCTTCTTTCCCTTCAGGGCAACTCCCAGTTGACTGAACATGTGTTTTCAGCTGCCAGAAAGCAGATAAAAAGTCTCCCTCTCCACCCAGCCCAATTCACGGCCCTTCCTTCTGCTTAGCTGGTGTCACAGAGACTTGTAAAATCCTCTCCATCCCAGCACTTCAGGCAGGCTGCTGTTTTATCAAGGAGATAAGCACATTCTCCTGTTTAAGTGCTTAAAGAATTCCAAAGGTCCTCAAATCCCTGGCTCCCACCCACCCCACCAAACAAAACTGGAGAGTGAAGAGCCCAAGGACACAGCAGGGCTTGCACCTGGTCATGGTGCCCCATGGTGAGTAGATGGTAAGAGGTCCCAGTCTGAATTTCTGAGCCCTGATCCCCAATGCTCTGCTCATACCAGAGGTATTGGCCCAGAACAAACTTCTAAAAGAGGAAGGAAGAAGGAGGGAAGCCAGCTCTTGTGCTGGTTCCCCCGGAATGGAACGGATCTGGAAAAGATCCCCCAGAGCTGCAGCTGTTCAGATAAAACATCTTGTACATCTGAATTTTAACCTTTTCTACAAAATATCTAGTCACACTGCAATATGGACTGGCCAGTACATGCTGAGCATTCTGCAAACAGGCAGAAAATAAAGTTCCTGTCCCAAAAAAGCTTATGGTGAGGAGGTGCAGGGGAGGAGGCAGATCAGCAAAGGCAGATGGATATCTGGAGGGAATTTCCTGTGCAAAGGAGATGCAGAGAAATGCACAAAAGCTCTCAAGGGAAATACTAATCAAGAGAGCCCTGACACATAGGGTTCATTTTTTCACATTCTCGCACCTGTGGGCTGTTGCTGAATTACTGGGACAGCATATTTCAGTGCTGTCCTCCCACTACATTTGTCTGTGCTGGTGTGGCCTCACCTTGAGCACTGGGTGCAGATTTGGGTACCACTCATGGTGCCACAATATAAGAAGGAAACAAAGCTATTAGAGAGCATCCAAGGAGGGCAACAAAGATGGGGAAGAGTTCAGAGGGCGAGACATATGAGGAGGGGATGAGGCTCCTTGGTTTGTTCAGCCCAGAGCAGAGGAAGCTGAAGGGTGGCCTCATGGAGGCCTACAGCTTCCTCACAGGGGAGCGGAGGGGCAGGTTCTGATCTCTGCTCTTGCCGGTCTCTGCTGGGGACCAGCGTGAGATGACCCAGTTGGACTGTAACTACCTCAATGATGACACCCAGTTCTTCAAGAATGTGCTTAGGCTGCCAGTCAGGGTGTATGAACAAAAAGGGCAGGCTCAGACAAGCTCACAGATTTAGGCTGTGTCCAGACTACTCCCAAAAGAGAAGAAAATCCAAGGGCACTTGGTAGTTTAGCAGAGGCTCAAGCTCTCAGCCAGTGGGTTTGGATATCCAAAGTTACAATAAACACACTGGACTCAAGTCCTTCTGCACATGATGCAGACACTGAACACACAATTCATCCAGCCAAACGCAGACCTTACACCCTAACAAGCTGTCCCTGCTGTGCCCGCAGTGCAGAAAAGCAGGTACTGTAGGGAATGATTCATTTCATGCAGACACCTACAGCAGGGGCAGGTGCTTCCTAAAAATATCCATTTCCCTCTGCTGACTGTAAAAGAAGGCTGGAGAGGACTCGTTCAGCCGCAGGTAATTGCAGCAGTGGTCTCTCAATCTAGAGGAGTACAGTGCCATGCTGTGAATCCCGAATACAGTCAGGCCACAGCCAAAAATCATGTGTGATCCTACAGTCCTCTCAGACCCTGAGCAGACCTTCTCAGACATCAGCAGACTAAAATCCTCCCATCAGCCCTGGAAAGGCATAAATACACAAAAACCCGTAACAAAAAAGAAGTCTGGAGACTCAGCAGAAGGGGTCTCACCCAAGGGCTGCAGGGAAGCCCAGCGGGGTTTGTAACTCTGACCGCAGCAGTGCTGAAAGCTGTCACCACTCACCTCGCTTCCCAAGGAGCCCTGGCAGGACCTGAACTCCCTGCACACACTGCTTTCTCCTTTTTGCAGTCAAGCGAGACCTATACAACATCACAACAAAAGAAATGTCAGCAAGCCAAACCCTGCCCCTTCCCTCCAACCAAAAAGTTTAATTTCCTCTCTTCTTCAAAATAACGTTGTGAAGTAAAGCAATTATATATAAAAGTGATTGCTCCAGCCCCCAAGGTTGCAAAGGGGCAGGGAGTGAAAATCCCCCAGCTCCATGAATGCAATTGGACACAGGGTGTGACATGCCCCTGGGGTGGGCACGGAGTCCTGCAGCCTTGTGCCCACCCCATGGCAAACACCCGCAGGGATCAAGCAATGGGGCACTGAAAAGAGCGTGTTGGCTTCCTCAGCTGATGAGGGGGATGTTCGTGGTCAACTGCACAGCAGTGCCTCAAACACTCCTAAAGGAATCCAGCCAGGAAGGGCAGGGAGCTCGCAATGGTGAAGGGATGCTCTTGTGCCTCAACACACTAGTGCTGCACTGCCAGCATCCTACAACACATGAGGGCACTGACATCCCCCCCAAAATACAAAAGCCTACTGAAAATGGAGACAGCTAACAGAGATAAAAGATCTGCTCCTCTTGACCACATATGAGCAGGTTGGCAGGTGAGCCCCAGCTAACCCAGCATGCGTGAGAGCTGCCAGCACAACGGCGGGGGGCAGGACTGCTGCTCTGCAACCCAAAACACCTTGAAACATCACCAAGAGGGCACAGGCTTTTCCTAGAGGCCATCTCCAGGCCTTATGGATGTTCCATGCTGCACCCTGATCAGGGACATCTAGAGGACACCAGGCTGCTGTTCCATGCTGGGCTGTGGTCCTGGAGCTCTACTTTCTCCCCAGACCAGGGCTCCCTCCTCTTTCTCCTCCCAGGCCATGGAACCCCTTGTCAGGGCAGCCATATATCACACATCCTCTTCAGTAGCCTGAGCTTGAATGAGAGCAGGGCACGGGACCTTTATTAACATCAGAATAGCCTGGTCAGGCAGTGTACTTAACAGATTGACATTTGTACTGACAAATTTGGGAAGTATGAGAAGCATTCCTGCAGAATGGGATGTGGGGGAGGGACAGGCAGTCTTTGGCCTCCTTTAATTCCCTGCCAAGCACTCTGTGACTCAAAGTCCACGTTCCTCCTTCACGTCAGAGGTGCCACCCCAAAGCTGCCTTAGTGCAGATGCCAGCAAACCCGGAGATGCGCTCCATTAACCCACACGAGTCAGTGCCTGGGCTTGGTCATTCTCAGAAAATGATCAAGCCAGGCTTTCTGAAACAGAAATACCTACAGCTCCCACTGAAATGTTTCCAGGAGGTACACAGGGGGAAATTGGTAATTTCACAGAAGGAAAGCAGGTGCTTAACTCCAGATAGCCAAGTCTGGAGACACTATCCTAAGGTGATGCACTGCTTAGCTTCGTAACAGTCAGCTGTAATCCTTACATTCAAACTGATTTAAGAAGCTGTGAATTACTACATTCAGGTGCTATTATAAGCTAGTCAGGAAAATCAACATTAATACCTGCAGCGAGAGTGGGCTACCTGCACTAACAGCACATAACAAAATCACTGGTCCCGAAAAATAACTGATCACTAGGCTTTGGAGATCACAGCAGCAAATTAAACCTGTATCTTACTCTTGTTGCTGATTGGTAAGGGGAGGAAATGAAGGTTACAGTAACCTTTCTGGGCTTGTTTTCTACCAACTTGATCAACACCTGCATCTTCAGTCAGCTCCATGGAAGCCTAGAGAAACATGCCTCTGGAAAGCCAAGCCGTGAGATGTCTTCAGAGGAGCTGCTGCCCACATCCAACAAACACATTAATTAATCCCCAAGCATGCCAAGTCCGCTGGCATGCAAGGTGAGCCAGAAGTATTCTCCAGCATCCACACTGAGATACTCGAGCGAGCTTTTGAGGAATCCAGGAGTGAGCCCGTGCAACCAGCTGCAGCAGCTCAGCTACTCCTGCTCTCCTGGACTGCTTCCTGAATGATTCGCACACACACAAAATCCAGGCTTAGTTTCAGTAGAAGTAGGCATCAAACACTCTGACATCAAGAACGATGATTAAAGACACTGAGTTAAGATTAAAAGAACTAAGTATGTCTAACTTGGCTAAGCAATGAGTAAGAGGAGACATGATAAAAGACTCCAGGCATCCGAATGAAGGGAGTGGCACTGAATTAAAGAACTGAATAGTTCGAATAAATAAAATATCTTTCTGAGAAATGGATCCGTCAACGATCTCCCAAGAGATAAGGAACAAGCCTCATTTTTTAGGCATTTAGAAGTAGTCCCTAGAACACGCGTTTTTGAGGAGAAATCCACATTGCCCCAAAGGGAGTATGCACAAAACCCTTTCATCTCACATGCGGGATGCTACGAACAAAGCGTGCTCTGCCACAGGGAAGCACAATAAACTTGGGAAGAGTACTTAATTCCACCTCACCCAAGAAACAGATATGCTTTTTCACTGCATAATAATAATAATTAAAAAAAAATAATAAAAAACAGGCCTGCAACCAAGATTTTCAGTATCCTCTCTAGCAGTCTGAAGCACTTTGCTGGGCAATTTCAGTTCACAAGTAGGAAGGCATACGCAAAGTTGTCTTCAGCCCTCCTTCTCTGTTTAGCAGATCCTAGCTCATACTATCTAGGGTAAAAAAAAAAAAAAAAAAAAAAAAAAGAAAAGTGGGAAACAACCACTAGCCTATTCCAAACTAACAGGTCTGGGTGCTCTACAAGCACTTGACTGGCTCCTCCAGGTGAAGGTGCCAGTCAGGAACCCAAGGCTCATCTGCTGCAGGAACAGACAGGGGCGGCATGTGAAGGAGACTGTATTTAAAACCTCCACCCTAAAAAGCCCCATGACATGGCAAGGTCACAAAATCCTGGAAAGCAATCCAATACCTGGCTCGGCTGATACAGTACCCCTTAGAGAAAGCAGTCTCTGACACCAAGGATCTGATAAGCTTTGTAAAGATTAGAAGCAAGCCCTGAGAAAACCCCCTGGGACGAGAGCAAAGTCTGTTGCACTAGGTTTCCCCAAAAGCCACATGTAATGCATGCAGTGTACACACGTACCTAAACACCAACTCTGTGAAGGCCAAAACTTTGTGTATTTTCACACAGGCTCTGATCTCCAGCCTTAGGAGAGTCTCCTGAACATCACCCTGGGTATGGACAGAGGATGTGCCCAGGGGAAGGAGCCTGACCCGACTTGTAGTTACAGAACACATTAGGTCAGGACAGGAGGCTGCCAGCTTCCAGCAATGCCAGCTTATCGACACCTTTCATATCCCTGCGGGTTGCAACTCACCCCTAAGAGGCCTTGAAGGTGTTTTTCCTCCTGATATCCTCGAAGCAGCTTGGCCACCAAGAATTGCTGGGTATGATTTACAAAGCTCTGATTTGGGTATTTGGCAGACTCCTTCACGCTCGCAGGGGAAGCCAAAGCCCATTTGCTGAGGGTACAATTTAAACTGCCGTCAAGTTCACTTGGTGGCCACAAGCCACAGAGGGGTGGCTGGGCTGGCGAGCCCATGCAGGGCCATTGAGTCCAGGAGAACACCAGTGAGGGGAAAAACAAAGGTGAAGAGTTTTCCTCTAATTAATTCCCTAAACCAGTTCAGTGGAGTTCAGGCAAGTACTAGAAGTCTTTCCCCTTTTGGCGTGAGCTAGATCAGCTGAATGTAACATGTGACCACAATCCAAGGCAACCTTTGTTTGCAAGACCAAGAGTGGATCTTTTTGATTTATATATATATATATATTTTTTTTTCTTTCCCACAGCAATATCTTAGGTCCGCAACAGACTTTCTTCCTGGGAACTGGAGACACACCATTTACTGACTGGTGAGTTTTATAGTTCTATCAAAAAGCTGAAATGGGATATTCACAGAGGAGGTTTTTTTGTTGTTGTTGTTATTGTTGTTTGTTTGCTTTTTAATATGTAGCGCATTTTAGTATGCAGTGACTCCTCTTGCTTTATTCTTGCACAGCTCCTTGCAAGGCTGAAGTACACAATCAGGCATCGACATTCGCTTTATATACTGAAGAAGCATCACTCAGTCTGAGAGGAAGGGTCATATAAAATACCCATTCAAAGTGGTACAACCTCAGCACTTACATCTTGGGATGAAAAGACAAAAATTAAAACATCTAAAAGACATCATTATGTTTTCTACCAAACCTCCCTCTTTTTATCTAGAATCAGCTGTTGCTGCAGCAACACTGATGCTCAAGATAACCAGGCTCAGGCTATCAACAGCCATAAAGAACTACAGGCTTGCAGGCTGCATTCAGACACCCACTTCCTGCCCTTCTGAAGTTAATTTTGGGTATCCCCACTCAGTCACTTTCTGCAGTCTTACACCACTCTCACCAGGGATTTGGACAGCTGAGCTCCGGCAGCTCAACCCACACAAACAGCTTGAACAGCAATGAAACGTACGATTTTAACACTGCAGGGACGTAAACATAATTCTTTTGCCCTTCAGCTCATTAGCAAGAAACAATTGTCTCCCATGAGGCCAACACACTGAGAAGTTCCTACTATTCAAAATATTGGATTGAGGGGATTCCTGTGGGGAAAAAAAAAAAAAAAAGAAAAAGGAGAGGAGTCTGAGATTGGAGCAGGTCCTGGTGTAGCTGGTACAGGTATATCCCCTGCATCCCTCACTCAACTGCTGCAGCAAGGAGCAATGAAGAAAGGTGAGTCTCAATCCAGCCCATTTACTCCACCATAGGGCAGAGAAGGCAGGAGAGAAGCTGTAACCCAGACAACCCCAAAGCTGACCCCGCAGTTCTGCACAGAGCTGGTATGGGTGTCCCCATGCACAGCGTGACCATGGCATGCTCCTGCACTAAGGAGCCCTGACACGGGAAGGGCTCACATGGCTCTGCACCAACAACGCAGCCTCCGACAGCAGGGGCAGAGCTGGCTGTACATGTAGTGACCTATGCAGAAACCCATGTGCTGTCACTCTCTTTTGACTTGCAGAGATGCCAACAGCAAACGCAGCAGCAGAACCTGCTGCTCACCGCTCCAGCTGCCCGCACAGTGCCAACTCCCCACCTTGTCATCACAGCACTGGGACCACCAGTCCCAGCCAGAATAGCAATTTCTCTGTTCCTCTCCTGCTAGAAAAATGTAGCAGGGTGCCCTTTGATGCTTATGAGAAGCGACTGCCAGCACAATCCTGACAGCATCTTGCTTTCCAACACACTGAGCCTCAGGATATCTTCAGAGCTGCCTGGGAAAGACATGATGATGTCTTCTGCATGTGGACAGCAGAGAAAGGCGAGGCACCCAGATGGACAGGTACACCGGCAGGGAAGCATCTTCTGAGAGATAACAGAAATAATAAAAAGCAGAAACCAGCCCGGCGATTCAGCAGCAAGCCACAGTAGCCAACCAGCCCCAGCACTGCAGTCTTCCCTCTGGCCCCGCGCTGCGGGGACCTCCGGTCAAGCCCCGGGGAGAGATGCGATTGCTAGGAAGGATGAGGTCAGTTCTCACACTGACCCACAGATTTTGGTATCAAAGTCAATCCCTGCTCCTGCTCAGCCTTTGCTGGCAGCCGTTTGCAGGCAGACATTTTCCAAACGCTTCCCGCAGCTCTCCCTGCTCTCTCACACTACAATAATTGTTATGCTATTTTTGCTTGAGATCTGAAAATGTGCCAGGGAGAGACGAGTCCTTTTCGGGTGGCTGCTGGTGGCGATTCAGCATGGGGAAAGCAAACTCTCGGTGATGTCCCCGCAGTTCCAGTGTGCTTTGGGACGGAGCAGAGCAGCAAAAAACAGCCCCAAGCACCGCTGTGAGAAGCCTGGAAAGAGTTACCACTGGCTTCGGAGGGTTTCTCCTTCCCAACAAGGCGGTAGGGGTGAAGAATGCAAGTGACGCAGCAGCATCCTGGCAGGAGAGAGGGAAAAAAAAAAACTCACACAAAAAAAAAAAAAAAAAAAAAAAAAAAAAAAAAGGCTCTTGGGGGAGGTTTAGGAAAGATACANATGCCCAAATTCCCTGTCCGAGGGAGGACAAAAAAAATATAACAAATTGAGCTGCATTTCCCATTTAACAGAGACCGATCGTTATTTATTTAACAATTTTCAAGTGTTATTTTATCCTGCCCAGTCTGTGTGTGTTCAGAGGCTGTTTCTGGGACGCAAGCCAAAGTCTATCAGAGCAACTCGGCACCAGGAGCGGGAGGAAAAAGCAGAGGGGATGAGCAGAGGGAGGCAATGGGCTACACTTCCCGTGATGACAGTCCCCAGCAGCCCCGGGCTGGTGAGCTGGATGGAGCTGAGCGGAAAAATGGGGATAGCAATGGGAAGGCCAGGTGCTGGCAGAAGCTGCCCAACTCCCAGTGTGAGCACATTATAGTAGTACCAACAGCTCCAAGACAAGTGCACTGAGAGAAGAATGAAAACAAATATCTCCCAGCAGGTACCCTCAAGGTCCCACCTCGGGGTATTGCACCCAACTTCCCACCTCTTAGCATCCCCACAGGCGTGGCTCCTGGCCATCAAATCCATCGATTCTCCCTAAGGATGGGGTCTGGGGCTCTTGCCTGCTCCTACTGCCTTCACTGTGCCTCTAGATCAGCATTTGGGATCGATGTGGGGCAGGTAGGTGGAGGTGAGATGCAGCATGGCAAAGCAGAAAGGCTGCCGCCCCAAACGAACTTTCCTCCCTGATGAGCACAGATCGCTCCCCCTGGCCTCAGAGCAGATGAGAGATTCCAAACATCAGGATGCCATAAAACCAAGTGCCAGTTTGCAGCAGCAAGCAAACACTGCCAGCCATCCAGCGCATCACTAAAGCGATGAACATTCTAACGGGAATCGTCCTGGTACCCAGCGATGGAGGCTGCAGTTCATGCAGCTCAGACAACAGCCAGCCCGCTGCACACTCACAAAATATGTTTTATCAGCTAAAAAAGATCCCCTCTATTGTCCACACTGAACCATCAAAGGCTGCTTTCACCAGCCACTTTCTCCACTACCTGCTCTGCAGAGCACAAGAGGCTGTGCAACAGCTGGCTCGTGGGGTTAAGAATCACTTGCAAGCAAGTGCAGAGACAGCTCTCACCGGTTGTTTCATGAATGTCTGATTCAGAGCCTGCAGAAGAGGATGTGAGGCTCCAGCCTTCCCAGATTTGGGCCTATGGGACTGTGGCTGAGCCAAGGCTACCAAGACCTACCTCTGAGGATGCTCCAGGGGCTCCCTGCTTACATGCTTTTTCGATGCTCACATGCTGAATTACCACATTTGCTGTCAGCCTGGTGCTGGCAGGCAGCTAAAAGCTACAAACTTTACTCGTCCTGCAGCAGATACACAGGGTCACTGGGAGATGGAGACCTGCTGTGTTGACCCATCCCAAGTCACCACTCCAGGCAACCACAGAGCTGCACCTCCAGCCCTGCCCTGGCAGCATGAAAACAGAGAGATACGCAGCATGCACATCAGTGGATGTGTGCAGGTGAGGTCCCCACATGAGCATCTGCAGTGATGCAAAGCATCAAGTTGGATGGGGCCCTGGGCAGCCTGATCTAGTGAGTGGCAACCCTGCCCATGGCAGGGAGTTGGAACTGGATGGGCTTTAAGGTTCCTTCCAACCCAAGCCATTCTGTGATGATTCTATGAAGGCAAGGTTAGGGGCTGAGCAAGGAGGTGATGGCATGGGGTGACTCTGGCAGCATATGGGCAGCCTTCCTCTGTGTCACCCTGCAACACCATGGTGACCCTGGGCTGGGCAGGTGGGAGCACAATCTGACATCCTGACCCTCGTAGCTGCAGTTTCTCCCCTGGGACAAGATGTTTGCTGCTGCAAAACCTGGTGCCAGTGCTGCCCCATGGGCTTAGAAGAGGCTGGCTGTTTGCATGTCCCCATCGCTGCAGGAGGGGTTTCTTCTCCCCATGCTAGAAAGGATAGGACAGTCAGGCAGACCTGGAAGCCTCACAGCACTGACAGAGGCACAGGATGTAAACTCCATTGAATCCTCAGGGACCCCTTCCAAAAACAGCCACACAAGAGCCTGAGGCTCACCCTGCCCCTAGCAAGCACTCGGGAAATACAGACCTCAGAGCTGCCCCAACCAGGCACCATGGTGTGCAAAAGGTGGCCCAGAGCAGCAGCTCCTCTTGCACTGCACCAACCTGAGACTGCATCTCTACAGCTCCGCTCTTGGCATCCCTGCCACGAGCTCAGCTCCCAGCAAACTCCTTTGGAGGAGGCTTCCTCTGATACAACGTGGTGTGGAGTAAGCGCCTGGGAAGCCTTTAGGTTTTCTGCTGAGAACAAAACAAAACAAGTGTTCCCTCCCTAGGTCAAGTCCAAATCCAACAAAACTCGCACATGCTGCAACACAGTCTGCCGCCCCATGGGAGCTCTTTGCTCCACGCTTTGCACTCGTTCCCCTCTCAGTTTTATTTACACGCACTGTAAGAGCCTTCTGCACCTGTCCAACTCTTGGTTGCCAGCCGCTCACCTCTCCGCAGCACGGGTTTACGCTTGCATTTGACTCCTTTCCAGTGTAAGCCCCACCCTGTTATAGCTGTGAAGAGGCAGTGAACGCCAAATTGCTTATTTTCTTCTTCACCCTCTCTGCAACTTTTCTAAAACAGACTGCAATTCTTTCAGTTTTAACAACCTAGATCAACACAACTCAGATCCAGTGCCACATGCCACAACCAAGCTTTTTTTTTTTTTTTTCCTATATTTTTAAAGGGGAATTTTAGCCTTGACTAAGATAGAACTGAAACCTAGACCTTGGTAGCAAGGCTCACATCTTCCCCCTCCGAGACACCATGCCCAGAGGCCGTGCTCAGAACAGAATCGTGGCAATAGAGCTCTGCACACTGCAGGGGAAGGTTCTGCAGCCTATGAAAAGAGCAGGCATATCCAGTAGCTCTCCCTATCTGTCATCTTCCTCTTCAAGGCACTTTTATGTCCTCCTGTGATTTTAAAAGCCAGCACACACTGGTTTAGCTTTGATGCTATGCATTCTTAATATCAACCAGAAAATTCTTTCTTCTTGCAGTAAAACCCCTCTTTTCCCTCGGGGGTACAGCTGGTAGGGCAGAATAGACTCAGCGTTTAGCATTTAATCACAAGCATGAGTATCAGCTTGAATCATCTCGGCTTGCAGGGCTTGAGAGCATTCCCAGCGGCTGTGAACACCATCAGACGGCTGCTGCAGGGCTATTTGGTTCAGCATTCAAAGGGGAGGAAATCAGCAGCTTGCATCACAGCACAGGGTGACCAATTTGTGGTCAACAGAACCGAGCGCTGAAAAACCAAGTGTGATGCAGTCATGTCGGAAATCTGACCCTGGAATGCCAGGAGACCGCTCCTTGTTGTCGGGACATTTGGGCTCAGCAGGACCAAAGAGCAGCAGCCAGAAGCAAGCAAAAACCTGGATGCAAGGGCTGCAGAAACGTCCAGCAGCCATCCAGCCCTGAAGCCCTTGGCTTGTTTGTCTCCGCGCCACTCTCCAAGGCAACACCAGCTCCGCTTCTGCCAAGAAGGAAGCTGGGCTCGGCTGCAGTTCCCAGCCACCAGCAGTCTTCTCCCCGCCATCCGGGAAGGGCTGCTGTGCTGCTAACAAAGCGTTTTCTAACGCTTTTTGGGCCAGCTCCAGAAGCATTCATTTTCCCTTACCGCCACCACCACAAGCTGGAACCTATACTTTGACAAACAGCAGCCTGCCCACTGCCACCAGGCACAACTGCAAGGCAGCATCCAGAAATCACATCCTTGTGGGCTGCTCTCTGCTGGTCCTGGGCTCAGACACAGGGAGATGCTGAGTGCTGCCCTTCTCAGCCACCTTCCTGGGTGTCTCAGATCCATGACATTCCCTTCGAGGCTCAATCCAAAGCAGATGTTCACAATCTCTCCTCTCCCTGCCCTTCCTCCTGCATTCTATCCCTTATCTGGGCAAAAATGTGCAGACACATTGTGAAATAACTTTGGGGACATTTTTTGGCTTTGATTTTCTATACAAATTCCCTGTCTCTGCCTACAGTGTGGGCATACAGACAGTTGTGGATACCCAACCAACCTGCAGCCAGGAGGGCAGAGATAGCTGGCTCCAAAATAACTGCTGAAGACAGCAGCATCCATCAAACCATGCCTAACACCTGTGGCTGTTCTTTTCTTCCCTAGGTTTAGCATATGCAAATCTTCCAGCTATTCCTCATAAGTGAACTTTCCCAAACAGAAGCTTCATCTTCCCAAGCCGCCTGCTTTCATATTAAAAGCACAGAGGCTGAGACTGGATGCTGTATTTGAAGTGAGGTTTCATGAGACAACTGAGACTGAATTGTTACCTTTGCCATTTTTCTGTGGGCTATTCAAGATCTGCCTTTCTTGTGGCAGCATCCAATTCTTAGTACACAATCAGCTTGTGATTCACTGCAGCTCCCAGATCCTTTCTGCAGTTACCTTGTTGTTGTTCATTTTGGATACATGCATCCGATTACCAGCTGCACTAATTTCCACTTGTCTTTATTGAATTTATTTTTCTCGTCTTCAAACCGTCTCTGTAGCTCATTAAGACAACTGTAAGCAAGGAGACTATCACCTGAAGTATCTCCAATGCCTCTGGTTGCACTTCATCTTCCGTATCCTCTGCAGTCTCCATCTACTATAGAAAGTAGACTCTCGGCAAACCCCTTAAAAAACTCTCCTGATGCTACAGCAAATCATCTTTCAAGGATAGCTTCTTAAATACTCAGTTATGACCATTCCACCTCCATCATATTTCCCGAGTTTGTTTATCAAACTGGCAGGATTTCCTCAAAAACTACGCAACAGCTTTATGGCTTTTTTNTTTTTTTTTTTTTTTTTTTTTTTTGGTATATTCATTAAAATCCCAGTACTGTTACAAGTTTTCCTCATAGTTCTGCAAGGCCTCCATCCCTCAGGGCAAATCACTGCACCAGGAGGCAGCACAGCAGCACAGCTAAAAGCTGGTAACCCACACAAGATGAGCAAAAGTAGACAAGTTCTGCAGTTATTTCAAGTTTTCTTAAAAGTCAGACCAAGCAGATTATCCAGTCTACATAAAGGAGCAGAACCACCATTTTTCTTCAGGTCTTACCCACTGAAGTAGGTCTCGCTGAACTCCTCACTGATATCTCCCATGGCTGAGCTGCAGGGCTGCAGGAGCTCACAAGGAAAAGCTTATATCCAAAGGGTTAACAATGTTTTCCCATGATCTTTAACTCATTAACATTAATTCCACTGGAAAAGGGAACATTTCATTTAAAAAGAGCAGCAGTTGGAAAGGGTAATGCAGGACCTAGAGAAAAAAAAATAAAAAATAAAAAATAAATAAATAAAATAAAAAAAGGAAGCAAGGGGAGAAAGCAAAATAACACTTCCAGAAAGTATTCCAAAGGAAATGAGTAACCACTTGTTGTTAAATGATAAATCACAGTCCTCGGGAAGTGGCATTGTCTGTGGTCTATTTTTAATGAGAAAACACCCATGTCACTGGCATGAGGGCTGCACATGCTGATGGGATGAGTGTGCGAGCAGCAGGAGCACTCACGGGTAACCATCACCTCATTCTTGTCATTCCTACTGCTTATCAGGAACAAAAACAGCATGAAAAGCAAGTGGCTTGGAGACAGGAAAATGTACCCGGGACAACAAATAAAGCTACTGCTCTCCAGGGAGAGAGGACAGGAGAAAACGCTACAGACCAGGAGAAGGAACGAGGCCACGTGTGCAGTCTCAGAGCTGCCTGCTTGTGCTTTCTGCAGGCAAGGGATGCACACAGAGCCACAGGTGAGCTCTGCCTGCCAACATCCTACCAGAAAGTAAACCCTCAGCCATCTCAATGACCCCCTGGGGATGCAGGGCAGCATCCCCACGTGCATGAGCAACCTCTGAGCCTCCGAGATGTGGATTTGGGGCATCCAAGAGCCCCTCCACCTCTTTTCCCTGGGGGTCTGCTGCTGAGACCGAGCTTTCTGGGGAAGCTGTGATTGTGATGGCACCAGAACCTCATGCTGCAGCCCCATCATGTTTGTCACTGAACACTTCAAAGCTACAACGAGCCTCATTTGAGGTTGATAATGAGTCTCAAATTCCTGTGGTGACATGACTCAGGCCCCTGGACTGATGGGATAGAACATGAGGGGCCATGCCAGGGGAGGAAAGCAAAAGTCAGCAGAACCGGCTAGGGGCTCAGCCATGGGCAGAGCCAGGAGCAGATCCCTCCCCACTAAGTAAGAAGGAGCACTCTTCTAGGGAAAGTGTTGAGTCTCTCACCAGCCTGTGGACTGGAAGCACGCAAAGGGATCCAGCATCACTTAGCAAAGGCAGAGAACCAGCATTCCTGGGCTGGGTGCTGTCCATCAGCTCCACATCACGTTACACAGAGCACAGGGGTGCCCTGAGGCCTTTGGGATCCAGAGGTAGATGCTGGGGAGCAATGAGAGCAGGAGGCATCCTCCACTGACAGCTCAGAGGTGCCAGGTGACCCCAGCCCCAGGACCAGGAACGAGCAGGAACCCAGGAACAGCTCACGGACCTGGGATGAAACACAGCATGCTATGCCTGCTTTCGAAGATGTGTTACACTGCAATTCTGCACCTTAACTTAGCTTTCACTGACCCAGTGCAAAAAGACCGTAATTATTTAATTTCTCAACTATTTCTGACATTCTTTCTATATATGAGATTTAAATCTTTTTTTTTCTTCCTTTTAATAAGAACAAAACCCCACAGTTTGCAAGAGATTATACAATACACACATACACATCACTGTTCCAAAACAGCGTCTGAAAGCATTTGTTTGATGATTCCCTCCTACCCCCGTAAAACACCACCCTGCTGGTCTCAGTTATTGTGTGGCATTTTGCAACGAAGCGTAAAAACGGAATTAATCATAGCCCTGAAAAACACAAACTTCTTCTCTGAGGTCAGAAGTAACCATTTGGAAGGAAAACTTCCAGGAGCCAGAGGGACTGACAGGACTGGAGACTGAAGTCCCTCTTTTCAAAAGCCAAGTGTATCCCAATATATCCCTTGGACAGCTGCCCCGAGCCAAAGTTATAATAATTTATTCTTTCTGCTTGCCTACGGACCAGTTCAAGCAGTGAGGAGATTTGGTACAAAATCAGGACAAATACCCAAAGTGAACAGGGAGGTTCAGCGGGCGAGCATGTCATAAATCCAACGTGAGGCTCTAGCTCTCGCTGCAGCTTTTGCACAGGTCGATGCTCGGAGCCTTGGCTCTGGTCCCCGCCTCCCGTGCTGGGATGCTGTGGGATGCGGGCACCTTCCCCTCTTGGGCAGCGCTCAGCATCACAGCTCGAGCACCAACACTCGCCCCTGCCAGCGGGCATTGCTTCAGCAAGTCAGAAACATGGAAAGCTGGAAAGCCTATGCCAAAAGAAAAATCATTATCATCTTTATGTTTTCTGGCTCCACACCATTTAAGAAAATTACCTTCTACATAAATCAGCCTCCCCTTTCTCCACTTCTGCAGATTTAGCACTTTGTGTGAAGGCAAGGAGTGGCTTCTGTCAAGGATGAAGTTGGGAAAAACCACGAGGCTATTTTTTTACATTAGACGTTTTAGCAGAGATTTGCAAAGGGCTTTGGAATCCCTTCGCTTAGGAGGTAAAACATTAATAAGTTAAACCCCTCCTTTGAAATTAGGAAGAACACTCAAAGAAACTATTGAAACAGAAAAACCATCAAGCCTGTCATCGCATCCAACTCAAACACTGACGTTTTCTCTCAAGCCCCAAACGTGGTTTCAATGAGCTGGCAACCAAGGAATTTACCTTCTCCTTACTCATCCTTGCCCCGCACCGGCTCCGTGGCACTGCTCTGCTCACCCTGCACGCAAAGCACTCGGGCACCGCTCTCACTTCTGCTGCGCTTCAGCAAACTGAGCAGGGCTGGGGGCAGAGGTGGTTTGAGCCCGCACAAAGCACGTTGCGGGGCATGCAAAAATATTTCAGCATACTTGCTCTCCTCCTCTGACAAGTTATCAGAGGTTTTTTTCTTCTCAGCTTTGCAAATTAAGATAAGGTCAATCACATGCTCCAGGCTGAAGGCAAAGAGGTTCAGTTAAGAATCTGTCTCGCTGCTTTTCCACTGTATTGTTCAGTTGCCTGAGTATATCCACGGGTCCCTCACCTCAACAGGATCACAGAATGGCTGAGATAGGAAAAGACCTCTGGGTCCAATCCCTACCCAAGGAGGGACACCCAGAGCAGGGTGCCCAGGCCCACGTCCAAGCGGCTTTTGGAGATCTCCAAGGAAGAGACTGCACAGCCTCTGGGCAACCTGTGCCAGCGCTGCTTTCTGCCAAAGGACCGGACAGCAGTTGGTGGAGCCACTCTGTGGCAACTCTACATCCCTCCACACATCCCTGAATTTTTTTTTTTTTTTTTTTTTTTT
>VXAV01008456.1:168683-186906 GCA_013399715.1 Alectura lathami | reverse complement strand
TAAGAAGAGCCTAAGACATCTAAGCTTATCTGTCCCTGGAGAGAATGTCAGATATTTTGTCTAACAGGTCTATTTAGTGTTCATACGATTCTTGCAAATATCTCCTCATTAAATATTTTCAGAAGATTGACAGACATTGCACTCAGTGAAAGAACTTTCATGTAGGTAGTGAGTTGTGTGTCATTATATTCCCACAACAGTTAACCAAATGATTATTTTTATTTATTTATTTATTTCTATGTTTTTATTTTATAGGTTTGTTCATTTTTGACGACTAAATTTCTCACTGGGATGGTCAAGAAAACAATACCACTTGCTTCTTATGTCGTGCATCTGGGAAACTTGTTGTTTTGCTTCCTTGTCATTCTCCTTTCAAGACTTTTCTCAGTTTGATCCTTCATTCTTGTTTGCTTCATTCAGTGTGCTGTTCTCAGTCTATTGTAGCGTGACTCAGTACTGTTGTGTGAATAACTGAGCCAGCACTACATTTTGTTTAGAATTTCGTCATGGATGCAATAGTTATTTGATTAATTAGATTATTGGATGAATAGATATCTGACTCTAAAAAATAGCCATGATCAGGTTACAATTGAGGACTGTACCAATACGGGATGTCTGGTAGTTGGGGTCTACTACAGGCAGCCTAATCAAGAGGAGATTTTTGATGTGCTGCAAGAAGCATTTTACAATCTCTCATTCTGATGGGGGATTTCAATCACCCTGATGTCTGCTGGGAAAGCAACATGGTGGGCTGCAAGCATTCCAGCAGACTACTGGAGTCTATTGAGGATAACTTCCTGGTTCAGGTATTGTACAAACCAAGAAGAGGTGAGGCATTACTGGACCTGGTGTTCACAAACACATGGGAGCTCATCAAAGAGGTTAAGAATGGAGGCAGCCTGGGCTGTAGCAACCATGACCTGGTTGATCTTGAGGAATATGGGAGTGGCAAAGGTCAGAGATTGGACCCTGAGCTTCAGGAGAGCGAACTTCTGGCTGTTTAAAGAATTACTGGATGGGATCTCCTGGGAAACTGTCCTTAGGGACATAGGAAGAGAACAGAGCTGGCAGCTCTGTCTCTTTCTGAGAGCAGAAGAGCTCTCCATCCACCAGCACAAGAAATCAAGCAGAAGAGATAGGAATTCAGCATAGTTGCACAAAGACCTACAGGTCAAACTGAGAGAAAAGAAGGAAATGTACAGGCAGTGTAAGCAGGGATGTGTTACCTGGGAAGAATACAGGGATGCCATCCAGATGTGTAGAGATGGGATCAAGAAGGCTCAGAAAGAACTGAAGATGTCAAGAGATACGAAAAATAACAAGAAGGTATTCTACAGGTGCCTTGGCCTTCTCCACATATGTTGAAGCCAGTTCATCTTTCTTGTTTATCAGAAGAGCGTACCGCCTCTCATGAGTGAGAATGATGAACTGGCTTCAACAGGCATGGAGAAGACCAAGATACTCAACAAGTTCTTTGCCTCAGTCTTCACTGGCAGTTGGGTTTTCTATGTCTGCCATGTCCCAGAACCTCTGAATTGGGGTCAGGGGAGTAAAATGTCTCCCACTGTAAGATAACAAGTCCGAGACCACACCATGACACTGAATGTATACATGTCTATGGGGCCGGACGGGATGCATCCCAGGGTCTTGAAGAAGCTGGCTGATGTGGTTGCCAAGCTGTTCTCCATCATACCTGAAAAGTGATGGCTGTCAGGCAGAGTCCCCAGTGACTGGAAAAAGGGAAACATCACTCCTATTGGGAGAAAGAAAGACCTGGGAAACTACAGGCCAGTGAGCCTCGTGTCTGTGCCTGGGAAGATCATGGAACAGATTCTCCTGGAAGTTATGCTAAGGCACATGTGTGATGAGGAGGTGATCCGAGACAGCCAGCATGGCTTCACCAAGGGCAGATCATACTTGACAAATCAAATGCCAAGCATGGAATTACGGCATCAGTGGAAAAAAGGCCGGTAACGGAAGTTGTCTATCACTTGTGCAAAACCATTGACATGGTCCCTAACCACAACCTTACCTCTAAACTGGAGAGGTATGGATTTGAAGGGTGGACTATTCAATGGATAAAGAATTGATCTGATGGCTACAGGTGGAGGGTTGTGGTCAATGGCTCTACATCCAGATGGAGGCTGGTCATGAACAGTGTCCCCCAGGAGTTTGTCTTTGGACTCACGCTCTTCAACATCTTTATCAATGACACAGTGAGATCAAGCGCATCCTCAGAGAATTTGCTGATGACGCCAAGCTGAGTGGTGCAGTTGATAAAATACAGGGAAAGGATGCCATCCAGAGGGACCTGAACAGGTTTGAAAAGTGGGCCCAGGGCATACTGATAAGGTTCAACAAGGCGAAGTGCAAGGTTTTGCACTCAGTTCAGGGCAATCCCCAGTATGTGTACAGACTGGGTGAAGACCTCTTTGAGAGCAGGCTTGCAGGGAAGGACTTAGGAGTTCTGATGGATGAGAGGCTTGACATGAGCCAGCAGTGTGTGCTCTTGCAGCCAGAAAGGCCAACTGCATCCTGGGCATCAAAAGAGGGGTAGTCAGCAGGGTGAGGGACGGGATCATTCTCATCCACTCTGCCCTTGTGAGGCTTCACCTAGAGTACTGTGTCTAGGCCTGGGGCCCCCATCACTAGAAAGACATGGAGCTGCTGGAGCGGGTCCAGAGGAGAGCCACCAAAACCATCAGAGGTCCGGAGCACCTCTCCTATGAGGAAACGCTGAGGGAGATGGGCTAGTTCAGCTTGGAGAAGAGAAGGCTCTCAGAAGACCTCATTGCAGCCTTCCAGTACTTAAAGAAAGTTTATAAACAGTACAGAGACCAACTTTTTACACAGTCTGATAATGGCAGCATAAGGGGAAATGGTTTTAAACTAAAAGAGAGGAGATTTACATTAGATGTTAGGAAGGATTTCTTTCTTCAGAGAGTGGTGAGGCACTGGAACAGGCTGCCCAGAGAAGCTGTGGATGCCCCATCCCCGGAGGTGTGCAAGGCCAGGCTGGATGGGCTCTGGGCAGTCTGGTGTTGTGGGTGGCAGCCCTGCCCATGGCAGGGCATTGGAGCTGGATGGTCTTTAAGGTCCCTTCCAACTCAAGCCATTCTATGATTCTATTACATTGTTACACTATACATTACATTGGTTTATGTACCACAAAATATTGCCATTACATATTCTGGTTCCAGTTTCTAATCTTTCTCTTTATGGTGAAGACTCAGTTTCACACAAGGTTCACTTTGTATACTCAAATACAGTGCTGAAAATTATCTATGTATGCAATGTACCATATTAAGTGCCATATCGACAATTATGATTCAGTTTGTGTTTACAGCATATAGATCAGCTTCTTGGAGACTGTTTTAAATGCTTAGATTAAGGGTCTTCACCTCATGACGTGTACAACATGTTGCCTGGAAGACCCACTGACCTGTACTTCTGGCACAAAGAAGGGAAAAATAGCAAAGAATGTACATTGTTATATTGGTAGGGATGTTTCATGTGATTCCTACCACAAAGCTAAGCAGCATGCACTTATTGCTTTTGTCTGTTACATTTTATGGGGGTTTTGGTGGGAAAGCAGATTGTTTTTGATTGTAGTTTCAGAGCAGTTGAAATCCCAGAAAAAAACTGATTCTTTTGCAGCATTCCAGGAAAAGATAGAGGCATTGTCATGAAGATGGATGCTCTCATGAGAGCATGAGAACTTGCATGTGGGGGAAAAAAAAAATCACACGGTATCAGAAAGACATTCTAATATCCTATACGCTCGCTAAGTAGTCAGATTCAAACTGAGATACAAGCCTTGTTATAACACAAAACCTAGACCTGGTTTTGAGTAAAATTTGGACTCAGTGGTCAAATTTTGCAAGTCTGGAGGGCTAAAATCAAGAAGATATGAAATGCTGAAATAATCATTGGTCACATCCTCAAAAGGTGCAATGCATCGTGTTAAATCAAAAGTTGACAACAACAAAAAAAGGAATAACAGATGTGAAATAGCATTGAGAAGCAAAAAAAGGAAGAGAAATGAGTCTTGGAAGACAAGGAATATATAAGAAAATCATGCACATTCAGGTAATGTTCTTTTGATCTCCTTTCACTCCTGTACTTAATGTTCATCATTAATGCCTGCACAGAGGAGAAGCAGGATGGAAAATCAGGTAATTAGTTACACAAGTGCTTTGATCAGTATTGCATTTTACTTTTTCAACTCGCTTGCCAAACTGCCAATAGACGAGAAGGAGCATTTCAATTACAGCAATTGTTCAGTAAAGTACATTCCCCTAAATGTTTTCATAATCAAAGGTGATTCTGATTCCATGATTTGGATTTGACTTTATTTCCACATCGTCAAAACATTCTTTCTTGGCAGAACTTCTGTATAACATCTATCTTTCTGTGTCTTCAATATCAAGCCACTGTACACATGTATGTGTCCCAGTTTTGGCTGGGATAGAGCTAATTTTCTTCATGAAGGCTTGTATAATGTTGTGCTTTAGACTTTTCAGTTATTGCAGAGCAGTGTTTGCACAGAACCAAGGAATTTTCTGCTTCTTTAGATGCCCTGTTAGCAAGGAGACTAGGGGTTCACAGGGAGCTGGGAGGGGACAGAACCAGGACAGCTAACCCAGACCGGCCAAAGGCAGATTCCATACCACATGGTGACATGTTCAGCAATAAAAGCTGGGGTAAAGAAGGAGTTTTGGGGGGTCATTTGGAATGATGATTTTTGTCTTCCCAGAAAACTGTCACATGTAATGAGCATTGTTTCCTTGAAATATCTGAATATCTGCCTGCAGATGGGAAATTGCAAATGATTTCCTTGTTTTGCTTTGCTTGCACACACAGGTTTTGCTTTACCTAGTCAACTCTCTTTATCTCTTTGCAGAGCAATGTTGGGAGATAGAAATGAAGAGCAAGTTCTTCTACTTTTAGAAATCTCTGGTTTGGTGCTTAGATGTTGACCTTAGATGAAAGAAAAATCTTCCCTTCCTCTTTCCTATTGGTAATGACCAGTGCTGTACATGGTCCTACATGAAGCAACATGGTGCCTGTCATACACCTAGGGTCCTCCACACCATCTTTAGCTTATCATAACCTCACTTTATCTTTCAGCATAAGAGAGAGGAAAAAGTAAGGAATTGGGAGAATACTTCTGCAAAAGAGAGAGCCTTTGTCAGATATTTTTCTGGAGCAAGTCATTTTTTGGGCTTGTATTGACATTGAAATAGGAATAAGATTGAAAAAGAGGCATGGTTGTACCCATTCAGCTCCCATCTGGAAAGAACAGAGAGAAGATATACCAACAAATCCTACAGTCATGCATAGCTCTGTTTTTGTTCTCCCTCAGTATTATGCACAGGGAGTGGATTGGTTTGCAAGATCAGAGATGGGTCATCTCCCTTAGAGTCCTGACTGGGGGTAGTGTTAGAAAGTGGGGTTGTGTGTTAACTGTGACAATTCTCTATGGGAACTTTCACTGGAACTTTAAAAATGTGCCCTGTAATAGTCTATGACGGCAGTCAGCCCAGGTCTGGCTTTATGGTCCCTTTCCTCTCCATCACAGAGTCCCAAGACACCTGTCCATAAAGCTCCTCACATCCACTATAACTAATGAGGTTGTGGAACATAACAGAGCACCATAGGTCATTCACTACCAACAGTATGACAAGCGCTGTTTCTGTATAAATTACCTTGTAGGCATGTTTTTTAGAATATTTCATTATTTTGTGTGGCAGCTTCAATAGCGGCTGTATGGGACACATCTCCCATTAGTTGTGCACAATATATTTTCTTGTCAGTTAATCTTGAAAGCTGGCTACCGTTCCTCAAAAAGGCTGGATCTTTCATTTCCTTGTAAGAATACTTCACACTAAAAGCATTATTGCTAGAGATGTCAGTAATCAACTGCTTATCATCACATTTTCCTTGTAGCCTATGACAAAAATATTTTCTCTAGAGGATGCAAAAGGAGGATAAGAGAGGTGATGGGAGTAAAGTAGGGAAAGGGGATCAAATCAAGCACTAGACAAATTGCCCTCTGAACAGCCTGATCTCCTGTAGACAAGGTAAAGTCTGGATGGCTCTGAAAACTGAGGGAAAAGAGTGAATAGATTTCACTGACAAGAAAAAGCTCTGAAGAACACGCCTGTAAGGCATTGATCTCTCCTTAGGTATTTTGTGAGTATTCTATGGTGCTTACTGTGTTTTATGCATTTTATAGCCTATCTGCATGTGTAATGTATAAGCAGTTAATCCTAATACACTTATGTACTTTAAAAGGCAGTTATTGGAGACCTGGCTCTGCTAAAATTGTTGCTATTAATTTTTTTGGTAGCATAAACATGCAGGCCAGAGCAATGACCCACTATTTTTTTTTTGTATCATTATCTTCTGCACCTTCTGACAAAGAATTAGCAAGTTAAGATGTGTTGCATATGTTTCAGCCTCATACTGCATGCAGCAAAAACGCACAGAAACAGCTTGCACTATATTTTTGCAAGAAATTATGCTACTGCTTCTGTATGAGTGCTGGGAACACAGACTTCTCAAAAATTGTAGCAAATGGAGTAAAACACAAAGGACTTCTGCAAAATGCTAGGTGATGAGTGGAAGAGTGAAAAGGGACAAGCACAGGGTTTCTGCTTTTTTATTTTTTTTTGCATAAAATATTTTGAAGATGATAGATTTGTGTAGGTTTCCAAAGACATCTTTCTGCAGATTTACACTGCATTTACTCTACATTTACTCTGCAAAATAGTACTTCAGCTGATAAGTTCTTACTGACTGAACCTTGTTTTTCTCTTACATCCTAAGAAGAAGCTTGTTTATAACTCTCTTAGCTACAAAACCTCAAAGGTTCCAGATGGCCAACTCTCTTTCTGTTACAGAAAAGTTACAGAAGTAAACAGCTTTATACTTTCACAAGCATACTTTTGTCTTCCACATCTCCAGCAAGTCCATCCACCTCTGCGCATATCCCCATCCCTTTCGATTAAAGCATGGCCCAGTAGTTCAGAGGCAGGATGTTGCTATGTTTGGAACTCAACTCCTCTCCGGTCTGGAAAAATCATTTAGCCTTCCTGTAACTCTTTGCCCTTGATGAAGGTGATAAAATCTATCTTATTTCTACACCTTTTCTTGTCCATATCTTGTTGATATACATTCTTAAGCTAAGCTTCTTTTCAGTGATAAAATGGTATTTTGTAAATTGGGCCAATTCCAGTGTCACAGGTCAGCTTCTTTTCAGTGATAAAATGGTATTTTGTAAATTGGGCCAATTCCAGTGTCACAGGTCCCTGGAGAACTGGCATACAGATACTAATGAGGGAGCAAATTCAACAGTGATATTGGGCACATATCAGGCCTCAGATACCATATAATTATATAACTNTATCTGTCTGTCTATCTGCGTACTGGTTTTACACAGCCATCTTATAACAGCATCTCTCCACCTGCCCATGCTGGCTTTTCTCCTTTTCATTTTTCTTAGGTTGGCTCTGAGTTTGTCACCTCCATGCTGTGAACACCAGCACTGCCTGTTAGCTGAGTTGACTAAAGGAAGTGATTTCATTTGAAATCAAGAGGCCTGGCAAATGCAATTTATCCTTTTTATTACAACCACTGTAAACCCCACTGAGATGCAAAAGTCTGACTTCCCAGCACACGTGGCATTTGTGGTGGCTGGGAAATGCATCTCTGCTGGCAAAGGAGGTTTTGTGTCCTACTGGAATGTGTCCTTACCTCCTTAAGGAGGAGTTTATCTCCCCAGCTTGACTTCAGTCGCCTGTTGAGCTTAAGCAGTAAATAGTTTCTGTTGCTTTTTTTTTTTCTCTCTTCTTTCTCTTTAAAATAAATAAAAAATTTCCCAAGCCCTTCTTACTTTGGCATTCTCCCTGTGTGCAATGAGCGTGGTTGCGTGAGTAGCTCAGACAATAGAATTATGCGTGCTGAGACCTGAAAAGGCAATTTGTCATGTCAGGCTAAAAATGGCTGTGTATAGCACAAGGAAGCCTATGTAGACAAGCCTTGAAAACTAAGTACAGAGCGCAGTGAATTTCCCTTGTGAATATAGAATTTAGGGCCATTATCACACAGTTTTTCTGAATAACGCTGGACATATTTTGAGGCTAACAGATGTGTCACTTTGGCTTTATTTCCATCTGCCAGAAATACAGAGGATTTATGGCTATTTCATACAGCTCCTCCACACCAAGAGATGCTATGAATAGTATCAAACAGCCTTTTTGCTAAATTCTACTTGCCATGGGGGTATGTGTAATTGTCTTTCCTGATATATGCAATACTGAGTTGTATTTATTTTTATTTTGATGTGAAATTGTACCCCTTTTCCACTTAATGGCATCTTGTTCATAGATGGCAATTTAGTATAAATTTCTAATTTGTTCCAGAAGAAGGCTGCAGTCTTCTGTGACTGGATCTCAACAAATATACTTCATTTACATCTCTTCTAGGAATGAGTCATCTCCCCAAAACCCTGCTTTTATGATACTCTTTTCAGGCCTGGCATATAGCAGGAATACCCACAGCAGCAACACTCCCACTCCTGCCTAGCTTTAGGCCCTGAATTCACAGTCTGCTGAAATCTTGGGGAATATTTCCTAGAAGCTGAGAGATTTGTCTAGGTGGTTTTGAATTAGTTCAGTATGTCTGTTAGCACTGGAAAGCAAGGAAGCCAAGGCCTGCCAGAGGTATCCTTTTTTAAAAGTACCTAGGATATACATGCATATATATATGCATGCAATAGACATACCTATACATATATGTATGTATTCAGTGATGTTTGCAAGTGGTTGTGTATTTTCACACTTCTTTTACCAATTCCCTGATAATTTTATGGAGCTATGCAAGTTTTGAAGAGGTTTTCAACTACATTTTCTGTGAGAAAATATTCCTTCATAAGGAAGGAGGATGAGTAAATAGGCTTGGAAATACTAGAAGACTAATTGTTTTGAGATAATTTTTTTTTTTTTTTTTCAATTTCAATTTAATTTAATATGCAAATAAATTTTTCAATTAAAAATAGTGAAAGAAATTCATAATTCTCTGAATATCGGCTTGAGACTGGAATTCTAAAACGAAGCTGTTAAGTCACAAGGATCTTGTTTCAGATACTCTCATAAGTTCAAGATAGGAGTACGGTATTTAGTGTATTTTTTTTTAAAGGATAAAAAATATTTTCACTTCTTTTGCAATTCAAAAATACCAGAAACATTTTTCAACACTTTAGCCTGAAGAAATTTAAGAGCTTTGAACACAAAATCACTTGTTCTCTTCTTAAATGAAAACTACATAAATACAGCTGGAAACAAAGCCCTCCTCATGACATCTGTTATAATGGATTATGGTGCAAATAAAACTTGGGGAAAACTAAAATATAAAGTGAATAATATCTGTGCACTTGGGGTGGTCTACATGTGAATGGGAACTGTGCTAAGGCAGTGATCTGAGAAAAGTGTAATAGCAGGAGAGGAGTTTCTCTAATAGGTTCTGTGTACTTCCAGATCCACTCAGGTAAATAACATAGATAGTTGCCCATGGAAGAGAGAGAAGACATGTTGTAGCACTCTCATCCTCCTCTATGGGGTATGAGTAACAGAGCTGAGGTCATAGCTCCATCTCACCTCTTTGTTCCCTCACATAGTGCTAACCCTTACTAAGCTACCCTTAAATCACTAAATGACAGCAAAAGAAAAGAAAAAGCAATGCCTTAGAATGGGACCTCCAAAGCAGAGCTTGGCTTTTGCGCCTTGTTTTCAGGCTGTACCGAACATTGCCAACAAGTTCACCCCAACGTTCCTTACCATTATTACATTCAGAGCTTGTAAGGTCAAGCCACTGTTGTGCCAGGGAGCAGACAGTGTGATAGCCTCCAGTTCTGGCTTGGTTACCATGGGAGCTTTCAAGACTCCGTACCTTTCCAATGCTTGGTCTGTTGATTCACACAGTTTAACAGCTCCTTTACTTCTTGCTGAACTGAGAGGCTTCTATACCAGCCAGTCAGATCACATTTATCGGGATTTCATGCAGGTTTTCATCTTTTGTGTGATATTTTTTTTTCTGTCACTTGGTGAGTTTAAGACACTGGACTATGAGCCTTAAAATAAAATCTGATTTAGACAGATGCTAGAATTGTTCTAGTATCTAGTTCTCTGAAAAATTTAGGAAGGAAAAAAGTTAGATCAGATTTTCTTACAAGAGATTTATTGGAACACAGCAGGAGATGGATTCCTCATGAAATTCCACAACTGTGTTTAGAGAAGAAACCTTGAGGTAGTCCCAGTAAAGACACTAAAATTTATCTGAGGCTGGGTAAGCTTGGACAGCCCACTAGCATCTGAAGAGCAGTGGGGGCAGGTATAGAACTAAAGAGAAATTAGGTTTTCTTTAGAGCTGCAAGCATCAGAACCCTATCAGTCTCGCTAAGCAGCCGATGATTTCCAGCCACTTTGCAAGTTCGCGGTGGCCAAAGCATGGCCAAGCACAAACCATCTCACTGCAGATACTGCTACACAGCATATAACAAATTAACCTTCCTAATTTTTGACAAAATGATTTCTAAAGCGGTAAACAGTCAGACAGGTAAGGAAATATGGAGATGTAAGTATTATATACTGGTGCTGTCTTTTGTGAATGGACAGTCTTTTCTCGATGAAGCATGAGCTCTAAAATGCAGCTCTAACTGAGTCGTAGCTCATACGTTCTTACGTGGAACAGATGATTTGGGATTTTGTTTACAGTGAGAGAGAAGGGAAGTGACAAAACATATACAACTTGATATTAGCCTGGAATGAAATTCAAAGAAAGCTGTATTTTTAAAGTAAAATAAAATGCCTGGCTGTAATATTTCACCACTCTGTTCTGTGACTTTCGAAACTGCTAGCATGGTGTGAAAAATGCTGAGATTTCTGTGATGTTTCTACTTACCAGTGAGGCACAAAATGCAGCTTGAATATTTTTTTGTTGTTTACAGATTTTTAGCTGTTAATGGTTAGTTAATGGTCTGCTGTCATTCTGTTAGGAACTGAGTTGAATAGCCACACTTGTGAGATTTGCAAGGATAGACTGCATTTTTGGTTTTCTGTCAAACAGATGGTAATTTTGGCAAATCAGGATGATGCCCAAGTAGTTTGTGAAATCATAGAATCATAGAATGGCTTGGGTTGGAAGGGACCTCAAAGATCATACAGTTCCACCCTCCTGCCATGGACAGGGCTCCCAGCAACTATCTCACTAGATCAACATGCCCAGGAGCCCATCCAGCCCGGCCTTGAACACAGCCAGGGATGGGGCAGCCACAACTTCTCTGGGCAGCCTGTGCCAGTACCTCACCACTCTCTCAGGGAAGAATTTCTTCTTGATGTCCAACCTAAACCTCCCCTCTTTCAGTTTTAGTCCATTCCCCCTTGTCCTACTATTACCCACCTGTGTAAAAAGTCAGTTCCCCTCCCACTTGTAAGCTCCTTTTAAGTATTGGAAGGCTGCAATGAGGTCTCCCCTCAGCCTTCTCTTTTCCAGGCTAAACAATCCCAACTCCCTCAACCTTTCCTCACAGGAGAGGTGCTCCAGCCCTCTGACCATTTTGGTGGCCCTCCTCTGGACCCGCTCCAACAACTCCACATCCCTTCTGTACTGGGGGCCCCAGGCCTGGACACAGTACTCCAGGTGAGGCCTTCCAAGGGCAGAGTAGAGGGGGACGATCACCTCCCTCTCCCTGCTGGCCACCCCTCTCTTGATGCAGCCCAGGATGCCATTGGCCTTCCTGGCTGCAGAGCGCACTGCCGGCTCATGTCCAGCTTTTCGTCCATCACAACGCCCCAGTCCTTCTCTGCAGGGCTGCTCTCAAGGAGTTCTTCTCCCACTCTGTACACATACCTGGGATTGCCGCGACCCAAGTGCAACACCTTGCCCTTGGCCTTGTTGAACCTCATCAGGTTCTCGTGGTCCCACTTTTCCAGCCTGTCCAGGTCCTTCTGGATAGCATTTCTTCCTTTAGGGGCATGAACCTCACTACTCAGCTTGGTGTCATCAGCAAACTTGCTGAGGGTGCACTTGATCCCACAAGTCGTCAATAAAGGTGTTGAAGAGCACCGGCCCCAAGAGAGACCCCTGTGGGACAGCGCTCATGACTGGCCTCCTCCTGGACATAGAGCCATTGACTACAACCATTTGGCTGTGACCATCCAGCCAGTTCCTTATCCAGTGAACAGTGCGCTCATCAAATCCACATCTCTCCAGTTTAGAGATAAGGATATGGTGCTGGACCATGTCAAAGGCCTTGCACAACTCCAGGTAGACAACATCCATAGACCTTCCTTGGTCCACCGATGACGTCACGTCATCATAGAAGGCCACCAGATTGGTCAGGCACGACCTGCCCTTGGTGAAGCCGAGCTGGCTGTCTTGGATCACCTCCTCATCTCGCATGTGCCTGAGCATCTCCTCCATGATCTTCCATGATCTTCCCAGGCACAGATGTGAGGCTCACCGGCCTGTAGTTCCCCAGGTGTTCCTTTCTCCTTCTAAAAACAAAGTTGAAGTTCTTGTTGTCAAATTTATACTCCAAAGTCCTCCAAGCTAACATTTACATGATGGTAGTCTAGTTCCTACCAATAATTGAGGTTGGTTCCATTCATGCACGAGATATTTTATTGTAGTTAAGAATATCTTATCCTCAGAGACATTCCCTCCCCTTCCTAGCCCAGAGAATTAAAGGAATACCTCCTACATTCATTTACAATCTAATGAATTTTATGACTCAGTGTATCAAGTATTTGCTGCTAGACTGCTAGAATAATGCAATTTAGCAAGATGTTTTGGAGGATTTTATTACTTTGGGAATATTTTATTAATATGTTCACCTCCATGAAGATGAGCCAAATTTTAAGATAAAGAAAAAAACACCTTTAAAGAATAGGCTTTTTATCCTACAGTATCTTCTAATTTTATGTCATAACTTAACTATCTTTCAGGCTACAAAATTTGACTGAATATACAGAAAAGTTATAAGAAGTCTCAAGCCCTGCTAAAATGAGATTAACTCATCAATGGGGATTTTGCTGTTCAAGTGTGTTGTTCCTGTAGCAAAGATCAGAGTTCTAACACTTATCTAGCATCTAGGAAAAAAAAAAAAAAAACAATCCAAGACTGTACTTCTGAGTGCAATTGTCTCCTGTTCAACCTTTTTCCACTTGGAAGTCTCTCATAGAGTCAACACTGCTGTTTTTCACAGTAAAGGAGTGACAGCCCTTCAGAACGGTGCTGATTCCCGTACTATTCCCACCATCACTCCCATATGACCTCACTACTTGCCTGTTCTACATTCTGAAGATAAATGCAGTAAGTGATATTCACTCAAAAACAACATAATATGGATGAACATGTGAAGCATGATTATTTTTGTTTAGCATCTTGGGGAAATTGGGAAAGTATAACGTTCAGGGTCTTACATAAAGCTTCAGACCCAGTAGCAGAGAAGAGAGAAATGTCAGAGTCACAAACACAAATCTCACAAACCAGGCAGTCCTATCTCAAGATTGCAGGACTCACATTTAACTGATGAGCTGATTTAGGATGAAGAAGAGTTTGCCATCAATTACAGAGCAACATTATTGTGTCTAGCTCTGCTAAACCCCTGAATGAACCAAAGGTCTGGCAGTGACAAAAGGTCCACAGCCCATTCTGCTAACTGTTTAATTATTAGGCAGAGCTGAATTCTCCTAAACAGTATTTATGCTAAATTTCATGGCACCTGATGACCTCAATTAAAACCTTTCAGAGGAAATCAGAAGTGCCAGAAAAGTCCTGCAAGATGAATGCCTATGGCTTTCTCCTGCTAACTGCTGATATAAACTTGACAATTTCTGCTCTGGCTGTTCCTGCTTCGGCAGGGGGATTGGACTAGATGATCTTTCGAGGTCCCTTCCAATCTCTAACATTCTGTGATTCTGCGATTCTGTGAATTTTAAAGAAGATTTCATAGTGATGCTGCTGCTGTTTTTATAGAAGGTGTCAGAATGGCAATAGTGATAATGTCTCACTGAATGAGCAGCTTGCTTTCTCTAGTCTCTCTTATAAAGCACATAATTAACGTCCAGATAAACATCCCTTTATGGTACATTTGGTCAGAGAGAAGAATAAAGTTGTGATTTCCTAAAACTCACAAGATTATATCTTTGATAATCATCGACACAGAGAACAAACATTTCCAACTTCACTGGTACTTACTGGGCAAGCCAACAATGACCCAAAAGGAAGTAATTTTTTAAGAATGTCTGAAGCATGGCAAATAAGATAAAATTTTGTGTGCCATTGGGCTTTAAACATATCTAATACAAATTAGAAGATGCAGGGAATAATACGGGACAAATTTCAGGTGCAAACATGAGCATTAAACCCCATGCATATTACCAAAGACCTACTCTGAACTTGCATTGATTGGAAAACTTAACTTCTTAATATTAGATACCTATGAAAGATTAATTAAAAATAAAAGGGAGGGGGGTTGTGGAACATGAGGAGTCGAGGACCTATTGGACATGGGTTATATATTCAATCACGTATTGTTTGGACAGGGGAGTACTGGAAGTGGGTGCACAGGTTAGAAAGCTGGGTGTGCAGATAGTAAGACCGTGCTGTTCAGAAGCCCATCTTAGGGCCCAGCTCTGGGTTGGGGCAATCCCAGGTATGTGTACAGACTGGGAGAAGAACTCCTTGAGAGCATCCCTGCGGAGAAGGACTTGGGCTTTGTGATTGATGAAAAGCTGGCCATGAACCAGCAGTACGCTCTTGCAGCCAGGAAGGCCATTGACACCTCTTTTCTTACGACAGAGTCCTGTGCCATTTAAACTCTCTTATCAGAACTAGCTTTCATGGCTGAATAAATGTACATACAAGAATTCAAAGCTAAAAGGCCAAATATTGATGTTCCTGAATATAGCCTTCTTGAAAAGATAAACACATTCATTTATTTTTCTTCTGAAGACTTAGAAATTTCAACTCAAATTTTTTAATGAATAAATATCTAAAGTCTTCCAAGGCATTCAGAAATTTGCTGCTTCTTCTTCTTTTTTTTTTTTTTTTCATTGTAAGTAGGAAAACATACAATGATGACTACGAAGATGGCCATTTCATTTGTTTTAAATTTCACTCAAGTCTTCTTGAAGGTTAAAAAAGGTTTTCACAAATTTAATTGCTAAGAATTATGTTTGGATATTTTTTCATGTTAGTGGTGAGCAAAGTCTTGGTTAAATATCTTCCAACACAGAAAATCTTTTGGCAAAGATACAATTAAAAAATTCAATTCTGAAGAAAATGTATTTTTAATTGCAAGTCTATTCTAATATTTGAGACTTGGGAATTGATTTTATAATTAGGATAAAGTTAAAGCATATTTTTAACAGCAATGACCCTCAGCATAAATATATTTTGGATGTACATAGGATTTACTTGAACAATTTTAAATCCCCACAATCACAAACATGCAGCAACTGCAGTCTCAAATTGTTCATTTAATGTTAATCACAGCCCTTGTAACTTGGAGCCGGCTCGCTCTAAGGGACATGACCTTATCACAGTGGACAGATGGCAAAAAATTTTCAAGCCGTGTTAAGCCTTTCTCTTCAACACTTTTTTTGTTCTTACCATATTTATTGCTGACACCATATATCAGTGTTATAGCTTCTGTTCAGGTGAATACAATCAGTTGGCAGTAATAGGTTCAGCTCTGAGAACATTTCAGCCACCGTTTTTTGAGCAGTTCCTGTAAACTCACTGTCTTGAAGAAACAAGGAGGAAACAAGAAAGGCAGGGAGAGAGGTTTCTGGAAATCCTTCAGTTTGGCTTAATTCCCATGCAGACAGGAGAATACATTAATACAGACATGATGTTTTCCTGGCCTGGATGTCATGTTTTCTTGTGATTGGAAAAGCCGGTGGCAATGCAGAATATGTGGAGAAGAAAAAGGGAAGCAAAAAATGTGTGAGAAAAATATACTTGAAAACATTAAGCTCTGTTCTAGCACTATCTGTTAAATGTCTCCTGCATTTGTAAGAGAACTATGTTTCTCTGCATTAATGTTGAGCCTCTGCTCATGCACTGGTGTCTGTTATCCAAGTGAATGAACTGGATATATGATTCTATGATATTGTTTGAAGATACAGTAGGAAGCATGCTTTAATACATGTTTTTGTGATTGTGTAATATGATCTTAAGAATGCTCTACATAGCTATGCAAGTCATGAATATATATTGTGTGTGCCAAATTTTCTATTCCTCTGCTTTTTCCATTTTTTTTTTCTCAGTTTCTGTAAGAAAAGAGTAATATGAACACCTTTATAACTATACATCAGGATGAAAAATTATCTCTTCTTAACTCCAATTCAACAAGTCCAGGAAGGGATTTCTAGGTTCAATAGCACCTTTCTCTTCCATAGACAAATATCCTCATGGTAAGACAAAAGATTTTTTAAAGAGACTTAGTACTCTCCCTGTGTTAGAAAGCAGCTGAGCTGCAACTACTGTTATTTCCTACTTGGTAAATGTCTTGGCTGAGTTGATCTGATGTACAATAAACATATGTTTACCATAAGAAATGTGAGTATCAGTAGGAAAAATAAGAACATTCCATCCAGAGAGTCATCACTCAAATAAAGATCCTGAGAGCAGATTTACTGGGACTGCCGTGGAAGGAGGTGTGAGAATTGCTTCTCTCATCAGTGAGGAGCACTTATCCCTGATAAGAAGCAGCGATGAACTGCAAAGCTGTGACGTTATGCCTGCAGCAAACTGTGNTGCCTGCAGCAAACTGTGAGTGCACAGCACCCATACCAGGCAGGAAGGCTGGAAGTGATTAAGTTGTATGTGCAATTAAACCTAATGCCCCAATAACTTTGAAAAAATGTGAAGGACTCATGGATGCAGGAAGGAACAAAATCCTTAGGCTCTCTTTATTGGCTAATAAACCTACTATAACTGCTAGTGACTGGAGGCCCAGATCTTTATATATGGCAGCAAAGAAGAATTTCCATTAGCTTGAGTGGTGACAAGATCATTTCATTTTCTTTAGGATTAGATATTGAAAACTCTGCAGAATGCTGCTGTGCCACATGAGAAAAAAGGGGAGTCTGTTGTTCTTGGTTATGTTTTGGGAGTCAGGGATGAACTTTTAATCTTAGTTCTAAGTGTGTTCAGTTCCTTAACGCCTTCTGCAAATACAGGGGAAATAAATTGAAAGAATAGTCAAACCCAATATCAGCATACACTATTATTTCAAAAGCATTGCTCACACTCTTTCAGCAAGGGTTACTGAGGGTTGCTGTAATTCAAATGCTGATTACAGAGGAAACAAAAGTACTTGTTTTGTAATGAAAGCTTATATTGTGCAAACAAACTTAGTGAGTACATAACCTGTAAACAGAAGCTCACACAAAGATTTAGATCAATTTAAGATATATATGTTTAGCAGAGCTGAACATAACCCAAGGAGAGGCACAAGTAACTCCTCTCTTCCTGGCCCCAGATCCTGAGCTTTCGCAGCTTGTCACAAAGTGACCTGCCAACTAAAGCCAGCTCCAGTAATGTTGGGGTGCCAAGACCGATATTGTCATTATTTTGTTTTTTCCTCATGTCTTTCCTTCACTTTTCCTCTGTGTTTCCTGTGTCTCCAGCACTAGTCTTAGAACACAAATTGTAACGAACAGTGTCTCTCCTTTTACTGTACTTTCAAAGACTTCCCAGGAAATCAGAGCCTATGTTCAAACACAGATGTGACTACCTTGCTGTATTTATTACTGCTCCACCTTGTTTGTTTGTTTTCCTCAGATGAGTCCTCTTTGGCAATGGACAGTTCATCATCCCCAGTAAAACACAAGTGAGTGGAAACAACACTTAGATGGCCAGCAGGCCCAAACTGGAGCGTCTGAGGTGAAGCTTCTGTTCAAACAAGAAATCCCTGACCTGAGATTGAGGTTTCTCACTGCAGGGGACTTGGGGCAACACATGTTTAGCCAGAGAAAGCACAGCTGAGTGCAAAGTGGCAAGACAGACTGGGGCACGTTGCTGTGATGCTGAACCAAAGCTGAAAGAAAAGCTGCTGGTGAGTAAGCTGGGAAGATGAAGCTTGTATTTGGATGGAATCAATAACAAAGGACACTGCACTCAGTTTGGCAGCAGAGCCAAAGAGCTTATC
>VXAV01008456.1:151854-168638 GCA_013399715.1 Alectura lathami | reverse complement strand
CAGAACATAGTACAGTGCTATGTGGTTGCTGAGTAGACCACGCACAATTGTATCAGAGGTTTCTTATTGTACTTACGTCTTGCGGGAGAAATCGATTCTCTACTGGCCTTGCAGGAAGAGGGGAGACTGACAGAGTCATTGGCTTATGTAGAGTAAAACTCACGGCAAACTGGTATTTCACAGATATGCATTTTCTCTCAATTTTTGAAGGCATTTTTGACAGCTTACTGCAAACTACTTTGAAAAGAAACAACTGACTAATAGTTCTTTCTTTCCTATTTTATTTTAAATTAAACAAAAAATAGTTTATAGAAATTATTTAATGAAAATTTTTATATTAACTTTTAAGCTAAAAAGTATATCCTGACTGTATATCCCCAGTCAAAATTTAATGAGTAAAACTGTAAGTGGATGAACATATTTCAACGTCTTTTAAATCAGCATAATCGGCTATGATAATTTAAATTTCCTAGACAGAAGAACATAGTCAGATGCATCTTGTCTTAGACTACAACTAGAGTTAAAGAGCAATTATTCTTCTCCTGATTTTTTATGATTTTTCATAGACGGAAGAGAAATAGGAAAATTCATTTCTCCATGCTGAAACTCTTTCCTAATCAGTTGTACAAAGCAGTTAAATTCCTTTGGATGTGGTAAACAGGGAAAAGTGTCTGGCAATCATTGATACTGAAAATGAGCCAAAGATTCAAGCATCAGGGCCTAAGAAGCAGTCTGGTTGTTAGAACCATTTGTGTTGCCACAAGTGAACGTTATTTGATCCTACCCCCAGAGATTTAAAACAAAGCTGCATGCTGACATATATATGTATATGCCACACAAATAAATGTGCACGATTTATTCACTCAACCTGAAGCACCAGGAACCATGTACATTGACCTGCCAATACAGAACAGTACTAATTACAAAGTGACAATTTTCTGTGATTTCATGACATGATTAATGACCATGATTTTCCTCCACACGGTTATTGATTGAAAACGTGTCTGGTAATTCTGTATGGATTTAGTACTTCAGCTACTTGAACTTGAACAAACGTACGTATAAGACATGGGAATAACTTTTAGCACATTCAAGTAAAAGGCTTGCTGTTTAGCTTAAAAGCGCATAACGGCATGGCCGATTGTGAGCTCAGAGGAGTGTTTGCTGCATTGCATCCAATAGAGTGGCCTGCAAGAACCACCAGTTACTGATAAAACAGATACTTCTAATCTTTCTAACCTGCTATGTATAGCTGAAGATTTACAGTATATGTTTTTCATATTTTACAAAACAAGTGTTTACAGTAGAGGTGAAATTGATTTAGACTAGCAGGTACTTCTGCCAGGCATACAAGTTGAATTAAAAAAAAAGAAAGAAAAATTTCTTTCCTCTGCAAGCTAAGCCAGAAGGCTGGCAATCCAGACTCATGTCAGAGTTGAAATATATGGCTGATTTTTCCATGTATTTTTGATTTATTAAATAAAATTGCCAGTGGAATACAGACAAGTGTGAAATCATGAAATGAATACAGAATTTAATATAAATGTGTACATGCATACATATATATAAAGCATATATCAGAGAAGATAGTTCAGCTGTACTGACATCACATATAGTCCAGAGTAAGAAGCACTTGTAAATTGTCAAGAAAAAATGTGCTGAAAAGTGGATTTGCAGGTGACAGGAAAAAAAATCATACAATGCCTCAAAAAGACAAAGAAGCCATGCCAGTGAGATTTCTACAAGAAGAGAGAAGCTGAAAAAGAAGTGGCAAAGAGGTAAAAGATGCTGCAGATCTTGTAAACAGTGAACTCCTTAGAAAGAGACAAAAGAAGGACACTGGAGAGTTGAAAGGGATAAAAGACGTAGGTGTGGAGGAAAGAAACATTAGGAAAGCATTGTGCAGCATTGTGAGGTGTGTGTCATTAAGAGTTTAATCAGCTCACAGGAAACTAGTTCATTTTGATGTAGCCCACACCACTACTTGTATAATGAATAAAATAAGTAATAATAATAAAAAAAAAAGGTAGATGTTCAATCAGCAAGAGCTATATAAAAGCTGCTGCATTTGAGGTGATGGTAGATGGTGGGAGAAGATGTCTGAGCTCTGAAGTGGAGGATATCTACAGAGACAATCAGTTGTCACATTTTGCTAGTCAACAAAGAATGTTTCAAGGGCCAAAGGACACATTTTGGATGGACAGATAGAAACCTTGTCATTTCCTAGAAAGAAAAAAAATACTGAATAGGAGAAAAAGCAAGTAATGCATATTGCTGCGTGTCTGGGAGCAATGTGATAGGATAAACAGCAGGAACAACCAAATATAGGATACCAGAATACAATGATGATGTTGATCACATCCTTATAAAAGTGATGTCTGTGTAGCATTGCACTGCCATAATGATCCACAGCCATCACAAAATGGGCAGGAAAATGGTCTTTTTATGACAGCCACTATCTCTCACCTGGGGGATCCTAGCAGCAAAAAAGCTGATATGACTGTTTTCTGTGCTACCTCCCAACAGGTGAAAAGAGTGCTTTGGAGACAAAAAGAGATACATAAAAGAAGTTTATAAGGCAGAATGCCCCTCAGCTTTCTTTAGCTGATATATAGGATTTGGACTTTAGCAGAAGATCCAGTAGCATTAATCTCCTTCTGATAGATTTGCCCTTTAAATGTGGAAACAAGTGATACATTCTGGTAGGAAATTGTAGCATTTTTCTCTATCATTTACAGTTTTATGGCCATATTGATAAAACTATCTTCTGCATTTAATACTTCACTAACACTGTCCCCCCACCAAAAGATCACCATGTTTAATTATCTTTTTCACAATTATAACGTTAAAATCCAATACGAAGAATATATATTCACAAATAAAATGCTTCAGCTTAACTGTTATAATTAACACAGGTACAAATTCTTGCCTCATGAAATAACACAGATCGATTAAAGTCAAAGGTACAGCGATAAACTCTTTTGTTCTTTTAGTTTCCCCATTGAAATAAAATCATTACTCTTCTGAATACTCTTATTTATACCACGCCTTTACACTGTGTTAACAGTTTCTCACCTACTTTCTACTTGTTATTTCTTCTCGTTTGTTTTCCATATCTCTACATTTTCCTTTCACCCCCACTGCCATCAAATTAAACTACATATTTATGCCACACTTTGATGGATTTACAGAAAAGAAGGTCTTGGGAAGAAGATGCAGAAATGCTTATTAGTATACAAGTTCTCTGGTAGGAGAAAATAAGTCTGTGAAAAATAGAACTAATGAACTTACGGTTTTGTGGGTTTTGTCTCCTTTTCTACTTTTATGGCAATAACCACCAGTCCTTCAACTGTGTCCAGTGATTCTTCTATCTTAATGGTTTCTGCATTACTGCTAAAGTTCTTTATAAATGACTAGCACCAAGTTCCTCTCCTGTCCCCAAATCTTCTAGTTCATTATGATCATTTCTTTCCCAACCTCCCCTTGAATCAGTGTAGTATCCCTTGTACATAATTCTGTCTAACTTTCTCCTCACACTGACTAACTTCCTCCTCTCTCCTCTGGCTCTATATTTTTTTCTTACACTTGGGAAAGAGTTGGAATAGACTAAGGGCAACCTACAGATGTATATTTGTTGTCTGACCATATGCTATAACCACCAAAATTTAACAGATAAGAGCTGAGTTTTTCTACGTGCAATACTAGTATTCAAAATTTTGCCTCATTCATCCACATGCGTAGGACCTTTACATCTTTCAGAATTCAGCCTTTATTTAACATGTCATTGTATCTGACAAGAAGATTAAAGGTTATTAGAAGAAATTAAATTTACTGCCAGATGGACAGGCAGAATGAGAGCATGACTGTGGGAGTATTCTTCCTTTAGGAGTGCAGGTTAAAACATTGTCATTCCTACATATGCAAGGCTTGAACCTTCTGTGTGGATTAAGGCTTCTTCCAGACATGAAATACATTGTAATGACAGTGCAGTGCTAAAACAAAGCTGGGAGGAGTGCCTGATACATCAGATGGCTGTGTTTCCTTTAAGACAAACATCAAAAGGCCACAGAAATGGACCCACAGGAATTTTTGTGAAGTTCAGCTACAGGAATTGCCGTCACCTACATCTTGGATGACTTTTTTTTTTGTAAAAAAGCACTTGGGGGTCCAGGTGGGCAACAAGTTGAACAGTAGCTGGCAGTGTGCCCTTAGAGCAAACAGTGCCCAGCAGATTCCTGAGCTACCTGAGGAATATAAGAAATAATTTTTGGCTGTAGATTCTAGGGACCTGAGAAGGAAAGCAGAAAGAAGTGATGAAGTTATATTCCTAAGATCTCCAAATATCAAAAGTGAACTTGGGAATTAGAGTCCTACCCAGTGAGATAAGTAGTTTAAATTGCTTGAATATATATAATATTCACTGTTTTTCAGATATCTCTTGCATATTTTTGAAGAAGTGTACTCCTGGAGAGAAAATAATAAGGAAATCATTTTGGCTTTTAATAAAATTTTCCCTTTCATGGTACATTTGTTCTCTCAAATGTTTTAAATAAACAATTTTATTATTATTGTTATTATTTTTCTTATGCTGTCTTGCATGCTTAGGAAAAGACCAATGTAATGAATATTTGCTGAGACACTTCATTACCCTTCTTGAAACAATCTTAATACCCAACCTGAGATGGCGAACAGATTTCAACAGCTGTATGCTGATCCTGCAGCTAGAACTGTCATGAACACTACACTCTTAAGGCCCACCAGTGGTGTCTTTTTGCCCACTGGCTAGCATTAAAGCTTTTGGGTCAGATTGCTTTCTCTTTTTTTCACAGTTTACACAACAATTGTAATGATCTTCGCCATGATAACCATAGTAACATATTTTCTACAATTGTGCATTTTATAATCCCACGTATGCTATCCAAAGGCACTCTCAGGCGCTCCCATTAACTCCCAAGAAGGCTGCAGTCAGGTAATATAAATTTTTGTATGGATGGGACCTTTTGCTTGCTCTTTCCTTCATGCACCACTGTGTTGCCCCAGATATACTTCTCTTGTGTTAGAACTGTCTTTCATTGTCCTACTATAATGGACTATGACATATTTGCTACATGGTTTTGTTCTGGCACTTTTTCTCCCTTGTTAGCTCCTGGGGGTTCCTGCAATAGACCAGACAGATTGTGAAGCTTTTCTGGTATCAGGTTAAAACAAGGTCTTCAAAGTTAAAAGTGTTACTGGATTGTACAGGATTTACAGGAGTAAAAATGCTTGTTTCCTCTGATTACATCAATTTCATTAAAGATTCTTGGAATATGTCCACATGAAAACATAGAATAATAGAATAATAAAGGTTGGAAAAGACCTCTAAGATCATATTGAGACCTCTAAGATCACTCTGATCATTTTGGTGGCCCTACTCTGGACCTGCTCCAACAGCTCCACATCCCCTCTGTACTGGGGGCCCCAGGCCTGGACACAGTACTCCAGGTGAGGCCTTACAAGGGCAGAGTAGAGGGGGACGATCACCTCCCTCTCCCTTCTGGCCACCCCTCTCTTCATGCAGCCCAGGATACTATTGGCTTTCATGGCTGCAAGAGCGCACTGCTGGCTCATGGCCAGCTTTTCGCCTCATCTTCTCGAGATCGAACAGTCCCAGTTACCTCAGCCACTCCTCATAAGATTTGTGCTCCAGGTCCTTCACCAGCTTTGTTGCCCTTCATTGGACATGCTCCAGGGCTTCAATGTCCTTCTTCTAGTGAGAGGCCAAAATCTGAACACAGCAGTCAAGGTGCATCCTCATCAGTGCCCAGTGCAGGGGGACAATCACTTCCCTAGTCCTGCTGGCTGCACTATGTCTGATACAAGCCAGGATGCCGTTGGCCTTCTTGGCCTCCTGGGCACACTGCTGGCTCATGTTCAGCTGGCTGACAACCAGCACTCCCAGGTCCTTTTCCTCCACACTCCACTCCACCCCAGCCTGTAGCTTTGCATGGGGTTATTGTGACAAAAGTGCAGCACCTGGAACTTTGTCTTGTTGAACCTCATGCAGTTAGCCTCAACCCATCAATCTAGCCTGTCCAGATCCCTCCGAAGAGCCTTCATTCCCTCAGGCAGATCAATACTTCCTCCCAACTTCGTGTTGCAAATTTACTCAAGGTGCACTCAATGCCTTCATCCAGATGATCCATAAAGATATTAAACAGACCGGCCCCAGTACACTCAAGATGATCTGCTCCATAATCTGCATAATCCTGCAACCAAGGTAAGGCTGGCAAGCATGGTTCCCCAGATCCTCCTTCCAACCCTTCTTGTAGGTAGGTGCCCATGTGTCATTCTGCGTTTAAATAGGAAAGGGTGCCTTGCTTTTATAAAAAGATGTTATGATGTTCTCCATATTGTTCCATGGGATAGTAAAAATGATGACGAAGTCTAACATATACATTTTGAAGCATGCAGATGATGCCACCGGGAGCGTGGAATAGAGAAACATGGAAGTATTGTACAAGAGCTCCAAGTGTCTGTTGCTCTAAAGATTAGAAGGTAGAAGAGCCTGCTGTCTTCAGCCATGGCATTTTGACTTTACCTGTATGTAGATAAGTTTTGTACCATCTCATATCAAAAAGGGTATTAATCTCACCCTTTTTTTTTTGTTCTATGATTTTCTCTTTCGTGTCTTTAGTCAGGTTGTGTGGTCCTAAATCACTGCAGGGAATGTATTTAATTAGAATAGGAAGATCACAATGATGACCAAAATTTAGGTTATGCCTACTTCTCTGTAGTATTTTTCCATTTGTATAATATTCAATTAAAGATTGTGTCACTTCCCACTCTGGTAAGCATATATATATATATTTAAGTGAATGCACTGATATAGACTCGTGCATTGATGAGAGAAGTTGTGACTCCTCTGTCACTTTAGGGTGTAAAAAACCAAGAGACCCTGAGAAGGTGACAGTTAAGGAAGGAACTTTCCCTGATGGGAAGTAAGTGAAATTATAAGTCCAGATATCATAAATTTCAATGCCTGCAGTTTTATAGCTATTGGCATTTTTTTTGTTGTTGTTGTTTCCATCACAAACCTCATTATAAGTAAATTCTCCTTGCTGCTCCTTTTAGGAGCTAAGTACCACCTAACAGCTTCATGTTAAGAAAGACATTAAGTCATTTCAGTAAGACCTGGGACAAGAACACAGCTGGCTAGTAAAACAGAGTTACAGCTCAGCCATTTTATCACCCAGACTTTTCGCTGGCTTGATGCAAATTAGATGCTTCAGTAGGCCACACCTCATACACATGTGCATATAAATGATAGTTGGAGACTTTTATTGTATTATTAAAGTATCTTATGCATATGCTTATGTGGCAAAAGTTTGAGATCCAAAATTCATCCTCCAAAAACAATGCTTGGGTGTTTTTGTCTGAAAATACGTTATCCATATTTGCTTCTAAATTTAGGAAGTGGAATAGAAAGTGAAGGAAAAGGTGCCATCCAATCACAAGTTTATTGAACATGCCTCTTACAGAATATGCATCCTGCTGATGAATTTTGACGTTCGCAATTTTCTAGCACTAAGAAGAGTGTCTGGATAGTGTGCTGATAAAATACTTATTTTAAATATAAAGGCAATGAAGTTTATCAGCAAATTCTCTTTTTTTTTAACAAGAACTATTGACTTTNCTTTTTTTTTTTTTTTTTTTTTTTTAATAAAAGGTTGAATAATCATTTTTCAGATGTGTAAATTGAAACCACTGGGTATTATTTTCTAAAAGTTGTGTGTCCCTGTCTGCATTCTGATACAGGTATAAGATTGACAGTTACAGGAAAACTAAAACATCAGGTTAACAAGTTATGGATACAACTACAAGTAACAAGAACTATTGACTTTCCCTGACTTCTGTTTGAATAAGAAGTTAATTTTTAGGGAGGAAAATTAAGATGTACAAAACAAAACCACATCCAAACTTAATTAAAATTGTCAGTGATGGGATCTGTAAGGGTATATAGAAGGAGAGTGTCTCCTCCATTAAAGGGTGGCTAGTCAAGGACCTTTTCCAATGCACCAAAAGGCATTTGGTGAGAAATGAAAGTGAGGCAGTGATGGCAACCAAGTCTAGTCAATTGTTCAAATTCCCAACAAAAGAGACAGAATTTGGGAATATTGATTCAAGCAAGGTTGTATGATTGAGTGTTTACGGAACAGGATAATATGAAAAGAAGTAGGAAATATAAGCAAAATTCTGGGACATAGGTTTAACAAAGCAAAATGGAGATAATGATGAGAAACAAACCTCCCAGTCACCCTGGTTCATGGGATATCAGACTAGAGGCCCACTTCCATGAAGATCAACCTGGACTTTGCAGCTCATAAGATGTGAACCAGGGGCCCAGACTGGGAGGGTGCAGAAACTGCAGAGCTCTGAGAACTCATGGGGATGTGCAGGGGAAGGGGGAGCAGGAGGAACAATGTAGGGGAGGTAGAAAAGGGTAGAAAAGGGCTGGTCATGTGTAAAATGTGGTCAGTATGCTTGTCTGGCTGAACCTTGCGCCTGATCACAACAGTCTGTCCTGTCTTCTTATCTTTTCCCATAAAATATTTTCTTGGCTTTCTCTGTCTGCATGTTCGCACTCTCCCACATGTACATGTGCTGAAGCACCATGTGCCAGATCCAGGTGAGGCCTGTGTGTGTGCTAGTGAGTTTAGTGCCAGCTCCTGGACCCAGGTCAGGGGTGTAGGCCTGAGGGCTGCAGTGCCAGCTCCTGGAGCCAGTGAGTCACTAGCAGCGGCTCCTGGAGCCAGTGGGGCCTACTCCACCCAGATGAGGGGCAAGAGCACTGTGTGCTCCCAAACTAGCTGCTGTGGGACCAGCAGTGCTGAGGTGAGTGCGGGCTCCGCACTGGCGGCTGGAGCAGGACCGCGGGTTACAGCCCGCGGTCTGGTGCTGGCTGCTGGGTGCTGAATGGCTGCATCTTCCCCAGACTGGGGTGTGCATGTGCCTTTGGTAGCTAACTTCCAGCTGGACCATTGGGCGAGTAGACGACCTGTGAGGCAGATCAGGGGCCCACGATCCTGGCAGAGGTGCTGGGCAGACAGAGGAGCTGTGCAGGTATGTGAGGGATCTGTGAATGTACATGTGCTGGTAATCCTGGAGAGGGCTGTGTGTGCCTGCACCAGTGAACTTCTGTTCCCAGAACCAGAGAGGAGGAAGGGGACACAGCCACCTGTGTCTGTGTTTACATGAGCCCTGGTGTGTAAGCACTGCTGAAGGCAGTCCTTGGCTGGCTGTCCATGTGGCTGGTCATGTGGGTGTCCTGTCTGTCTGTGCTTGTCTGTGTGTCTCTGGGTACTGCTCAGCTTTGCTACGGGCTGGGCCTGCATGAGGAAAAAGCACCAACCATGTCCCAAAACCTCAGCAGAGACCCCAGGTCCCAGGAGCCTTGCTGGCCCAGAGCAGCAGTAGGAGGTGGTTGTGCTCTGCACCTTGCTCAACAGGAAGGATGTAATAAACTAAATCAGTGTGCAAGTCAGGCTAACTGTAGAAAAGTTCAGTCTTTTGCATATATTCTTCAAGATAAATAAGAAGGAAAATGCAATGCCTTACCCAGAGATAGTAAATATGCCATGAATGAAATATGCACTACCATATCTAAGAAAAAAGAAAAAGTTCAATGTTTTACACCAGGCTAAAAGTATGGAAGCTTGCCATCAGAGATTTAACAAATAGGGACATAAAAAGAAACCTTGTAATATTCAACATTAAATTTGAATCAAGTTGAACTAGCTGGGTATGCTTCCCTGAAAATATAATTGATTTTCTTTAGGGAATATGTTTGATCTCTCTTGTTGTTTGGACTTCAGTAAAAAACATTTGATACAGTGTCCACTGGAAATGCCACTGATACTTGAGAATAAAGGTATGAATATTAAAATCACATGATGGTATTGAACTGGCTACCTAGGCACCCATTAGCTTTTTGAAAGCTGAAATGTATCACTGGAGGAGAGCTATTATTTCTCCAAGACTACTCAGGACAGGGATTGTTGGGTTTTATTACTGTTATTATAAATGGTTTTGTTATAAAATCAATCAAATTAACAATATATGACTGTTTAGCAAAACAGAGCAGATATCCTGTGCAAGTACCTTCTAGTAACACATAAGTTACCTCTGGGTGTCATATAATTTTTAGAGTAAAATTAGGTTTTTCAATAAGCACTAATTAATTTATACTAAGTAATTCTCTATGCAAATAATTTAATAAAATTTCCAATGATCTTAAGTATAGTTTTTACTGCCCTTTGTCCCACGCTAGTCAAAAATGTACCCTACAGCACACTAGGAAGAAAGAATAAAAGATTTATGCAAAACAACGATGATAAATTATTATATTTAGTCTGAAAATTAAATGTTTTTTAGCAATAGAACTGATAAGATTCAGGAAACAGACTCTTTTTTGGGGTAATAAAAACAATAAATGTATCCTGTTTAAGGTTGGGCTGGGTTGTGGTGGGGTTTTTATGACATAGCTGCTGGAAAACTGATTTTGTAGAAATCTTTGCTTCTCTCTCATGATTTTTAATATCTTTGTGTCTTATAATTAATGAATTCTATAATAGGTCTAAAGAGGCTTATTTCTAGGGCACTTTTAACCAATGATTTACACTGTGAGAGGTTCCCCACAGTAATTAACCTGCCCCAGCCATTTCTGGAAATGAGTTTCCATACAGCCATCCTGTGGATTTTGGGATCCCTGCTCTTTTGCTGTCCACCTCTGGCAAGCTATCAGCTTTGGGAACAATGAGTGGAGGCAATAAAAAGACACATGTCCCTGATATACTTACCAACATCAATTATTACCTGCTTATTTCCTTACAGCTTGTTTGCAACAATAATTCAAATTACTATAGTCAAAATTATTTCAATAAATATAACAAATTATGGATGTAATTATTACAGCGTGCATTTCAGAACACGGCTTTATTTACAAAGGACACACCATTGACTAAAACAGCTTGAATTATGCTAACTACAGCACTGAACTCTCTTTATAAAACCATCTGAGAAGCGCAGTAATTTGAGTTCAAGGGAGAAGCTGTATTACAAAAGGCTAATGATAATCGTGTTTAAGGTCATTGGCAACTAGAGTACTTACTGTATAGGAGCCTTCTGTCAGAGACAATTATAGTGAAGGGCCTTTGAATGGGGTCGAAACACTCAGAGTGTGTTTCTGTGACAGCTTTGTTCTTACAATATTTATTCTGTTTCAAGTTTATCTGTAGCACAGTATTAAATTTAGAGTGTCATGAGCCAAGTGGTTCATGCAAAACTAAATTGACAGAATGTAATGATGGTGTAGTTACACTGTAGCCCTTCTAATAATGGCAATGCCTTGTTAGATCAAAAGCATCCCCCAGGACCTCGAAGGCAGTGCCAGTAATCTTGTTCATACGAATTATGAAACTACTGCCAGCTTCACAGGGCTGCCAGAAATAAAGAAAAATCTTCCAGGAACACATTATTTGTAGTCCACAACAGAAATTTTAAATTTGTGTCTTGTTTTTGTTTTGGTTTACAGCTATTTTAATGCACTTTACTTTTGTTTGCCTGGAAAAGGAGGAAAAAGATGAGCTGTTAACTTCTGATACTCTGCAGTTATAGTCTTGCAGCCTTTAATTTCTTTAATCACAGAATCATAGAATGGTTCAGGTTGAAAGGGACCTTAAAGATCCTCTAGCTCCAACCCCTGCTGTGGGCAGGGACACCTCCTGTTAGAGCAGGTTGCTCAGAGCCCCATCCAGCCCGGCCTTGAACACTGCCAGGGAGAAGGCATCCACAGCCTCACTGTGCAACCTATTCCAGTGTCTCACCACCCTCACAGGAAAGAATTTCTTCCTAATATCTAGCCTAAATCTCCCCTCTTCCAGTTTGTGGCCATTACCCCTTGTCCTGTTGCTACATGCCCCTCTAAAGAGTCCCTCCCCAGCTCTCCTGTAGGCCCCCTTCAGGTACTGGCTCCTGGTCCCCCTGGAACCTTCTCTTCTCCAGGCTGAACAACCCCAACTCTCTCAGTCTGCCTTCATAGTGGAGGTGCTCCAGCCCTTTGATCATCTTCATGGCACTCTTCTGGACCCACTCCAACAGCTCGATGTCCTTCTTGTGTTGGGGGCCCCAGAACTGGACGCAGTACTCTAGGTGGGGTCTCACGAGAGCAGAGTAGAGGGGCAGAATCCCCTCCCTCCCCCTGCTGGTCACGCTTCTCTTGATGCAGCCCAGGATGCAGTTGGCTTTCTGGGCTGCAAGCGCTCATTGTCGGCTCATGTTGAGTTTTTCATCAACCAACACACCCAAATCCTTCTCAGAGCTGCTCTCCAGCCATTCTCCACCCAGCCTGTATTTGTGCTTGGGATTGCCCCAACCCAGGTGCAGGACCTTACACTTGGCCTTGTAGAACTTGATGAGTTTGTCATGGGCCCACCTCTCCAGCCTGCCCAGGTCCCTCTGGATGCCATCCCTTCCCTCTACCACATCAACGGCACCACACAGCTTGACGTCATCCACAAACTCGCTGAGGGTGCGCTTGATTCCACTATCCATGTTGCCAACAAAGATGTTAAACTGCACTGGTCCCAGTATAGCAGAGGATTACACCCACCACTCTCGAGTACCATGTTTTGGAGACCTCACTATACAGCCCTCCTATAACACTAGCCTCCATCAGGGTGGCCTCAGCACTCACGCAATTGCAGAGAAATTGAAATAATTCATGTGTGTGTGGCAAAACCTTGTTTCACAGAACAGTATGTGTCACCAGTCTTAAACGACTCACATCACACTAGTACCTGATGTTGGCAAATTTGGCATTGCCTTCTTTCTCTATGTGTTCCTGTGTTTTCAAGAAATAGAAACATAGAATCATAGAATCACAAAGGTTGGAAGAGACCTCTAAGATCCTCTTGTCCAGCCATCAACCCAACACCACTATGACCACTAAACCACTAAACTAAGTGCCACATCCACATGTTTCTTGGACACCTCCAGGGAAGGAGACTCCACCAGCTCCCTGTGCAGCCTGTTCCAATGCCTGACCACTCTCTTAGAGAAGTTTTTCCTGATATGCAGCATGAACCTCCCCCAGCGCAGCTTCAGGCCAGTACTTTTTGTCCTATCACTGTTACCTGGGAGAAGAGGCCAACCCCCACCCCACTGCAGCCTCCTTTCAGGTAGCTGTATCTGTATGTACAACTGTATCTTAAAGTTCATGGGATAACTTTCACATACACTGCTATTTAGAGACTAGTGTTTGCAATATTATTTGCCTTTTAAACAATATTAGTTATTTATCAATATATTATTATATTATTGTTTGTATGTAAAAAGCAAAAGTATAAACAGAAAAATGATGTTCATGGGAACATCATTAGATGGCAGCTTGTCTTTTCCCATTTTTATAGATGCCCTTTGGCAAACTTCAGTCTTTGCTATTTTCTTGAGAAAAAATTAACTCACCTGGGTCCTGTCCTCTGTGAGGATTAGCTAGAATTGAAAAGAAAGATTAAAAAACCCAATCTATCATTCTGACAACCATTTTTTAATTAACATTTGGATTAATGGATTAAAATCCCCTTAATATTTTAATGAAAAATATAAGGTAACACACTGTAATGTTGATTCATCTTCAAATAGATTTAGGATTTAATTTTAAACAAATAATGGAATTGGTCAGATTTTTGAAAATGCTGCTATCTTAATTTTTTAAGTGTTCAGCATAACCTAATGTCTTTTGAGTTCCTAATGCTTATATCAAAATTATGTGCCAGGCTGCCTTATCAAATAATAAGTCTCATTATTTTACCCTTTTACGGAAGTGAAGAGAGAAACAGTAATGTCTTCATGGTGTTTCCCCCAAGTGTGTATTCCCCCTCCACATTAACCAGAAAATGTGTGGAAACAGGAACCAACAAAACCACCGTTTCCAGAATACAATGCAAAATCTTATTAAATATCTCCTTCACTCTTCAGACAGATTATTACCTCTTCATTAAAAACACAGCAAGAAGTGTTAACAATGTGACATTTTTTGTGGTGGATATTTTCAACGAAAAATCTCAGGTTCATGAAAAAACAGTTTTCCTTCAGAAAACAGAGTGAAATGCATTTTTTTTATAAGAACCTAATGTGAACACTTACTTAGTTACGGCAAATATTGATCCTTTAAAGCATGTGGCTATGGTGGGTTATTCTGCTTATTTCATTTTCAGCAACAGACAAGAAAAACAGAATTTAAAGCACATACATCACTGTGCACATTAACTACTGATGTATCAAAAACCTGCCACTCCTACCTTAGCAAATTCATACAGAATGCCAAGAAAAGTGGTGTTGTTTTTTCCTTCTTATATACAAAGCAGAAAAAATACAACCGGTTTTGCTGTTCCCTGGTGAGTGTACATAATTTCCCTATGCTGAAAAGTCTGAATACTTTTTACACTGTTTCTGCATTAGCAAGGGCCCATTTACACAGCTTTAACCAAATGTCAAGCTTAAAAATAATACCTGCAATGACAGGCTGATTTTTTCACAGTGTGATCCATTTCTTTCTCCCCACAGGCAAAAAAATTAGAGGGGAAAAAGGGGAAAAGAGAGGGCAAGGAAAACCAAGTCATGTAGTGCTTGGTGGTAAAGGCTGACCTGCGTGGACAAAGCCATTCAGGGAGGTTTCATTGCAAAGATTTGGGGCAGCCCTGGGACACCCACACAACCTCTGGCATTTGGTTTCGCCCTTAGTGATGCCATCTCTACAGCACCAACTGAGGGCTGTTAAATATTCACGAGTTTCTTAAAAGCTTTTGGAAAGAAAATGCAAGAAAGGAACATTAAAGTGCTGATCTTTTTACTACCCTCTGTCAGTGAGGGGATATTAAATAATTAAATCTATTTAAGCCATTTTTTGAATAGAATGGATTAAGATTAGCAGCTCCAGAGTACTAGGAGATGCTGCCTTTTCCACTGCTGGTGCTTTTAGGCCTAGGAAAATGACAACAGAATAAAAGAGATGGGTTTGTTCCCAATAAAAAATACACTAAAGCACTATTTGTTCCATGTTGATGCCCCTATGTTAGATTAGAAGCGCCTTTTTATGGCACCAGATGGAAATGTGACCTCGTAAAAGCCTCTTAGTACACAATATGTTCTCCAACCTCTGCTGTGGAAGGCAAATATTAAATAATTGTGTAGAGATAACTTGGTTTGCCTGTGAAAATACAGATTCTTGAAGGGCTGTCCTATTGATTCCTGTCTCCTGACTCCCTATTATTGTATTTTCCTTTTTGTCCTGGAGCCTGAGAGAACTGAGGTGAATGCTCTCACCATCTGAACATCATCAAAGCTGTCTCCAGGAGGGTGCTTCACCTTGAGGCATTTGCATCAACAGAACACATGTAATTGTAATGAAGTCAAAAGTGTAGAACATGCATATTGAAAGCAGCTGGGGGAGGTTTACTCATGAACACACACATGAACATAGACGCACGCAAAAGGTCAGAAATAAGGGACTTTTGGGGAACGTGTCTTCCAGTTTGAAATGCTGGGTGCAGAATGGAAATGAGCTAAAAAATGCCAGAGATTGCTGCAGAATAAGTTATTTTCAAACTTTATCTCACATGGAGATCTTAGTTTAACTTTCATCTCAAATTAGTATTTAACTGTGTACAAGCTAGAAACATTTTATCTGTGAGAGACAGAAACCTCTTTCTTCTGCAGCACATATTTGGGAGTTGATGCTGCACATCAGAAGATTCAAGGCTTTGATTTGTGAAAGCCAGAACGGAAATATAACATAGCTCCCTGACATGGCAGGTGATGGTTGGGCTATTAGCTGCTATGGGTAGATTCAGGTCTCTCACCTTCATTTTTCATTGCAAATTTGACAGCTTTTGAAACAGTCCTGAGCCAGACTAGAGGGAAGGAAAAAAATCATTGGATGAGAAAATGCATTTCCACACAACTCTTGCAAATGGTGTTCCTTACTTCCTGAGTACTACTGAGTGGAAAGCATTTCAAGTCAATTAACACATTTTTCTCAATGCATTTTTAATGTGTGCTTTATTTATATCCGTCTGGTCAATTTCCACACATTGAACCCTCAACATAATGTAAAGCTTTACTCATAGGGACTGACTTGATTTTGGTTTATGTCAGAGTGGAGAGAGAAAACAAAACCAAAAAAATGGCACTATAATATATGCAACAGTAATCAGCTATAAAAAAATGAAGCAAAACCCCTGTTTTCAGTGAGATGAAAACCAATCAACACCAGGTTTGTGGTGTGGCTATGGAATCATTCTTTTTGTAAGCAGACTGCTTGCTGGAAAGATTGCTTCTGCGGATGCTACTTTAACATTTACTGAATGTGAGGTTATGTCCACATCAGCCACAGGAGTACAGGTGCATATTAATAAAGAGTCTCTCTTTATTACCTTATGATTTTTATGCAGCATTGTTTCCTTCAGCTTTCTTCTTCATTAATATTTAAAGAGAAAGTCACTTAGTCTGATCTTCAGAATTCAGTGAGATCATTCCTAAAATATTTCAGGTGGATGATGAAATTTTCCAGAAATTATGATAAATACCTTAGTCTCCTGACCCCATAATACCTGCAGGTAGAGAAATATACTGGAGGCAGTTTAAAGATCCACATGCCAGACTGACCCCATTTTTTATACCAAGAAAGAGAGAGAAACAAGGACAAAGCCATCAGAAGGTTTTCTGATGTATTCTCCTGGCCACAG
>VXAV01008456.1:114738-144154 GCA_013399715.1 Alectura lathami | reverse complement strand
ATGTGAGAAATGTTTAAATTCCTGTATTTATTTTCATAATGGAAGAGATTAAGTAATTACTTACCATCATATACTGCCAGAAGGTAAAATTGCAGGAGAGCAAAACTCTTCATTCTTGTCCTTCATCACAGATAGCTGTTTTGTTTAGCTTTGCTTTCTTAGAGGATAAAGACATTAATTTTGTATGTGAGAAAACGTAGATACTGGCAGAAGAAAAGGATCTAAGTTGGTAAGGAGTTAGCTGAAACTGGAATTTAAGCACCTCACTTACATCCAGATGGGAGGGTAGACACCTCNTTCCAGTGCCTATGAATATTTCCCAGATTAACTCAACTTACCATTATAATCAAAAAATATAAAAATATATTTTAAACTTAATCTAACCTTTATCTTCATGGCAATTTGCTTGCTTTTGACTGTGTTTATAAGTTTAACAAAAAAAAAAAAAAAAAAAAAAAAAACAAAATGGGGGGAAAAAANCAAAATGGGTGGAAAAAATATCCAACAGGTATTAGGAACTCAAGAATGATTTTGACATTTGATGACAATCGCTCACTAGAGTTGCAACTGTATTCCCTTCCTCTCTTTGAAGTCTGTGTTTGATGACTAGAAAGAAAGAAACAAACAAACAAAAGGAACTGTTATGGATTAAGACTAGACACATTCAGACTATAAACTTGATGTGAACAGAGTTTGACAGCCCTCTCAAAAAAAATCCCATGTGAATCAGAAGCCTTGGCACACTCTCCACAATCTAGTGAATCCAGTGTTGGGAATATGCTGTAAGAGTGGTTTAGCAATGCTGTTGCAATCATCTGTTAGTAATAGCTGAAAGCATTCCCAAAGGTGGTATAAAGTGAGCTAGGTCTGTGCAGAACTAATATTTGACTCAGCTTTATTATGTGATGTCTTAGACACAGATCCCTTGCTGGCATTTAATCAAGGTTATTGAACACTTCATAACCAACAAAATTAAGCTGAAATTTGAGAATTCTAAGAGATCTGATTCCCTATAATTATTTGTATTACTATTTAGGAGAATAAAATATATATTAGGATGTTTTTAAATTATAACATCATAGCTTGCTTGGAAAAGGTGATGAGAAAGCTGAATTTTCTCTGCTTTTTTTAATTTATTGTTAACTACTGTGATGTTTTGCTCTAATAAATCATATTCACATTCAGAATTTTCAAAAGGATGCCAATTTTCTGTAATAATTTATCATAAAATGTGCAGAACTGCTGCATGGATTGAAGTGATAAAGCTATTTAGAAAGGATTTATAGCACTATTTGTGGTGTAGCATCTATGACCTTAAGTCATCATTAGCAGTTTTCCTTCCTGTTCTCAAATCTGACAACACACCATGGCAGATTCAGCACTAGATATTAGACAACTAAGGATTATAAACTGAATGCATAATTAGTGAAAAGCTGTTTTCCACAGACACAAAAAATAATGCTGAAAAACAGCTCTTTTCCTCTCAAAGGTCTCTTGCGTGTTGTCACATGTGAGAACTATGGCAGAGGGTGCACAGAGAGACAGAGGGACAGACAGATATAAATGCACAGCTGAACTCCATCATGTAAAATAAGAGATCCTGAAACAGTCACTAAGACATTTTATATGTCTGCCAGCCCTCCCCAGCCCCCAAGACAAATATAAATAATAATGACCACACTAAAAATTTAAGGAAATAATCAAAATGATGCTACAGATAAAAATGAAATCCTGATGCTATTGCTCAGTATTCATACAGGTTTCACTCAGAAAAGGAAAAATAACGAGAAAAACTTGAGGACAGATCTTATCCAGATGGTCTTAGTTACTTTGGAATATGAAGATTTAGAATGAAAGCGTGAACTTAAGTTAAAAATTTTAGAAAGAAGTACACAAAATTTTGATGGATTTTCTATGTAGCAGTCACTGCACAGCTTTCTAACCTTTATACACATTAAGCTTACATGAGACACACCTAGACAGGGCTGTCCCACATTACAGAGGGATGTGAAAACATGCCAAGATCCTCATGAGACTTTCTCTCTTAATATATTTCCTTAGTATCTTCCCTACTTTCTCTGCTCCCAGAAAGGAGGAAGAAAGCAATTTTTCAACTTTAACAATGCTGCGTTACCCATCATCCAGTGTTAATTTGTGACAAATCTTTATGTCTTCAAAGACAGGTGAAAAATACACAATAACCCCAAAATAAAGCCAGAGGAGAGCACTATAAAATGCAGTTGCACAAAGCACATGCTTTGATTCCCTTCATACTGATGTCAATGGTAAATCACCTATTCAGCTTAGTGAAAACAGAGTTAAACCACTTATCAAACCCTTTTTTTTAAATGGGAGCACAAAATATTTAGCCAACATAATCTACTAGCAAGTGCCTGTTTTAACACGTTGGTTGAGCCACAAGAAGTATATTAATGAAATTCTTGTCATTTGGGAAACAGCCCACTTTCTGGAAGCTTGCCTGGATGATTTGATCTGAATCCAGCATAACTTGGATTTTTTTTAAAACCTGAAACATAGAGTAATGCAAATATGTTAACTAATATTCTCTTCATAAAAACCTGCTGCTGTGCTAAGATATTCCAGGCGGTACAAGAATTTTAATTTTGAAGTCTGTAGGAAAAGCAACCAGTTTTGGCCCTTTTACCCAAAATTATCATAAGTAATGAGTCCCAGTTCCTCAGCTGAGACCTGAATGGTAGCTTCGGTTCCCAGCAAGATTTAAGCCTTTGTGTTGCAATGTTTTTAACTCACAATGTGTTTAGAGTATCACCTTGGTGACATAATTTCTATTGTTCCAGTGAGATAATAGTTTTATACAACTGTTAGTATTGGTCATTCCTGTAATTGCACAGACCTGAGAAAAATGAAGCACATTTATATAGCAAGCAGCAGCATACTTAAGAGGAACTCCTAATCTTCATCTTCAGACCTAACTGCTTGTACTGTTTTGTTAGGAGGATGCTCGTTCAGATAATGTATTTTGAATCTTTGACAGAAAACATGCAATAGAAATAAAACGCTGCAAAGCAAGACATTGAAATGGAAGACAGCAATGTCCCACTTTCAGTATGAAATTTAAGGGTTATCCAAATTTATGCATCAAAATCAATGCCCAACTACTTCATTGCAAGTCCAAAAGCAGTTACATGTTAATAACCTTCTTTGTTGTCTTGAACATAGAATCACAGAACTGTTTGAGTTGGAAGGGGTGTTTAAAGGCCATCTAGTCCAACTTCCGTGCGGTGAACGGGGACATCTACAGCTAGATCAGGTTGCTCAGAGCCCTGTTCACCCTGACCTTGAAGGTCTCCAGGAACGGGGCATCCACCACCTCTCTGGGCAACCTGTGCTAGTGCTTCACCAAAAAAAACCTTTTTCCTTATATTCAGGCTAAACCTCCCCTCTGTGAAACTATTTTCCCTAGTCCTGTCACAACAGACCCTGCTAAAGAGTCTGTCCCCTTCTTTCTTGCAGCCCCCCTTTAGATATTGAAAGGCTGCTACCAGATCTCCCCAGAGCCTTCTCTTCTAAAGATGGAACAGCCCCAACTCTCTCAGTCTGTCCTCACAGGGCAGGTGTTCCCTCCCCTGGATCATTATTGTGGCCCTCCTCCGGACATGCTCCAACAACTCCATGTCCCTCCTGTGCTGCGAACTCCACATGTGGACACAGTGCTCCAGGTGGGGTCTCTCCAGAGCAGAGTAGAGGGGCAGGATCACCTCCCTTGCCCTGCTGGCCATGCTTCTTTGGGTGCAGCCCAGGATGTGGTTGGCTTTCTGGGCTGTGAGAGCACACTACTGGCTCATGTCCAGCTTGTCATTCACCAGTACCCCCAAGTCCCTTTCAGCAGGGCTGTTCTCAATCCTTCATCCCCCAGCTTGTATTGATAGCGGGGATTGCTATGACCAAATGGAAGACCTTGCATTTCGCTTTGTTGAACCTCATTAAATTAGCCTAGGCCCACAGATCAAGTCTGTCTAGGTCTCTCTGGAGGACATCCCAGAAGGACATCCCATCCCTCAGGTGTGTTGACCGCACCACACAGCTTGGTGTCATCCGCAAACTTGCTGAAGGTGCACTCGATCCCACTGTTGATGTTGTTAATAAAGATATTGAAGAGTACTGGTCCCAGAACTTCCCCCTGAGGGACACCACTCGTCACTGACCTCCATCTGAACATTGAGCCATTGACCACCACTCTCTGGGTATGATCTAGCAACCAGTTCCTCATCTATTGAACAGTCCAGCCATCAAATCCATATCTTTCCACTTTAAAGAGAAGGATGTTATGGGGGACTGTGTCAAAAGCCTTCCTTAAATCCAGATAGATGGCATCAGTGTTTCTTCCCTTGTCCACCGATGCAGTTACGCCATTGCAGAAGGCCACAAGGTTTGTCAGGCAGGACTTGCACTTGGTGAAGCCATGCTGATTGCCTCGCATCACCATCCTGTCTTCCATGTTCCTTGACATAGCTTGCAGGAGGATCTGTTCCATGATCTTCACCAGCATAGATGTGAGGCTGACAGGTTGGTAGTTCCCTGTGTCATCCTTTCTACCCTCCTTAAAAATGGGTGTAACACTGCCTTTCTTCCAGTCACAATGGATGTCACTTAACTGGCATGTCTTTTCAAATATCATAGGGAGTGGCTTAGCAACTACATCAGCCAGTTCCCTCAGGACTCTGGGATGCATCTTGTCGGGACCCAGAGACTTATGGATGGTCATGTTCCTCAGGTGTTTGTGAACCTGATTTTTGCTTACAGTGCGAGGGAAATTGCTTCCACAGTCTTCACTTTCCAACCCATCTGTTAGAGGGGTGTGTGATGAGCAGTTGTCATTGAAGACTGAGGCAAATATGTTGCTGAACATCTCAGCCCTCTCTTTGCCCTTTGTTACCAGCCTGCTTGTACTGCTCACTAGAGGGGGGAAACACCTTATTGGACTTTCCCTTTCTTGTTGATACACCTGTAGAAGCCTTTTATTTTTCTTTGCACTCTTTGGCAAGTCCAGCTCTAACTGGGCCTTGGCCTTCCTGATCCCGTCCCTATACAGCCTAGCAACATGCCTATACTCCTACCAGAATACCTGTCCCTGCTTCCACTGCCTGTGCATTTTCTTCTTGCACTGCAGTTTGGCCAGCAGGTTGCAGTTCAGCCACGCTGGTCTCTTGCCTCATTGCTGAATGATTTCAGGTGTGCTGTAGCATTGCTAGCACATCCCAGGGCACCAGGTCAAGGGCTCTTGCCAGCAGTCTGTCCCTCTAACCTAGATATGCCATCCCACACCTTATCATGGGCAGGCTCACTATTATCCCTCTGCCACTTTTCAAAGCCCTTCCAGTAAGCCCTGCTAACTTTTTCCCAAGGATGCTCTTCCCCCTTTCAGAGAGATGAAATTCATCTAGTCACTGTAAGCCTGGTGCCATGTAGCCATCACATTGTTGAAAAACCCAAAACTGTGGCAGTGGCTCCAGTCTTGAAGCCAAGTGTTTATGGACTGGATCCTTTTGTTCCTTTCAGTGTCCTTGCCTACTGCAGGATGCAGACATGAGAAGATTACCTATGGCCTCAATTCCTTCAGCCGAAATCCCAAGGCTCTGAAGTCCCTTTTAACACCTCTTAGACTATTGGCTACTTCATCACCTCCCATGTGTAAAGGCAGTAATGGCTAATGGCCTGTTGGCCCATACCAGTTGAGGGAGTTCCTTCGTGTCGTCCTTCACCTGAGCACCAGGGAGACAGCAGGCATCGCTAAGAGGGTTTGTCCAGCACACTGGGTCTTCAGTTCCCTGCAGGGAGGAGTCACCTACAACTAATACCTGCATCTTCTTTGTGGATGAAACTCCCTGATACTGGGGAAAGGCTTTTCTGGTTTTTCTCTTGATGGTTCGCCTAGTATGGGTGAGATGTTGGCACCCACAGACAGGCATTCCATATCCAGAGCCTTGTACCTGTTGTACAGAGGCAACTGAGAGTGGGCAAGGAGGGCTTTCACTTGTAGTCTTGAGTGTGGACTTGCTTCTATCCACTCCTTTGTTTTCAGCTGTTCCCCTCTGTTCCTGGCAGCCTGGCAAGATACAGGCTGCCCTGGCTCTTTTGCTTATAGTTGATCCTGTCACAGAAAGGGCAGGGCATGGTTCCTCTGTTCCTTCTGTTTTTTGAATGCCTTGACAATTCTTAATATATTTCATCATCCAGTTTTTCCACCAACCTGAGCAGATTGCCCACCTGCTCACACCTCATTCAGCTGTTCTACTGCTGCCATAAGATGCCAATGAAAATCTCTGACAATCTCTGCAGCCAGAGGCCTGGACAGCTGCATGTTTTCTAGGGAGTTCAGTGTGGGTTTCTGCATCCTTTCTGATGGATGGAGACAGCCTGGCTCTCCATCGAGGGGATACCATGACTAGGGTCTCTATTCCCAGAGGATGATAATCCTGGGCTCTCTCTCTATCCCTGTGCTTATTTTCTTCTGGTTTCATGTTATTTTTCCACGGTTATTCTTCTCTGGGGGAAGTCCTTCAGAGGGAGCCTCTGCTCCAGTGCCGATCCCCTTGAAGTCTTCACTCAGTGTGGTGTAGGTCCTGACTTCAAAGATGCCAAAAATCTGAGGCCTTTTCAAATCCGCGAATTTGGGAACCCAAATTCGAATGGATAACCTCTCTGCCTGTCAGATCCTAAATCCTGAATTTCCTTCAGCAGTGTGGTAATGTTTCCAGAGACAAGGTGAAAGAGAGCAAATTTATGGCTAATGGGTTGCGTGAAGAAGGAAAGACAAACTTCTCAAACTGCAGGCTGGCAGGAGCCTTAAATGAGGATCATAGGCCCAATTAAAAATATGCCCGAATTATTCAAGTATTACTTAAAAATGATCTTCACTTTCTACACTGTCTGCTTTTCCCAGTACTTTAGAAGAAAGAATAAACACTTTTAGATTCTTAAATACAAAGGAAGACATCAGCCGAGTACATACGCTTAACTAAGGGTTTTCAGTAGGCCACTAAATCGTTAAATAAGCAGGATCTCATGCGCTCCGCTGGAACACTGGATTCTGCTGACTAGCTTGATTATTCATCAGCACTGGCCTATAAATCCTGTTGTTCATCACCCTGCACTGTGTATACTTGAAAGAATTCAGAAGTTCACTTTGGGCACCTGATTTAGGAGTCTGGGAGTAAAATTTTCACATGTGAGGTCTGATTTGTTCTTCTGCAACATGAGGTCTGATTTGTTCTTCTGTTGTTGGTTGTATGTGCTGATAACAGGTCTGCCTGGACATGTACATGGATATGGTTGAGCATTTTGCTTTCCTCTAAGCTATGCACCTCCGTTACCTGTCAAGACTTCTAGAAATGGTGTGCACACATTCATAGCTTTATATTTTCTTATTAGGATGTGTGAGGGACTGTAGAAAGTAACCAGAAATGAAGAGCTGAAGCACATTTTCTGTAACAATGTTTCGGGTGGTGATGAGAAGATCGTTTCCTAAAATTAAATCAAATCTAGTTTTAACATTCAAATCCAGAACTCTTGTAGTTTAGGTTCTCATATTGTTTATCAGTATTATAGATGCCAGGAATTAAAACAGAACTACAGTAATCATAGAAATCATAGTATAATAGAATGGCCTGGGTTGGAAAGGACATTAAATATCATCTAGTTCCAACCCCCCGTGTTGTGGACCAGGTTGCAAAGCACTAGGCTTGGATGCCCAGGGCACCATCCAACCAGGCTTTGAATGCCTCTAGGGGTGGGACATCCACAGTTTCTCTGGGCAACCCGTGCCTCACAACACACTGAGTGAAAAATTTCCTCCTAATATCTAACCTAAATCTCCCCTCTCTTAGTTTAAAACCATGCCCCCTTGTCCTACCTATATCAATCCATGTAAAAAGTTGCTCCCCTTCCTGTTTATAAACTCATTTCAAGTACTGGAAGACCACAATGAGGTCTCCTCGGAGCCTTCACATCTCCAAGCTGAACAAGCCCAGTTACCTCAGCCCTTCTTCACACGAGAGGTGCTCCAGTCCTCTGGTCATCTTTGTGGTTGTCCTCTGGACCCACTCCAACAGCTCCACAACTTTCTTGTGCTGGAGGCCTCAGGTCTGGACACAGTATAGAATCATAGAGTAATAGAATCATAGAATGGCTTGGGTTGGAAGGGACCTCAAAGATCAACTAGTTCCAGCACCCCTGCTGCAGACAGGGTTGCCAACCACAAGCTCACTAGATCAAACTGCCCAGGAACACATCCAGCCTGGCCTTGAACACAGCCAGGGACGGGGCATCCACAACTTCTCTGGGCAGCCTGTGCCAGTACCTCACAACTCTCTCAGGGAAGAATTTCTTCCTAAGGTTCAACCTAAACCTCCCCTCTTTCANGCAATGAGGTCTCCCCGGAGCCTTCTCTTTTCCAAGCTAAACAATCCCAACTCCCTCAACCTTTCCTCATAGGAGAGGCGCTCCAGCCCTCTGACCATTTTGGTGGCCCTCCTCTGGACCCGCTCCAACAACTCCACATCCCTTCTGTACTGGGGGCCCCAGGCCTGGACACAGCACTCCAGGTGAGGCCTTCCAAGGGCAGAGTAGAGGAGGACAATCACCTCCCTCTCCCTTCCGGCCACCCCTCTCTTGATGCAGCCCAGGATGCCATTGGTCTTCCTGGCTGCAGAGTGCACTGCCGGGTCATGTCCATCTTTTCGTCAATCACAACGCCCCAGTCCTTCTCTGCAGGGCTGCTCTCAAGGAGTTCTTCTCCCACTCTGTACACACACCTGGGATTGCCTCGACCCAAGTGCAACACCTTGCCCTTGGCCTTGTTGAACCTCATGATGTTCTCGTGGGCCAAATTTTCAAACCTGTCCATATCTCTCTGGATGACATCCCTTCCCTTTATTGTATTGACTGCACCACTCACAATTGGAAGTATTCCTGCTTCCTGAAATATATATATATATATATATATATAAAGGATGAATTAATTAAAATTAGATATATTCCTATCCTTTTCAATGTGTAATTTTTTGAAGATTAATGCATTTTACTTCTAGGTAAATTGTACTCATACTCCTTTCATATCCAGTTTTTGTTTTGTAGTAAGGTGCACTGCAATTTTCTGTCAGTGAAAGCTGGAGAAAGAAATGATATAGTAAGCTAAGATAGTTCTTTATACAACTTGACATATTGCTTTATCTTGTCTAAATATAGGTGACCTAAATGTAAAGGCCTTTACCAGTTCCCTTGGAAGCCCTGTCTAAAATCAGGCGTGTCTCACTGATTGGAAATGAGCCAAAGTTTGAACATCTATTTAATTCTGATTTCTTTCTACTACTATGGATTAATGTATATACCCCAAGACTTCATATTAGACTCTTCTTTCTCTCTCTCAATCTCTCTGTCTTTCTCTGGACCACTTTTATTACACAGATTGAAAAACTCTGACTAATATAAGTCATATGCAAATGCTCCACATATTACCAATATGCTGCTCATCCTTACCAGGAATTATTGCAAGACCAAGCTGACACACTTGTATATTTTCAATGGTTCTTTTAAATAAGTATAGGCACATAGTAGTTATACATTTAATTTAAGCTAATTTTCCTGATTTTCTTTACAGCAAAAGTAAGAATATTGTATTTTATATGCTTAGGAAAATAGTAACTGAAATATACCAAGTGAGTTAGACAGAAAATATATGCTGTGGATATTAGCAGTAATAGTATCAAGAACATGGTCTCTCCTTTTTTTATCCTTTATTTTTTTTTTTCCCCCTCACTCTTGTTTTACTTCAGAGTTAGGCTGCAAGATAGATGAAGACAAATGAACTTCTGGGATATAAACACTGTGTTTGTATAATTACATATATGTCTCTCTAATATTTAGTTTGTATAGAGAGAACATATTTTCCACTGAAAATGCAGTCACATAGCACCTGCCCTGCTTTACAAAATGAAAATATGTATATCTCCAAAAAGGAAGGGGGAGAAAACAACAACAGCAAAAAACATTTTATTTAACTCCCGCATTTTGACATTTTCATGAAGGAAAAAGTGTGTCAAGAAGAGCTGTCATTCCCTTGCTATTTGATCAGCACACCCAAGAGAGTGCTAGGGAAGTACACCTGCCTTCAGATGCCTTCCCAGCAGTGATCTTTGGCAGCAAGCTGGCAAACCTGGTAGGGTGGGCTTTAAACTGCATAGATAGGTGGATGGGGTCTGTAGTAGCAAGGCTCAAGCCACTACAGCTGACTGGGAAGTGGTGCAGGCCTGCCAGAAGAGTAATAATTCAGTCAGTCACCTGGAGCGTGGGTATAATGACTGGAGATCCCCTTGCATCCCCCTGAGGTCACCTGGATGCTCTACTCATTTCTCCTCTCTTAAGTGCCTATATACCAATGCACACAGCATGGGTAACAAACAGGAAGAACTTGAGACCTGTGTGCAGTCACAGGGCTATGACCTCACTGCAGTCAGAGACATGGTGGGGTGGCTTGCGTGACTGGAATGTTGTCATGGAGGGTTATGGCCTCTATAGGAAAGCCAGGCCAGTGAGGAGGGGTGAGGGATTAGCCCTTTATGTGTGAAAGCAACAGGAATGTATCCGTCTCCACCCAGGGATGGATGATGATCCAGTGGAGGGTGTATGGATGAGAGTTAAGGGGCAGGCTAACACAGGTGACAGCATAGTGGGTGTTTGCTATAGGCCACCTGATAATGATAAGGAGGCTGATGAGGCCTTCTATGGGCAGCTGGAACTAACAGCCTCAAAATTGCAGATCTTGGTCCTTGTGGGGAACTTCAATCATCCTGATATTTGCTGGAAAAGCAACACAGCCAGGCATGCCCAGTCCAAAAAGTTCCTAGAGTGAGTAGAAGACAATTTTCTGGTGCAGGTGGTGGAAAAGCCAAAAAGGAGAGTTGTGGTTCTGGACCTTGTTTTTACTAACAAGGAAGGCCTAGTTGGAGATGTGAAGGTTGGGGTGCAGCAACCATAAGATGGTGGAGTTTAGAGTCCTAGGTGAAAAGAACAAGGCAAGAAGCAGGACTGCAACCCTGGACTTCAGAAGAGCCATCTCTGACCTCTTCAAAGACCATCTTGGAAGTATCCTGTGGGCTAGAGTGCTAGAAGGCAAGGGGGCCTAAGAGAGTTGACTAACGTTCAAATGCCAGTTCTTCCAAGCCCAAGACCAGTGCATCCCTAACAGTGAGAAATCAGGCAAAGGTGGCAGGAGACCTACATGGATGAGCAAAGAGCTCATGGAAAAATTCAAACGGAAGAAGGAGTCCTGTGACATGTGGGAAGAGGGCCTAACCACCTGGGAGAAATATTTGAATTCTGTCAGGACCTGCAGGGATGCAACCAGGAAGGCTGAGGCCTGCTTAGAACTTACTCTAGCTAAAGACGTCAAGGATAACAAAAAAGGCTTTTTCAGGTATATCAATAGCAAGACGAATACCAGGGAAAATATGGGCCCACTGTTGAATAAAGTGGGTGCCTTGGCAACAGGGGAAAATGAGAAGGTGGAGATGCTGAATGCGCTCTTTTCTTTGGTCTTAGAACTGCCTAGAACTGCCTCTTGGGAATCCCAGATGCCAGAGGTAGGAGAGATATCCTGTAGAGAGGATGACTTTCCCTTGCTTGAGGTGGAAAGGGTCAGAAAGAGTCTAGACAAAATCAGCCCTCATAAATCCATGGATTTATGCATCAATGGGATGCACCCATGGGTGCTGAAGGAGTTGGTGGAATTGTTGGCTCCACCACTTACTGTCATCTTTGACAGGTCTTGGAAAGTGGGAGAGGTGACTGTAGACTGGAGGATAGCCAATGTCACCCTGGTCTTCAAAAAGGGCAAGAAGTAGGACCCAGTCAACTACAGGCCAGTCAGCCTCACCTCTGTCCCTGGAAAGGTGATGGAACAACTTCTTCTTGAGAACACCTCCAAGCAACTGGAAGAAAAGAAGGTTATCAGGAGTAGTCAGCATGGGTTCACTGGAGGAAATCATGCTTGACCAATCTGGTAGACTTCTACGAAGCCGTCACCAGCTGGGTAGATGAGGGGAGGACAGTGGATGTTATCTACCTTGACTTCAGCAAGGCTTTTGACACTGTGTCTCATGACATCCTTGTAGCAAAGCTTAGAAGGTATGGGATAGATGAGTGCATGGTGAGGCAGACTGGGAACTGGCCGACTGGCAGAGCCCAGTGCGTTGTGATGTCTGGCATGGAATCTAGCTGGAGGGCTGTTACTGGCGGTGTTGCGGTGTTCCTCAGGGGTGAGTGTTGGATCTGGTATTGTTCAACATCTTCATCAATGACCTCAATGTAGGGATAGAGTCCACCCTCAGGAAGTTTGCTGATGATACAAAGTTGGGAGGAGTGGCTGACACCCCAGAAGGCTGTGCTGCCATTCAATGAGACCTGGACAGGCTGGATATCTGAGTGGAGATGAATGCGATGAGGTTCAACAAGGGCAAGTGTAGAGTCCTGCACCTGGGGAGAAACAATCATATGCACCAGGGCAGGCTGGGAGCTGACCTGCTGGAAAGGAGCTCTGAGGAGAAGGACATGGGTGTCCCGGTGGACAACAGGTTGGACATCAGCTGGCAGTGTGCCCTTGTGGCCAAGAGGGCTAACGGGATCCTAGGGTGCATTAAAAAGAGTGTGGCCTGCAGGTCGAGGGAGGTGATCCTCCCCCTCTGTTCTGCCCTGGTGAGGCCACATCTGGAATATTGAGTTCAGTTCCAGGCTCCTCAGTTGGTGAACCTACATTGCAATGAAAGGGTATCTGGTGTAGCAGTTCGTATATGGGATCTAGAAGGTGTTGTTTAAGGAGGAGAGTCTGCTTCAATATCATGCTGAAGATAGTCACAGACACTTGTGTATCAGTGAAATTATTGACAATAGTATGCTTCCATTTTACACTGAGGGTATTTAATAGTTGTCTTCAGACAACTTTTGATTTACAAAATCTGCCAGAAGGTGACCAGTCTGCAAACCAGTCAGACCTCCTTATCCATTAAATGAAGGTCATTTTGTGTCACAGTGTGTCTTTTCCTCTCCTATCTGTCTGAGTCATTGTGATTCCTGATAAGGATTTTTGTCAGTCAGAGACAAGTGGATGGAAAAGTCTCCGCCAGGTGAAAGAACTGATATAGTACTGACTGTTCTCAAATTTCTCAACACTCCCTGGAGGTCCACCATGGCTCAGAAGTTTTATCACAGCAATATTTTTCAACTTCTATAACTTCAGTCTTTCTGAAGTTTATTGTTGGCAGCTATAGCATATTCTCCCAGGCTTTGTGGTTTCATCTATTTTTCTTCTCTTCTTTCATCCACATCACGATAATCAACTCCACACAGGTCGAAGAACTCTTCAAAGTACTCCTTTGAACATCTGCCTCCTTAAAGACATCCCTGCTGTATTCTCTGATAAATTGGATCTCATCCAGTTTTGCTAGATAAAGACTTAGGAGTATTTGGTGAACACCTTATTAACTAAACAGGAGAGCAGAAACAGGTTCCTACATTTTTCATTAACATCTGGTATGGGAACAGTAGGAGGGAAAAAGCCAACAGTGAATGATCTGCATGCACTGGTTGCAAACTGGTAGCTGCTCTCCCAGATGAAGCCACGTATTTGAAGTACCATTTAAAATCTTCAGCAGGGAGCTATCATTCCACGATTTATGCTAGTTATGAAGCATACAAATGAGGATTTTGCTACTATCCTTCCATAATACAGACCTGAACACCTTACCTTTTCCCCAACTGTTCAGTTGAAACCAGATGTTTTCAGTTTCTCAAGCATGCATAGTTCAGGGAGTCAGAAGACACCACAGAGAGATTTGTTCTCATAAGTATCCATAGAAGGGGCAACTTACTGTGTTGGCAGCTGTAGTCTACTTCTTATTAGACAACAGATACACATTCCAGTTAATGAAATCCAAACTTCCCAGAGACTATGGACTTCACTGAGTTTTGCTTCTTCCTGCTTTATTTCCCATTCCATTCTACACTCCCTTCTTCTTCTTCTCCTTTATTATTTATTTATTATTTTTTAATTAAAATGTGTTTCTGAACTGTCTTGCATTTTTAGGACAGCAATTTCTCTGACCTCTTCCTGTCACCTTGTAAGCCAACCAAGATACACTATCAGTTTCTGTTACTCTTAGTATGAGCCATCTCCTCTTAATATTGATTGGCTTTATGTTTATGTTTAATATCCTAATCAAACTTCTATGCTATATGTACCTGAATCAAACATCTTGAGCTTTTGTTGTATATTTTGTCATTATATCTGCTGTTGTTCCATTTCTAGAAGGCATTAAGAGACATCCAGAGTGGAGAATGGTGTGAGACTTTCCCTGTTCACTTGATTTTCATATGTTTGGTCATATTACATTCTCCTCAACCACCCCTGTCTATTCTTCCCATCGTTAATACTCTGTTTATTCCATCTTCCTTAAATTGTCTTGTGCTCTGGGATATGGCTTTTAAAAGTTTTCAGGGACAGAAACCTCATCTTCTTCTGTGTTATTGAAATATATTCATCATCATAAGAGGATGTGTAATTCTCCGCCCGAGATGGATGTGAATCAACTAAGTTTTTTCCATTGCCTTCAGAAGTGCTGCCCACTGAATACTGTAAGTGTTCAAGCTTATTCATTCAATGTCCGACATAGAGGCACCTGTGACTAGCCAGCAGTGTCTGGCAGTGGAGGCAAAGTCAGTTTGCAGAAGTGTGAACTTACTCAGTAAGCTATGTAGCTTTGCAAGAAGTTTATAATGAAAATAGCCATTCTGCATATTATGGGCACTGAAAATACAGGAAATTTATTAAGAAGATGCAGTATCTTCAGCTGTTAAAAGCATCAAAAGCCATCTTTTACACTGTTGTGAATGATACAATACAACGATAGAAACAAAAGCGAAAAAGAGTGTGTTTATCTGAATGGCTGTGAAGATGGTGACATCAACCCTGATGGTTTTATGTTGCTGAGAAACAATGCAGGGAACTGCCCAGGAGACTTTTTAGGACTGGATGCTAGGGGGAACTGAATAATGCCAAAATCATCGTGGTTTTGTTTGTTTGTTTGTTTGTTTTAAAATCTTTAATCTACCACCTCTATCCTAATTTATTCTCTTCAGAACAAAGAATTCCAATTTATCTTGTTTGCAGAATGCAGCAAAAGCAGAGAAATGTTAAACTTTTGTCTGCTAAATTTCATAATTTGAAATAGACTGCCTTTCTCTTCTATTATTTATACGTAAAATATAAGGGTAAAACAATATTTTTTTATTTTACAAAAATAGATGTACTGCAATATTAATATAAATGCTTTGCTCTACACTCCTAATATTGTTCTTTACCTGGAATTCTGTTCAAACTACAGCAGTGAAAAATAATATTCCTTTTGGGTTTGGTCTTTTGGTTGTTGAAATAGTTGTAAGGCTAAATGCACTGTAAAAAATATGATGCATGACGAAGTACAAGAATGGAAAATCTCATTGTCACATCAATTATCTATTGACTGAAAATATACGGTAGGTGATGCAATGGCTTTGGATGTTCTTGTCTTTATTACCTCTTGAGGGAAAAGTTCAGGTCATGAAATGAGTTTCGTGCTCTTGAGTGGACATTTGTCCTCATCATAAAACAACCTCATAATTCAGCACAATGTAACAAAATTGGAGAGCTCAAATTGAGGAGACTTAGAATCAGGAGCATGAGGGAGTAATAAGTTAGGCTAGAGGTGCAGGACAGTGCTGCTTGGGGTGACTTTCACAGTATCTGTGGGACAGTGCTGTTCCCACTACAAATCATTTTGCTGGGCAGAGAGGAGGAGCACATACTTGAAGGGACAGATCAGGATAGAAAGAGTTCTGAAAGAGAGGCTGATCAGAAGTGGTCTAAGACACTACTCTGTCCAAATGCCATTATGAGAACAGAGATTTTGGATGTTTTACTGAAGTCACATTCTGTAATTTTACTTTTCCTCTAATAATATATAGGGATTTTTCAGAGACATAAACAAGAAGCAGTATGAATCATTACACACCCATATAAATAAGAGATCCTGAGGAGGGGGTCTAAATATGTCTGCTATTATAATTATTATATTGTAACAATTATATTGACATTCCTCTCTACTCTAGACATCCATCTTCCTATTGCTAGTACAAATTAAGTCAAATATTTGTGTATTCCCACAGCTAACTAAACTTCATTTTATATGAAATTAATTGCTGGTTTTCAGTTTAATTTGTAACGTTGATGTCATCTCAATATTACTTTCTGAGATGGCTGCAGCAGGTACCTTTGTTGTCTCTTCAGAGTCAAGGAGACCCACAGCCAGCTATTTTGTTTATCACCAACACCACAGACTGGCACACACAGAGCATTACATTTGGTCTGGGATAAGATGTTGGCATAACTGTAGAATGTAAATCATCACTGTGAGACACTAAACTCTGCTGAGGGACATAATTTTCTTATTTTCTTGTCATCTGCCATGATACAGGAAGGAATTAAATGTCTAAGAGAATCAGAATGAAGACATATAGAAACATGAATTTTATAGCGGACTAAAAAGAAAATTACTTTTCATTCTAGTTATGTGTTCTTACAACTGAGACTTAAAATATTATTTTTGTGTGTGTAAAAACAAAATGATTTTCAATCATTTGTAAAGACGTTAGACTGCTAATGTAGAACATGATTTGACGTTGTAAGGAAATACAGAAGGTTACTCTGTTTAAGTCCTAAGTCCAATACACAAAACATGGATAATATAAGCAGTGAAATATTCCACCTTGACTTAAAGTCTTCTACAGAGGTAATTACTTCATAACTAGATGCAACCTGTGATCTGCCAAAACTGGGAAGAAAGGCAATTAAATGCCGTGTAATGTCTATTTGCAAGAGACACTATGGATACATTTGCAAAGTGTTATTTTTTATTATTTATATTTATTATCTGGCTTTAATTATAAAGGAAGAAAGCTGATTTATGATCCACATGCAACACAGTCTGACAGCGGAGTAAGTTATAGCTGCCACCTTCATGGGGCTATAGGCAACACAGCAAAATAAAATAATGTTTCCTTCTTTGAATTTTCCAGACACAGATGAGAGACTACTCAGAGATAAAAAATCTTTAGACAACTGAGCTGCTGTTTTTTAACTCTTTTGACAGCTAAATACAACGTTCTGTGCTGGAATCATAATGATTAACTAGGTGAAGCAACTGTACCCAGTCTCTTGTGCAGTTATGACTTATGTTAGCCTTGCTGACTATAACCTCCATCAGCTCTGCTCAATTAACTGAGGTTAAGTATTATAGATTATTGATGAATTGTGTGATGGTAAATCAGAATGACATTCATATTTAAAAAATAAAGGATGGTCAGGTCAGAGACACGATTCAATGTCAAGCATTTAAAGCACCATTCTTTACCATACATAGGACGTGGACAAATGCTTAATGATGAGGTTGATCATACCAGTTGTGAGCCACCAGAGAGTTAGGCCTGGATATAAGCTGCACTTTATGGAGCAATGTGTATATGCTAGAAAGAGGCAGCCATTTTAGGCAGTGATTCATCCCATGCTAACCATCCAAGCTAGACAGGTCAAATTATCTCTCTGCTACAAATGGACTTTTAAGACGTCATATGCAAGTACTATATGACTGAAGCGAAGTGAGATAAATTCAGATTTCTCTGCCCAATACATATTCAGATGCCTGAATTTGCTCATGGAAGATGTAGCAGGAGATCCTCAAAGGGTCTCATTCTTTTTGAAGTGACTAACAGTACTAAAAATCTTTGAGAATCTGGCATACATAGGTTAGCTGTGGAGATATGAAGAACCTGGAGACTTCCTGGGCTTGGAACACCTAAAAATATGGCTGGTAAACTATGTCTGTACTAGTAATTTGAAAATACCAAGAGATGTACTCGAACAAATCTACACTGTCATAATCTTAAAACTATTCTTAGCATGGTTCAGATCACAGCTGTAGCACTTTCCTAATCAGCTGCAGAGCATAGTTCAGAACCTAGCATAGTCCAGGGACTATTTCCAACAGCAATTTGTGTGTGGTAACTCTGTTGTGAAGGCTGACAGTTTAATAGTATGGAAAGATACTGTTCCATGCCACAAGACCGTAATACCAGAAAATGGTGGTGTTTAATTTATGGATTCATTTAAAGATTAGTCTTAGACTGTATCTATAACCTCTTTTTCAACTTCTTTTGTACTTCAAACTGTCCAGAAGCAGCTTCTCCTAAAACTAAAAAATAAAGCCAGCATTGATGCAGTATGTCCCTCAGTAGCATGGGTGAAATAATAACCAATACTAAATGTTTTTCAACTGACTCAAAGCTTAGGCATCTGCCTGAAAAAGGCTAGTGAGCATCCCTCAGGGTTTCTCAGGATAGTAATTTCTGTGGTCTCTTACAGGTGGAATGACTGCTCTATTCCTCTGTGCAGTGTGCAGTACTGGAACAGTCACAGATATTTCCTCATGTTATTTATAGTCTCATAGCCACCATCTGTTCAGAATAACCTCCTGATGTCTCTCCATCAATACTTAGCTCATAAACTCTTTGAGCAAGCACATCGCTCAGTCTCTAGGAAGATTTACCTAAAGCCTCTGTGACATGGCACATGAAATAATAACAGTAATTACAGTAATGTAAATTCAGATGAACTTTTGGAGCCATGAAAAGGCAAATTCATCTTAAATGCTTATTTGTGTTTGTATTTCTCTAAAATAAACTTCACAAAGTAGAAATATAACCACATGATCTAACTATAAACATTGAAGTGGTACTTTTGATGGAAAATATCTGATAAGTGAAACTAAATGACTGGATTTTCTGGAATGGAAGGAGAAGCATAGAATAAACCTACAGTTTTTAACAAACTGAAATTTTCCACGAAACTATAACCTTTTCATATTTAACAAAGCAAAACAAATTAACTGCTCCCCCCCACCATTTCCTCCAAAATATATTTAATTTGTCCAAACTCTGAAAAACAGTCAAAGAAGAAAAGTGGAAAAAAAAACATTTACTAAGGGCCACACATTCTTTTCTAATGATATCAAGTATCAATGGTAAGACACAAATGGCAGTGAATACTAGCATAACTTCATGGAATTTATGAACTTTATTTTTTGATAAAATGTGTGCATGATTTAATTGTAAAATTTATAAATAAAGTTGATGTTTAAAGAAGTCTGGAAAACAAACAAACAATGAAAGTATATTCTACTTCATGCCGTCTTTTAGAAAAGAGTATTTAAAGGACCTGTCCAACTGATAATTCAGTGATTCACTTGGATGGTCAAGGAGCAGTAAGTCAAAGGCTTAAAGCTACATTGCAGATGTTACAGTGGGACAGATCTGCACTGCTATAGAGAGGGCTCTGGGAAGTATCTGACAGTGCTTTTTTTGCACTCCTTTGTAGGCTGCAGGACCTTGGCTCGTCTGTAGGAAAAATGTACCTCCACTAGCTAGGTATGATGAGTAATATGAAGAGGAGACAGAGCTGTAGTCCTACAGCCTTCTGGTTGACTGGTATGGGAATTGTGCTGTTCTTGCCAACCCTTCCTGCTAAATGGAAAGAACACGGTAAGGATAGGGCTCTAACAGGGTTAAAACTGGGAGCCCCCAGCATTCCGTCTGGTCCCACTTAACACACACACATACGGGCTGAGTACAGTCTAACCCTAAAGCTACATGCGAATGAAAAGCTGAAGTTCAAATTCTAAAGTCCTTAAACAGTCAAAATGTCCGTTGAAATAGATATTAGCCTGTTAGTCTAAGAGAGGAGTAAATAGGTGTATCCCTTGTTCTAGAACTGGTGCTAGCTGATTCTTCTGTGGATGCTGGCTTAACTCCTAGCATTTGAAGAACACCAAGGGACCACAAGGAAAAAGCACAGTATTTTTTTTCACTCAGATTTGAAGAGATGCTATGAGAGGGTATGCTAAGTGACTTGATCTATAATACAGAGGAGCCACACGACAACCTGAATGGGGTATTCAAGGAGCTACTTCTGCATGAGGGAAGGGAAGAAACTCCAGGACCTGGTCTGGAAGATGCTATGTCAGTGTTGCCTTTTTGAACTGTTACAGGTTACTGTGGTCAGCTACTGAGAGGTGGCTCATGAGGAACTGCCATCAGGTTGTACTGTCTTTTTTTCTCTTCAGGGATCCTTTCAGCTTCCGCCAGAGACTATCCCTCCTCTTCATCTTCTTCTCTGCCATGGTCAATGAGGACTCTTTCCTTCGGATTTCTCTCACTAGTCCATGAAAGACGTCATCAATGTAGAAGCGGAGGGCAGCTGAAGTCTCAAAAAAGGAGCACGAGTATTCTCTGGCTAAGCTCATTCCTTCTTCAGTTGAAACCTACAAGGGAAGAAATAACAGCAGGTCCGTAAATATAATCTGATTCACAGAGCATGAACAAACAGGAGGCTATAACACTATGCCTACTCTGACTTTTTGGGTACATCTGGGGTGCCAGTCTTGGGGAAAGTCACCAACATTTTGTTAAACTGGACAATATTTTAACAGTATCACACAGACAAGATTCATGTGTGAAATGATCAGATTGAATCTACAAAATATTTGAAAGGAGCGTACAGCTCATACAGTATTTGTATATTTGTATGTATTATTTCCCTAACTCTGATGCACCATTTTTTCCAAGTATTTCATTCTTCACTGCAGTAATCCTGTAAGGTTTGGTAGAACTGGTACTTTTATTCTATAGACAAGAATCATATCATAGAATCATAGAATGGCTTGGGTTCGAAGGGACCTCAAAGATCCACAACTTCTCTGGGCAGCCTGTTCCAGCGCCTCACCACCCACTCAGGGAAGAATTTCTTCCTCATGTCCAACCTAAACCGCCCCTCTTTCAGTTTTAGCCCGTTCCCACTTGTCCTAACATTATCCAGCTGTGTAAAATTCAGTCCCTCTCTCTCCTGTAAGCTCCTTTCAAGTATTGGAAGGCTGCAATGAGGTCTCCCTGGAACTTTCTCTTTTCCAAGCTAAACAATCCGAACTCCCTCAACCTTTCCTCATAGGAGAGGTGCTCCAGCCCTCTGATCATTTTGGTGGCCCTCCTCCGGACCCGCTCCAACAGATCCACATCCCCTCTGTACTGGGAGCCCCAGGCCTGGACACAGCACTCCAGGTGAGGCCTTCCAAGGGCAGAGTAGAGGGGGACGATCCCCTCCCTCTCCCTGCTGGCCACCCCTCTCTTCATGCAGCCCAGGATGCCATTGGCCACAAGAATTCATGAATGTCTAACACTAAAGTTATTTTTTAGCATTTTCAGGGACCCATCCAGTAAGGTGTAGCAAATCTGCAGAACAAAGAATAAGCCCTATTAAATAGCTAATTTTTAGGCTAGCTTACCAGTCAGTAGAATATCCTTTATTTTTATTATTTGAACATAAAATTGTATAGATGAAAGGTACAGAGTATATTCAAATTCTAGGTANTAACAGGGAAGGGAATTACAAAGGTCATTTTTTTTTTTTTTTTTTTTTTTTTTTTAATGTATTTGGATATCATGATTTATTCTAGCAACTTTTCAACTGTCTGGGTAAAACTAAAAAAAAAAACAAAAATGTTTTGAGACAGCCTTGTGAAAGGCTACATCCCAGGATATGAAAAGTATCAATAGCTACTGTCTACCAATAGACTAAGCTAGTTTTATTTCTAATTTCTACATTCACAAAACCAAAGTGCCATTTGTATTTATTATGGAAATTAACCCTGATATTTCAAGATATAGACAAACTCCCTCATACCTACCAGGAGGGTAATGCCCTTTTGTGATCAGCTTATGACACTACATTGTTGCATTTTTTGCATCTACCTGTTAAGCTGCACAATGTGAGGAACAGGCTGAAATGCAACATCAGTTCATTCCAGCCTGGAAGTAAATCTGCACCTAATACATACTTACATAACATATCCACAGAACTTCTGCCTGTTACCTTAGCATCGAATCACAAAATTTGTAATATCAGTACTATTATACCTCTATATTACAGACTTAATCTTAATTTGATTAAGAATATTTTAAGGGTAAGTAGGGAAGTTGTATGCCAACCTGGGTAATACCGCCTGACACAATGAAAGATTGTTATTGCTTTCCAACTGCTATAATTGCCAACCTTTAGCAAAAGGAGATGGGTAGCAATATGGTCCTTGTTTTTCTCTGGACAGCTGTGTAAGCAAAATGTGTGATTCAATATGTCTATTGGGCACCATTGAGAAATTGTTTGTCTGGATAGAAGACTATTCTGGTCCATTTTGGACTTTTTAATCATTTTTTCTCTTGCTATGCCATGTTTGGGCTGAGGGAAGATTTTTATTATTATTGTTATTTATATTTTGTTAAAGACACTGCTGTTCTGAGTAAATTATTACACAGAGCTGTAGTTTCAGTGAAGATTTTATATATAAAAAGGAAAAAACCCTAAGAAATAGAAACATCCATATGTTAATAGAATAGTAAGGTTGTAAAATATAATTAGGGTACAAGCAAAGCAGTACTCAAATATCAAAAAATGTCTTTGCCTTTTCTCCATGATTTTCCAATCTTTGTTCATCTAATTCCTCTTTCTTTCAATCTTTGTCTTTTCTAAAATAAAAACATGTGTTTTCTCCCACCTGCAAGGAAGAAAAATTGCAGGGAAGACATGCTATGGCCTGTAATGAAACAAGTCCACCAACAGTTGTGAGAACTTGAGAATGCTCATGAGAAATAAACTGAACAGAAAACATTCTTCCCAGTCTCTGTGTGGCTGGAGGCTCGTAACTTCATTGAACTTGCAGGATTTCTATAAAAAGCGGCAGAATTTTGTTTTTGGACTCCTAAGATTCTTATCAAATTATGGAGAAAATATTAAAGATATTCCTGGAAATAGTTAATTTTGAAGCCTGGTAATTTTCTTAAATCTTACCTTCAGGAACTGATTAAGTGCTTTGATTAAATTTTATGAAGTAATTCAGCATGAGGGGGACACCTGGCAAAAACAATTTCAGGACATTTAGTCAAAATTGTTCAGCTTCAAGGCTGAAAACAAGCTTCTCAGAAATCTAATGTCATAATTAACACTACCAGTTCCAACACACATGAAAATACAACTATAGTAATTTAATTAATCAGTTTGCTGAGGAAACTGTAAATATAGAAAGATGTCCAGAGGAAAAATACACATTCTTCTTTCAGTTCATAACTTGTTCCAAAGGCTAGCACCCTATGGATTGAGAAACAAGGGATAAAGCCCTTGATGAGGTCACTGATGTCCACAAAATTCTAGGGATTTACTTTCTTACCATCTTACTGCCGTAAGAGAAACTATACCATAGAAATCCAGCCTAGATCTGCACAGCTCAGGGATTTGTTGACAATTTGCAGCTTCTGAGGGTCTGTGTCAACAGACGATAGGATCTGTCAGCATGACACAGACAGACAGGTCAGGGACTGAGGTCATTCTATTGAACATATATCTGGGAAGCAGAATTGTATATCTCATTTTAAGAGCAACATGCTGTGATTGAATCTGGCATTGTTTCCCAGAGTATAATTCTGGTTATATTGATTCCAGTTTAGCTTGTTCTTTTGCTAGTAAACCTAAGAAGAAAATGAAGAAGGAATGCTGCTATTGTGAAGACAATGAAAGATGAAGATTTAAGCATTGGTACAAGTTTTCCAAACTGAAACTTCATTTAAAAACTGAGTATGGTGGAGTTGGATGAAGCTCACCAAGTAGTGGAAGAGGAATATTCCACAGAAGGATAAATTCATGAAATGGGCAGTGGATCCTTGTCTATGCTTCTGAGCCCTCAGGAAATAGTCTTTCCTTTGCTTTCACACAAAGTGCATGGTTCTGTGCATCCAGTTGGGTGCATGTGATTTGAGAGGGAAGATGCACCAGTTATAGCAGCATTTGATCTGTGGATAACACATGGGACTGTAGGTAGAACTGGGGAGTTTTTCAAGTCTGAATAGTTCAGGGCAGCTTGAACGCAGCACAGCTTCGTCCAGGTAGGAAGTATTCGCTGGTTACAAACAGCATTTCATAGCATTAAGATTCTGTTTGTGGCTTTTGCAAAACTTCCCTGGAAAATTACTAGTGAGATTAAATGCAATGCTGACAGCCTGTGAAAGCCGTGATGGATGACCTGCCATCTTCAAGACAGTTACCTCCCCATGAAGGTCAGCTCCTGCAAAACCAAAAGGGGAACACAAAGCCACTGGGGATGGAGAGTGGGTGGGAAGGCACTGACAATTACTAGTACCTATACAAAGAACGTAATATCTGAATCTGAGAAGGAAAGTGCAAACAAACCAAAAGATCAATAGTCTACTTGTGCCCTTGTACTGTCATTATCTTGAAAATATTCCTCAGTATCAGACAGTTTTTTGTTTAGCTCTAACTCTACTTTGGTCAAGGCAGCAAAAGCAACATCTCAGAGTAGATTCTTTGACTAAGATTGTATTTTTAGGAGAATCAGCAGTATCATTTTGGGTGGTCTTTGTGCAGGTAAGCAATGCATTCACACTTGAGCATCCCATCCCTGCATCAGAGTCATCTGCTTGAGATGGCTTTTGTGAGATGGCTTTTGCTGTTTTCCCTCTGTGATTAGTAGCTCCTGGTTGCCATGGAGAGGTCTGCACATGGAATGTTAAAGGTTGCAAGGATTCTCCAAAGTTTTCATTACTAAGATTTTCATCCTGGCAGCCCTCATTAAGTTTGCAATGGGAAACAGATTGGTAAATATAGACCAAAAAACTACTGAGAAAATTATTCTGGAGGCATGTGGTCTTGAACACTAATCAGAGGAGAGGACACATGTTACTGAACAGAGTGTTTGTCCAAGTACTACTGAGGCTAAGAAAAGGAATTTCAGTGATTTTTGTTCAAGCTCTGCAAGGACAGTATTTTTGACAGGCAATAATTTATGTGAGCTATAAGCAAAAGGTAACTGTTTAGGAGCATGGTTAGGGAAGCACCATCTTGTGCAATCTTCTTTGTACCTTAGCAGGCCATGAGAGGACTAGGGAGTCACAAGAGCTCTGAATGATGTCTAGGAAAAATCCATCTAGATGTCTCAGTCACATGGGAATATATCTGTTTCCCAACATGTTCTGTTCCAGAAGACAAGAAGCCGGATCCCAGATTGCGTATCAGCACATTGATATCAGTTCTGAGATGGGAAGAAAATCTAGAAGAATCCATACAAATGCTCAAATCCTTTCCCATAGCTATCTTAGTATACCCTTAGTATATTAGAACAAGCAGAATAAATTTTTGATGTGGATATGAACCTATAATATGCCACGGGAAACAGGAGATGGAGAGATCAAAGGTCTTGCCAGTATTCCGAGTCTATACTAAGCAGATTTTCCAACAGAAAAAGAGAAAAAAATCCCATGAGTCTAGGAAATGACTGCCATTTTAGACAACAAAAAGTAAAAAAGAAGTACTGTCTATCTGACATGAATAATAATTGTATTGATCCCAGCTCTGACCACTCATCTTGGGCCTAAGGTACTCCCACAAAACTGCCGTGAAAAGTCTTCTTAATCATAGAATCACAGAATGATAGAATCATAAATGTTGGAAAAGACCTCCAAAATCATCTAGTCCAACTGTCAACCCAATATCACAATTCTAATTAAATCATGTCCCCAGGTGCCACACCTATACATTTCTTGAACAAATCCAGTGATGAAGACTCCACCACCTCCCTGGGCAGCCTGTTCCAGTGACTGACCACTCTCTCTGAGAAGAAGTTTTTCCTAACTTCCAAACTGAACCTTCCCTGGTGCAGCCTGAGGCTGTTCCCTCTTGTCCTATCACTGTTACCTGGAAGAAGAAGCCAACTCCCACCTCACGACAGCTGCCTTTCAGGCAGTTGTAGAGAGCAATAAGTTCTGCCCTGAGCCTCCTCCTCTCCAGACTGAACAGTCCCAGTTGCCTGAGCTGCTCCTCATAAGCCTTGTGCTCCAGGCCCTTCACCACCTTTGTTGCCCTTCTTTGGACACATTCCAGGGCCTCGATGTCCTTCTTGTAGGAAGGGGCCCAAAAATAAGCACAGCACTTGAGGTGCAGCCTCACCAGTGCCGAGTACAGGGGGACGATCACCTCACTGTCCTGCTGGCCACACTATTCCTAATGTAAGCCAGGATGCCATTGCCCTACTTGGCCATCTGGGCACACTGCTGGCTCATGTTCAGCCAGCTGTCGACTATCATCCCCAGGTCTTGTTCCTCTACACAGCTTTCAAACCACTCTGCCCCAAGCCTGTAGCATTGCTTGGGGTTGCCGTGACCAAAGTGCAGGACCTGACACTTGGTCTTGTTGAACCCGATGCAACTGGCCTCCAGCCTGCCCAGATCCCTCTGTAGAGCCTTCTGAATGACGAGCAACACAACCAGGACTGCTCAGTTTGCACAAGTCTCAGTTCATCAGTGTGTCTAAGGTACCAGGAAAAAATAGGTAGCCCCTGGCCACCTGGCAGAGATTAACATCAGGAACCTACCCTGTAATTTGGACATAGACAAAGTCCATATTTTGACAGATGGGACTGGGTCCAGTGAAGGCTGAGCTGAGCATTCCTATATTGCCACCTCCATTTCCTAAAGACACATGCATTCACTGTAAGCATTTAACTCCTGTTTTAAGAAGTGTGCAGATCAATCCACTAGCCCAAAAGCAGATCTATCATACCTATGTCATTTATTTTTTCCATAGGCAAGAGTTGTATTGATAGCCATGGTGGCAGAGACTTTCTATAATTTGGTTTAAGGATCTTTCCAAGTGTGAAATGCTATTGTTCAAGTCAAAGCTCAAATACTCAAATAATACAGCAGTGGATTAGGTTTGAAAACCTGAGCAGTACCAAGCAGAACAGAAAAATCAATCTTTCTGTCATTTTGAAACAAGAAGCGCTGATGCTATTTGTTCACATAATATTATTTAAAAAGAAAAACTGTTCAAAGACCATTTACCCTCTTTGTGTTTCTCCACATATTTACATTTATAAACTGTCTGTCATATTCTTACCACAATAATGACATCCCTGAAAGGATGGGAAAATAACAAGATCAAGTGGAAATCAATTCAGGCTGAAATAAATGTTGAAGACAAGGCTTTGTGAGGAACAGCTTGATTCCTCTTTGTGACCAGACATTCAAAATGACTGTGTTGCACGTCTAAACAAGTGAACAGCAAATGTAAAAGTAAAACAAAAAGATGCGTGGTGTTAAATACTCCAGCTTCCACCTCCCTCAACACAAATACTGTTTTGGGTTTGCAAATTGCATTGCATTGCATTGCATTGAATCTTTAACTGAATTTAAATGTTAATTATCGCTTAAAGATGTAACATTGAAACTTTTCTGTCTGCAAACATAAAAATTAGACATTTTAAACTTCATGTCTCATCACATTCAAAAGCATTCACTGCAGTTGCCTACTTGGTTTGTCCAAAATTCAACCATATCCAAAACTATTTTCAGCTGATATAAACTAGCATCTTTCACTCAACCGAACATGTGCACCTGAATTTTTTTCCTTTGTCTCTGGGGAGACTGAGGCCTCTTTTCAGCACCCTGAGCATTAAAAGAGTGACACACTGTAGAGCCCTGAGAGGAGAATTTAATGTCAAGACCAGTACTCTTAAATCCATTTAGGAGTCTTCAGGAGCGATTAGAACAAACCTCACTCTGACTTCATGGCAGGCAATTTTTCAGGCTCCATGTTTCTTGTTTGCTGGATTACAAGACTAGATGAAGTAAAAGCTACCATAAAATTAATAATTACAGCAAAGGTACTGAAATACCCTTCAGCATGGTCTCATATATCCCAAGTTTTCCATGTTTTAATTCCTACCTCATCATTCTGTGATTATTTTTACTGTCTTCACACTTCAGAATTATTGGTGATCAAGTTGCCAAGAGAGTAGACCTCATCAGCAGACTGTTGCCAAGGAAAAGATGTGGTTTTGCTGTCTGAACTAATTCCCTGATGGACCTAATGGTGCGCAAATACCATGTGGCACAGTACTAAGACATCTCATGCCCTCAGCTGTTCCAGCCTCTGAAAGCATGTGCATTATAGAGGCTGAGGTATTGTTTGACTTTCCTGCTTAGCCTGATCTTTGCATTTTGAGAGGAATTAAAACACATCTTTAACAGTTTAGCAATAATAGGTTGACTGTGCTTCTGTAATAAATTTTGGGGCTTATTTTGAAGGGTTGGAGGATTGAGAATGTGAGATCATAGTTTTAATTTTGTACATTTATACAGAAAACTTTATAGTAGTCTCAAGGAAAATTAAATTGCAAGACAGAAAAAGAGACACTCGTCTCAAATTGTCCAATTTAAACCTGCTTAGCCACTGAGCTGGGATGTGAAACACAACATTAATTTGCTTTTCTGAACCAAGAGGAATCATACTCTTATTTGATCCAGATGAAATGCAAATTGTTGGGGCTAGAAAACTAATCTGAGGAACAAGCACTGAATGCTTGTTCTTGTGCTCCTTACTGCTGACCACTCTTAGATTAGACAGACATTTTCTCTCATCTGTTATAGTCACTGCCATGCACTTACAATAAATCTCTATGCAATTACTTGCTATTTCAATAAATTCATCTTTCTCAGTTGTCTTCATATGAAAAATTTCCAGATCCAACCTTAATTCATCACTTTCATAATTTCTAGAAATTTTTATCATATGTTTTGTGAAGGAGATTATTACCCATCACTGATTTCTGTCCATTCTTTCTCTGTATGGGGAGAGTTTCCTAGTCATGAAGCAGGAATACACTTGAGGCTCCTAGGTCTATTTGTAACTTCTGCTAATTTTGCCCCATTATTTCACAGATTTAATTATAAATAATTAAATTAGCCTATCATTAGATGTAAAAATCTCTATGGAAGTAGGGTTCTGTCTTCAAGTTAGACCATGAGATTGTTCTTCTCTAGTATAGACTGTAATCTTTTGCCTTTACCTTGTCAAATACAAGACTGATGAATGAGTTAAGGCACCTTTACACCAGAAAATGTTTCCAGAAAGATGGCCTTAGGACCTGACTAAATGTGATACTCAAAGCCACCTGATCTTGCATCAGTCAGCAATAGCTCTGGGTCTAACATGAAGAGAATTTGGAAGTGTAAATCCTTAGCATCAGTCTTCAAGATGAACAAGTCCAGGTCAATTGCTTAAAGCATTTTTCAGAGATCTGACAATTTTCTAAATTGTCCATCATCTTTAAAGGTGTTCTGATTGCAATACTCAGCTGAAGGCATAGATGGTCATTGTATGGTTACATTAGCTCATAAGAAC